>JAOYMR010000018.1:5111389-5122796 GCA_025802075.1 Tenebrosternarchus preto | reverse complement strand
TATATAGAGAGAGAGAGAGAGAGAGAGAGAGAGAGAGAGAGAGAGAGAGAGAGAGAGAGAGAGAGAGAGAGAGAGAGCGTTAGGTTGTAGAGCATATTCATTTCTAGCTATAGCTGTAGAACAATCACATTCTCAGTTCAGGTAAGTTAAAGATAACTATATACTTTATATCACCAAAGAAAAAGATGTTTCAGGTATAACAAAGGCATTTCGTGTTGGAGGAAATTAGCTACATCTGACTGCTTTGTATGTAAGAGATTTTATTTAGTAATCCATTTGAGGCCAAGCTGTTCTCACACTAAAAATAACCGCTTAAATGTTCCACGTCGTAATTTAAAGTCTTTTTAACGATGAATTTCAAGCGCGGTTATGAATACAGTCACTTAGACGGCAAAACTGCCAATACCAAAATCACTTGAAAAGCCGTCGGCTAATAGTTTTCTATTGGGTGGTCACTTCATTGCAGTTTGTCGCGCTTGTCTCATTAGGGCGAAAATTATTTATTCGTTGGACAAAGTACGTAATAGAAGCCAAGCTTAACATAAAAAGGCTAGTTTCAGACAGCACTGAATTGGTAAAACAGACGCCATTTCTTGAATGGCAGTTCCATCCTCCGGTCTCTCCAGGGAATACCGCCTCCCAATGAAACAAAGCTGGATTAATCAAAAGAAAAAACGGTCAACGGGTTCTGCCTGACAGGAAAAGCCGGCTTTGCGTCCGTATACTCTTTCCCATCTCCTAAATCGATAGAAACTGTCCGCCCACTTGACCACTTCGGCTTCACAATCACCCACTACGCGTTGGCTGCTTACGTTGTGAAGTTTGTAGTAGAGCCCGCAGGCGTTGCACACGGGGTCGCCGTTTCCATTGCGCCGCCACAGTGTGGTCGTGGTCGTCTGGCAGTTCGCGCAGCAGGTGCCGGCTCGCCGCGCAGCGGACTGTGGAGAAAGCCACATAACCATCATGGTAATGGCATTTTTAAAAAGCATATTTCACAAAGTTTTATTACACTTATATTTATGTTTTCGTGCCTTCGGGGCTTAGGAAAGTATATTTTACCCTCCTAGTAGCTACACAGTCTATAAAACATAGGGGGAATATCTGTATAGGTTCCCCGATACCTGTATGTAATTTGGGTGTACTCGCTTTCACTTTATTTTTCAAACGTTCCTCTATAAGCTATTCACACAACTCCAGCCACAGCGCGAGTATCACATATAGGCTCCGAGGCCTCGCGCTTGTGTAAACACTCCATCCACGATAAAGATCTTTTGGAGCAGCTGGGGTGACGAATATTATGTCTTTCCGTAGCTATGTATACTCCAGACCAGACAGCATTTCCAAACTACCCCCAAATAACATCAAAGAGAGCATCAGCTAAACACATGAAATTGCTCACAGGGAGTCGACTCAATTGGGTTAATTGAATATATTCTGTACATTTATTCAAGCTTAATTAAATTTTCCAATTTGTGCCACGATTAGGAGAAAAAAAAGGCAGCGCCTGGTGAAATGTGCTGTCCCTATATTTTACGAAATATCGCCGTTTCAGTAAATGTGCGCTACCAGGGCAGTCATTCGCTTATCCCGTGTCGTTGCGTTTCATCCCTTGATCCTGAGAACATGACGCTTCCAGGGGGCGTGGCGTCTACCAGGCCTTCTCTATTTCCTTTGTGTCCATTACAGATCAATTTTTCACACATAATAAGAAACATTTATAGGCATACAATGCAATTCCCCGCAGCCATGTACGTGCTGGGTACGTGTTTTCTGTTCGTGTACGGTTTACATAACAATTCCTTTTAGCCTAATGCAAAATTGAGTCTTTGGAAAAGGAGGGGGACCCTGCCCTCGTTAAATTAAACAAAAAAGTAGACAACAACAAAAACACACGCATTCCGATGCTTAAGCTCAGTGCCAGCCGAGCATGACAAACAAGAGCGCAAGAGCATAAATCCATTTATTTTCCAATCCCCTACACCATCCCACTCCCTTCACACATAGCCGGGTCCTGCGGTGCTCTGGTAATCGCTTTACAGTATATGCCTATGTGTCAGACGCGACCCTGCCGGAGCCATAGAAAATTCAGTGGGGTTTGTTGAAGACGGAAACACCCAGGAGCCTCGCTTCCTTATCGGTCCCGGGCAGATATCCGGATAGGAAACAACTGGATGGCCTTTGAACAGAGCTCTGAAAACACTTCAGCCGAAAACGCAAAGCACGAGCCTGCGCCCTGCCTCCATGGAAAACCTTGCGGAGAGCAAAACTGTAACTAAGTAACTAAAGTCAAAGAAGCAGGAGAATGTCTGTAGCTTCGTAATGCTGCTACTACTACTACTACTACTACTACTAATAATAATAATAATAATAATAATAATAATAATAATATTACTGCTTTGACTTTCAAGCAAATAATTATTCATTTTGGAAACAGCTCGATATTGCTTTTTGAATTCTGGGCTGCTCTTTAAGCATATTTGATCTTTCAAAGACCCACTTATGAAACACAGCTTTAATTATAGCGAAACTCATAAATTAAAAATATTCTTTCAAAGATATACTTCCATAAGAAAGTGTGAATTAAATTCTGACACACGGCAAACAGAATGAGACTATTCTCACTTAATTTCGGTCTCGTCTAAATGTAAGATATTCGCCATAATAATGACACATAGTTTTGAAATAATTATTGAAAAAAAACTTAGGCTTGGATGAGTAAAGAAAAAGTCATTAAAACAACGATGAGATTGTATTCCTCTTTATAATATTGTAGTTTGGAGTGTTATTTTTTAACTGCGTTTTTTCATGGGTTTACACGACTGGTGCGATTTCAAACGTCGTGAATATACTAAATATGTTATATGGGTAACGTGATCATCCAAATCTGCTTCCTTAGGTTGTTTATGCGTGGTATTTTATTTTTTAAATATATCATTAGAGGTTATGACTAAAAGTCGCACTGTACTTTTTGAAAATATCACAAAAAAGAACTACACTCATTAGAGTAACCTGAATATTTCCCATGCTATTTATGAGACATTTGCAAATTATTGCTTCTTCTTGTTGTTTCGTTTTTGATTAAAAAAAATATAAAATGTAACCTAGTGACCAAATAATTTGCGTGGAATGTATAGTACAAACAGTAAACCGTGTTGACTAAATTTATCGTCATTAATTTTACAGTTAAGTGAACATTGTACACTCTACACGACTCGGTTATACTGGCTCATCAGTAGGACTTGCGTTCCTTCAGTTAAACTTCAAAAAAAGTCAAAAGTTCCTAAAATTCTTACTTAATCTGTAGGAATTTGGACGTGTTTCCCAAAGACAACACCATGGTCACTAATGAGACATTGAAGTAGAGCCCCACAGAGAGCGAAGAGGCATGTGGACACTGGTAAAACAGGTCAGACAATAAAGGTTTCCAGCTAGCGTGCTGTGGTGCTAATTAAGCAGGCGTGAGCAGTGGTATCAGTGCCCAGTATCAGGACTAGTAGCAATAATGATAACGGTAACAAGAGCAATAGTAGCAGTATTGTAACAGTCAGTGTAGGGGATCACCAGAGGGTGAGGGCAACAAACAATTCCAGGAAGATCATAGGGAAAATATAACTTTCCTGGAATTGTGCTTATTCTCTCTGCCCTGAGCTCCCATTTAGCCCCCCTTTCTCACGTGTGTGTGTGTGTGTGTGTGTGTGTGTGTGTGTGTGTGTAAAGGCAGAATGAGCTACTTACCAGTCTGCGTTTGGGCTTGATAAGAGGTCGATTTTGACCGTTCATCTTATGGTACAGTCCGCAGGCATTGCAGAGGTAGTGGCCTGTTCCATCTCTTCTCCAGAGGGGGGTGGAGGTAGCACCACAGTTCACACACTCACGCCCCTCTGTGTAGAATTCAGATGGGGAGAAATCAAAGGGAAATTTATATAATTAAAAAGTTCACATTCCTTCAAAATAAACTACATTTGCTGAGCTGCTACTGAAATTGAGGAACCAATATTTAGGTTCCCTCAGCAAAGACTCTGGGAGAAATTGTATCACTTGACTTTACTGTACAGTCCGGGAGTGTGTGGATCATAGAGAAGCAAATCTTTTCAAGTAAACCGTCCAAGTTAATTAGCTGATATGTGATCTGACCGTTTCCATCTATAGTGCATTATGCTGTAGCTCATGATATTAAACCTCTCTCTCTCTTAGCATGATTAAAACTACATATTCATGCTTGGCTGTTCCCAAGTGTGTCACTCGCTCCTGTCAAAGTGATGAGAGGACAGGATCAGCACAGACGGTGACACCTCCATGTAAAATAATCCACTAAAGCTAAGGAAAAGACACCAGAGCATATTCAGGACGCAGGGCATCTTTTAGTAGTGGCATTACATAACTGCACCCCTGTGGTGGACCTGCCTGTAAGCACATGTATGTCACACAAACAGCTAACATGTTTTGTGTTCTTAAAGTGTCACATGCCTGTTAGCTGCCTTTCATATAACCGCACTGTAACATTAGCATCTTCTAAAGTTTTTGGTTGAAATTTGGTTCTTATGTATTTTCAGCTTTGGTATTTAGTGGCAATACAAAGGCACACAAAATCTTTTTCGACTATGTCACCCTAACGTGTTATTCTAACGTGTTATTCTAACGTGTCCTCACTAATACAGGTGAGCGGAACCTGTCGGAGTAGGTGTGGTGTTTAAATTCGTGCTCTCCCTCTCTCCCTAGAGCATCACTATTATTCCCATTCGAATGTGAGGGACTGCATGTCCCACCCTAGTCACAGAAAGGAATCCGCCCTGGACAATGGAGGTTCTCCTTTTGAAGTGTATGATGTTTGGTAATTCGGTCGAGTTGCCCCCCTTTCTGTCTGTGTCACCGTTCCTGTTAAGCTGTAGATGAGGGTATCGGTGTGTATAAAGTGCCATGACATTCTTAGAGTGTGAGGAGCGAGTAGAGTGGAGCTACAGGGCCTGAGGTTCGGAGCTCTGGGGTCTGGCACACAGGCCCAACTCTGTGCTATTGGCCTGTGCTGTTCAAAGACAACCAAACAGGAAGCTACATTACACTCTCACCCTTGCAATGACTTGGATACCAAAATAGTTTTGCTTCACAGAGGTGAACAGAGTAAAATAACCAGTATTGAATTTACATTTACAATGGCCTTTTACATCATACTGTGTTCAACAAGACACAAATGACTCCCACGGGAGTTTACTTGACAATGGGGAATTTATTGGATATACAATCTTCTCTCATATTCAGAAGTTTAACATTGGCACTATCAGACTATCAGACTATCCCATTTACGCAGATATCTTCAGTATAGAAGAAGACATGGGAATTGAAGTGATTTTTCAACCCAAACCCAAAGTTTCTGTGGACTTCTATTAATTTATATTTTTTATTTTGGGTGTTTCTGAAGATGGTTTTGCGTTTATATTCTTGAATCTAAAGTCTGTTCTTGTGAAGAAGGTGAAGAGATTATGAGACTGTAGGTATTTAATTGTGTCTTTTCGTAGATGGCAGACATTCAGGTTTGTTATGACCGACAGTGTTAAAAGGTTCATTTGGATGCAGTGCCATAACTTTTAAAGCTGCTTTTCACCTAGATGATGATGATGATGATAATAATAACAATATCATCATCATCATCAATAATAATAATAATAATAATAATAATAATAACAACGACCAGTCGTTGTTTGCGCAACAGACCGTTTAAAGTGCATTAAAACCAGGCTCCTGTCGCCTGTGACGGCGAGTCCCGGCAGGGCTTTGTTAGTGTAGGGGCCGTGCGAGGGCGGGGTGGTGTGTCGTGATTTGTTCAGACAAACGCATACAGGATATAGCAGGAGCCAGCGCGTCGTGACTCCTGCGTGTTTTAAAACACGCAACGAAGGCCGTTTTTAAATGAAAACAACGCGAGAGGTTGAGTGTCTGCAAATCGAAACCAATAGTTCATAGTGCGTACTGTTATTCATAATGCAAAACAGAATGAGTCAAAAATTGTATTTCTATTGTATGTATTACTGGATAGTGTATATATATATATATATATATATATACACACTATCCAGTAATTTCATCTAACCTAATCTTGGTAGGTCAATTAACATTTCAGATTCATAAAAACCTTTAGCACTAATGTATTTTATTTATTGATACAGGTTAATTATTCATTGTCTAAATGCGTTGGCATATGCGGCCCCAGATGTGCTGATCACTCGTTTTATGTTGATTTAACTACCATTTATTTTAAGTAAATGGTCGTTTTAATCTTGACTAATTTTGACTCGACTTCTATAGGAACTGTCAAGATCTGTTGCTCGAGACAAAAAGAAGTAAGATTGAGAGACACCTCAGGGAAAACCTAAAAATGTCTCCGACCACAATATTTAACACATAAAACAATCGTAAACCATGTGTTTTTGAACCAGTGGTAAAACACGTGTCAGCGCTTGTCTACTGAAGATTATGTGGCATAAGTGTCTTTACGAGTAATAATAAAAAAAAAAAAAAACACTGTTTCAACAGTGTGGGTGTCCACAGCTGGTGTTAGCCGGACAATAACTTTTTCAGTTTGACGGCTAATCAGTTGTCGTGTCAAATCGGTTAAAACTTATTTAGTTAAGTGAAAATTTAGTTAGTAAAATATCCATAAATTTAAATCCATTTGTCCAAAATAAATCCGTAAATTTCAATAAATTTCAATAAATTTATTTTTTTTATTTAGATTGAATCCATTCTCGAACGCAAAAAATGACGACGAAATTAGCCCTCAAATTTACACATCTTTATCCGTAACTTCTGAAACTCACCTGAGGACGAGCGGGTCTTGCTTTTGCATTTGGGTGTGAAGCTGGACGGGGATCCTCCGAGCAGACTGCCCGGATGAAATAGACTCGTGCCGTAGTCGTGCGGAGTGGGAAGAGAATACGTTGGGTAGGTCGGGATGGGGTGATGTGTGGATGGCGTCTGCGCGCTCATCGCGAGGCTGCTCCGGAGAGGACTGCATCCCTCCATTTTCATCCCATCAGCGATGGACACTTGATATTTAATGGACTCCTTTTCGTCCATCCTTGTAGTAGAGGAAGTCGGGGACGAAGGACCGGGGTCTGGGGACACGTCTTTCGGAGGCGTTGGGGGGAAATTATAAAGGGGGTGTGGGCTCGAATGGGTAGCTGAAGTGAGCGAAGACACCGGAGCGGCGCTCGAGCCGCTGCTGCTCGTATAGCCGGTGCTGGCGGGGTGCAGACCGGGCTTGCTGAAGTGGCTAACGGCCCACGCGTTGTGGTGCGCAGCAGAGAGGGCTGCCTTACCGCTGTCCAGCCACGGTATACCGGGGCTGTGGATAAGGTGTGGCCGGCAGACCTGACTTCCCGTGAGCCGAGCTGTAAAACGGTTGATATGTGTATTAGTTTATGATCAATGTGAAGATGCAAAATACCTTTCGTTAAAACACAGAGCAGCTGTCAGGTTTTTTTTTTGTCATATCGCAAGACTATGAAGAATAGTTTTCAAAGGAGACATTACCCGAGACATTCTTACCTGTTGATTCAGTTCCCGAACAATGCAAACTCGACATCGAGTTCAAATACAAAGTGTCTGAATTTCCATTCATGTAACTTGTGACAGTTTCACAAAAAATTATTGAGTCTATAGTCCAGTCAAATGCCTAGCCAACGCCTTCGTGTTTTCTTTGCGCGACAGTTTTTTCCAATAAGGCTTTATATATTTTCCATGAACGCTGACTTTAGTTTATTAAACAAATAAGAACATAATATTATAAAGGCATCTAAACACGCAGCTCTGCTCCTCGCACGACTTACAGTAGGAACGTCAACTACGAACGTTATCAGTGATTTTTCGTTTTGATTTTGTATCCGGGAAGTGCATTGCGCGCTCTCCTCTCCCTCTCTCTCTCTCTGCCGGGGAAACAAGTGACACCAACTTCCCTTTCCTCTCCGTGTCATTTTCTAGAAATTCTTCTCTGTTTCTTTTCATTTTTACATTTCAGCGCGTTCTCGTCCAGATGTCGGTTCATAATAATGCAGCCAAGCGATTTGATCTCGAGCTTGACATCTCTTTCTATACCGGCCAAATCTCTTTTCTAGCAAAGATGATCATTTCAGTCTCCCCCGTTATATCTACAGCAGCTCCCATAATTGTGTGACTAAGATTTATTGTGTCATTTATGTCAGGGCATGCATAAGTGTTTTGAATTAAAACTATTATGCATATGCTGCGCGTGCAAGCCACAGAACAGTCAGTGCGCCTTTAGGCCCCATTCAGCTCGAGACTACGGGCTTTTCTTCTACGCTTGTTGTTCTACCACTGGGATCTTCACCCTGATACTACATGCTTCTCATCATCTTACAGACATGTTGTCACCAGGGTTACGTTTGTTTACACTCCATAACCCTTTAAGAGCACATTAAAAACAAACATGAACTCGAACCACGCAAAACATAATTAGTTCATTACACTGCTGTCTGTTCATGGAGAATAACATTCAACATAACATATTGTTAATCTTTAAATATAAACATAATATGCAGTGGTACAATTGCTTTGATCTTGTCCCGAGCAGATGTAAAAATGCTTCTTACCATGCGCTTGGCTGTAGGACACTCTCGCACGGGAGTTTGGGTAGTATGGGTTGCCTTGCGAGTCCAAGTGATTTAAAAACACGTCCACTTCGTCCGGTGGCAAAAGAGGGGCCATAGGTTCCATGTAGTTGTGTGTGAGGCCGTGGTGATGAGACTCCGGGTGCTGACCGTTGAGTACCGCGTGGTGATGTGCCATCCATCGAGACTGGTCGGCCGCGACCTCCATGTCTAAAGGGTCCGTGTACTTGTTAGGAAAAATAAAGCGTTTCTGGATTTTTACGGACAACGTGAGAGGTGTTTTCGGAGAACTGAGTCCATCTATATTTCCCCAAAATGTACTGAAGAGTACTTGTGATTACTATGCAGCAAAAAAGAGAGAAAAATATATACAACGATTGCCAATGTCTTTTTCACTTTGTGTACAATTTTTGTCTTGCGGAGAGATGGAGTCCCTTGTATACAAGAGTTCCTAGATACACCTGCAAATTGAAAACACACACGATACATGAGACCACACTTAACATACTTACGCGTCATTAGAAAATTCAGACGAAAATTCGGTACGACAGAATGAACCCTTGCGAAAAGCAGTTCGGTTTATTGTGGCAGTAACTTAAAAAGTATAGCCTAACATTTCAAATTCGAATTAAATCCGGCCATTTTAGAAGCTCGGCGATAGAGATGCGATCAGTTAAAAAATATCAACAGACTTACGCTGCACAGCGTTTGATTTCTCCTTAGCACTGTTTATCCTGTGTTAGTCCGTTTCAAAGAATGTTAATCCTCAAACTGCCTGTTGACATTTGTGTTTCGGAGCTGCGGTTGGATGTTCTGCTACCCAGTTGTTAAACATACGCTAAGCTTTGTTACCGTCCGAGCGCTGCGTGTTTCAGTGTAGGCTCATTAATGAATTGTGCCTGTACTCTGTCGGAACTGGCGCCAGTAAATTCCATATCACGCGAACAAGGGCGGAGTCCCAAGCTGGCAGTGACCTCCTGCTAACCAATGGCAGGTCGCGTCCGTTGCAATTGGCTCGTGCTTGTGCTTCGCGATCTGAGCAGAGACTATCGGTCTACCGAGCTGCTCACCGAGAGAGCTGAGAGACACATCAATCAGCGGAGCAATTTATTGAGACCTTCCATCGTTCTTACAGCTTCATGGTCCGCATTGATAATGGCTTACTTTTACACACTAGCCAAAGACAAACAGTGCGGTAGGGGACGAAATTAATTTCTTGCATTTTATGTAAGAAAGCATAAATACATGCGTGTCTTTCACAACCTTTATGAAGCACGAATGTGTAGTTTGTAACCTATTCTTATAACCCGTTTGAACACTCCCATTACCATTTTAACCTGTACTTGATTTCAGCTCCAAAATCCAAGATTTTTGGGATAAATATTAGCGCTGCTAATAATAAAATATTATTATAATTATAGTAAGGGACATACCCAGGGACACTTGTGTGTTCATTACTATGTACTTAAACCAACAAAACTACAAATGTTGTTTTTTCGCAGACAACTGTAACACAAACAAAACACAAATCCTTACACCTCGAGCATTAACTGGGGAGGAGCGTTTTATAGTGTCTAAAGTGGAACTATTGTTTGGAGACTCTAATTGTTTTTAATTAGTAGTCATCACATTCTTCTTGTGAAAACATCGTTTTTGTCTGCGATTCTGAGCGATCAAACGTCACTTTACATATCAATAGTCGGGTCTCTCTTTTTTAGTGGTGCCGACAGGTCGCATGGGTTTGCCCAGAAAAAGCCAATTGGTGGCCATTAGCGAGAATTCGTTAATTCTTGCTCACAGTTATCTCATGGTGAAACACGCAGGGCTACCCACCGCAGGCACGAAGACAGAGCGTCGCCAATTAGCTTGATAAGTACGTAGATAAACCTTGGAGCCAGGTCAACCAAAGACCTGGTACGCTCAAGATCCTATACGCTATTATGGATTTCTCACTTGAAATATAACTTAGGTTACAATGTATGATAGCGTTGATAATATTATAGATCTATTTTAATTTGCTTTATGGTAGTGCCATTTAAAAAAAAATACTTCTGATATTTTAAATGGGGTGAGAATATATTTTGTGCTGGATAAACATTACGTTTTTTTTTTTTAGAACTATGCTTATCGTCTTTTCTTTAAAGTTCAGAAGCGCCACTGCTGCCTTACCGCTCACCTGTGTCTGTGTAAAAACAGGTCAGCCCACTAAGGCCCTTTCATTAAAGTGCGCTCCTGATATGCATCGTCGCTTCCTCTGCAGTTCAGCGGCTTCGGACGTCTTGTACTAACACTTTGTGTTTGTTAATTATTTATTTCAATCGCCTGTCTGACCTTTACCACGACACTGTAAAACGCTCTGAAGGACAAACACTAATTTTGCGTGGCGTGGGGTTCCGACTGATCAGTTACCCTGAGGTTGAGTTTTTCTGTGTTACTGCAAACGTAATTCGCATGTAAATAGCCCACTTAAACAGGTATATAGGTTAAAATAGTCCCTGTTTAAGCCTGTAAAGTCTTTGGTCTTTTGGTGGAATCAAGCCTTAATAATCCAGATGCTACCTGAAGGTCAGATCCATGTCCTGAAGGTCAGATCCATGTCCATGATTGAGTTTCAGCTCTGCTTTCGGAACAGTGACATTTTGGTCTTAAAACTGTAAGGTTTATAGTTCGCGTGGTTCATCTGAAAAAGGACTGACGGACAATAATTGTACTATAATTGTACTAATGTGTACTATAATTGGCGCCACTCTGACGCCTCCACCTGACGTCACTGAATCGCCACTGAA
>JAOYMR010000018.1:5068987-5090332 GCA_025802075.1 Tenebrosternarchus preto | reverse complement strand
ATGAACAGTAGAAAAATGTACCACTACAAGAACAGGAGAGGAGTGCATAAGTATGAACAGTAGAAAAATGTACCACTGCAAAGAGAAAAACAGAACATGAGGTGAAACGCATCTATTACTGTATCACCATAAACCTCTAGCATTACAGTGATGAATATACAGCATCACTCACAAACAGAGTCTTAAGATCACTTGTTGGAAGGAAACCTGCTTCCAAAGGAAAGAACTGTGAAGTTTCACAAACTTCACTTCAAGTAGGCAAACCTAACACTCTCTCTCACACGCTCAGTGTTCAGGGTGCTTATATCTCAGCTTCAGCTGTTCCCCCACTGCTAACCTCTGGCCTTTGACGGACGTCTCCTTCAACTCCAGCGATTCATCTTCGTCCTCTTCTCCTTTCACCTGGTCAGGACATTAGACAGATGCTGACTGGTTGGCCACAGTTTTGTTTCAGAAATGTGTCTGGTCGCACTGATCCCATAATCAATCAGTTACATCAGAAATGGTTGAAATTTTCACGTGCGTCTCTCTTTTGTCTAACAAAATAACAGTTACATATAAATACGACAAAAGCAACAAATAATGAAAAGCGTGTCCCATAGTTGCATGAAAATGCACCGATATGTTGCTTAAATAACGACGGAATCTTTACATGTACACCAAGGCCAACTCACGGAAGTGACTCGTTCAAGCAGCGCCTACGTGTCATGCAGACACTGACAGGGGCGACTTGTCCGCGGAAGTACTTTGTAAATGCACTAATACTAATAAATAACTCCCAATGCATGGGGTTATAGCCATATCTATATATTCTACATATTTATTCAGCCACGTATGCCGTTTACGGCTTCGGTTATTTCAAAACGAACACAGCAACTATTGTGTTAAAGAGCCATCAAGCCACGTCCGAGCAGCTACCGCTAACGCATATGAATGGTGGGCGCTAGCAACCTAGCAACTAATCCAAAAGATATCGATCCACTGCTAACTAATTACCGCCACGTGGTTATCTGCAATGCACAATAAGGCGAACGTAAATGTTGTGTTGTACCGCGATCATAGCTAGCCAAGTTTCGCGAGCTAATTTAACGCAGGTAGCTGGCTTAGCGCACGACATCGTCTTCTAGCCCAAGTATCCAACACCTTTAGCTTTAGCTTCAAAGCTAATTAGCTAGGTAGCTAATTGACGCGTAGTTCTTTTAGTCTACTTACAGATGCTCCGATATACGCCAGGTGTGGGGCGAGATCAGGCTCCAGGGCGAGGGTAAAGCTTTGCACCGAAGAATCGCCCTGGTTTGCCAGCAGAATCTCCGCCGATATCTTTGCAAGGTGCGTGCTAAGGTCTAGTGTGCGTTTAACCTCCTCGTTTACCAAGCCATCCGCGCAAACCGCGCAGAACAGCCAACCGATTATCAAAAAGCACGAGGATAAACGCAAACAGGCGCCTCTTCTCTGCATTATTTCATACACGCGTTCGAGTATTTGTGTTTAACTTTGAATAATTTCGGGAGCGCTTGAGCAAGCGAGTCCGTCTGAAGGCGCGCAGTGCAGAAGCCCTGATCCTGATCCTGATCCTCGCTGCTGCTGGAAGGATGACGCTTCATTCATTTACACAGTGACGCAACATCATGGCGGCCTGTCAAAAAACAAACAAACAAACAAAAACCACCAAACAAAAACACGTCTGCAGAAGAGGCCAGATTTCTATTCAGACTGGATCAAGCAATAAAACCACAATTTCTGACCATATATATATATATATATATATATGCTGACACTTTAAAACATTACCTCCGAAAAAGTACTTGGAAACGCAGTTTATTGAAACATTGACACAGCAGCAAATGTTATTTGCACCGAAATGTTTTACAGTTAATCAAAACTAGTTATGAAAATCACCCTTCATATGGATCCATCCAAAGAAAAAAAAAACCCCACCTCAGGTAGGCAGCCATTTTACTGAACCAAAGCTGAGTTCAAAGTGCCCAAGAGAGTCCAAGGAATTTTTAAAATTGTTAAAAGTAATGGAGAGGAGATACTAAAGTCAACAACAATTGAGGTTTTACAACATTTTATGAAAATGTTTGCCTATCTTAATAGCCACAGTTAATAACAAACTAATACACAAATGCATTCAAAGTGCTATGAATCGAATCAACACCAACTGGCCACACTTAGCATTTTACAAACCCACATATGAAAACTCTACATACGACTCTTGTATAACAGAATGAACAGTTTAGAGCACTGGTGTCACACACCAGTTTGTGGTGTCAGGCTTTAGTGTTTTCTTGATTAAAAAACACCCGATTCAACCATCTTAACTTCACCAAATCAGGTGTGTCGGAGCACGGAAAACCCTTCCAGTATGGATGTTTGACATCTGCAATTTAGACATTTTGTATGTTGTAAGTCTGTCGGATGTTCAGAGTGTCTCTCAACATTAGGTCTCTCAGCCGCCACAGAGCATCAGCCATGGTGGTGTGGGCCCCTTTGCTCTTCAGCCAGTGAGTGGGAAGTCTGCTTTCCTGTTCTTTCGTGAGGCGGACATCTTTTCTTCGAGCTGAGGAACCGCAGACACAATTTCACCAAAACAGCACCTTAGATAACAAGACTTATCTGCTCACATTTATTGCGTAATTAATTCCCACAGACACCATTAAAGTCAGCATAGTCTCTGACTGCTTACTCAAACTATGTATTATATTGTACCTAATTGTATTAATTAGTTAATGAAATCATTGTATGATGTGCAGGATAAGCCCAAGGTCCCCTTGAAGCTGTGGTCCTACTTCTGTACCACTGCCATGATTTACATAATGATTTACATGATTTACATAATGTCGAATAAAGTAGGGAATGTAGAAAACATTGTAAGCACTCACCTGAAAGAGCCTGGTCCCATTTGCTAACAGTGGAAGATTCTGCATTGAGTCCCTCTATGTACCTCAGGTAGGCTTCAGAGTGAAGGAGTCGCTGTGGTTTGGGTGGAGGTGCCACAAATATAGGGGTGGAAGGCTGCAGGAGGGCAGGCTGTCCCACGTGCCCCTGCCCAGGGTAAGGGGGTGGAGCTTGCTGGCCGGTCCCCATTACTCCCACCTACAGAGAAACACGCCTCAGTAGAAGAAGAGGCTGAAACAGGAACCAGGCAAACTGGTGTGGGAATGAGAAGACTGCTGTTCTAGGTAGGATTCTCACCAATCAAGATCAACCAATCAAGACCAAGTAGGGTTTTTTTTTTTTTTTTTTTTATTATGGAAAATGTGTATACTTGAACGTACCTTATGTTGAGCTCATCTCTAATGACATACATATAGCTTTATTTATGAAGTTTTGCCTGGCCAGAAATCAGCGTTTCTGATTTCTGAGTGTAGCTTGGAAGAGTGTTAGAAGGTATTGCGCTTCTATTTGGTATTACCTGAGATCCATAGGGGTTTCCTGCGGCCCCTGTTGCCATGCCGTTCATACCTGTGAAAAGTAATCAAAGCACATGAGAATACTGGCCGAGCTCACACACCTGTGGGGAACTGGACTACATAACCCATAACCTCCTGCAGTGTGCTGACATGATCCAACTGGACAATATAACCCATAACCTCCTGCAGTGTACTGACATGATCCAACTGGACTACATAACCCATAACCTCCTGCAGTGTACTGACACGATCCCTCATCTCCGTCTGTGCACTTCTGTCTGAGAAACATTACCACTAGAAAAGGCGTGGAAACCTTATCACCCCTGACAGCTACACCACTGATTCACAAAATGTTAAGATGTTTAGAGCTTTTTCTTAAAGCTAATATGATATAATAAAGTATAATATGATATAATGTAGTTTTTATATAAGGATGCATGTTGGTTGCAGGTTAATCCTCTGATGTGGTGTTATTTTCCACATCAAAGGTAAATGTTGTTTCTGTGTAAATAAACATCACATCTCTTCTTCAGTCTGGTTTGGATGGTTGGTTCAGACTGGGAGCCCCAGAGCCTATGAGACAGGTAGCCCCTCCAGCTAGGGTTAGAGAGGCAGACAGGAAGCAACTGCAGAAGGGGTGGTGGTAGTGGTAATGGAGGTGGGCATTGGGGGTGGGTGAAAGTGGGCGTGGAGCTGTCCTTACCCGGGTGGAGCACGCCCGGGAAGCCGGACATGCCCGGCGGGAAGTGGTGGGGTAACTCGGGCACCCCCATGTGATGTGGCAGCATGCCAGCCACACTGACAAAGCCATCAACGGGCCCTGGCACTGCCAACATGGGCGCCCGGTAGCTACCCATCATGCCTTTGAGGAGTGAGAGGACGGAAGATGGCAACACAAGAGATCCATGCATCAGTAAAACATGCACTCTAACTAGGAAGAGGGAATTCATGCACACTGCCTAGGAGAGGAGACGGGAAACTTAGTGCGTCAGAGACGTGGCAACGAAATGTAGTTTACTGAGTGTACAGTAACAGTTACAGGGACTGTTAATTCATACACATGCAGATTATCTACTAAAAGGAAAAAAGGAGATTTAGGGCGTTTAACAAAGATGATGAGAGCAGTGCATTAAAAATCATAACCGTATTAAAGGTATAAATGTATTATGTTGAAGTAACACACCCACAGTGAATCTTAAGTGCAACTGTTAAAGGTGAATGAGGAGGAGGAACAGGGAATGATTGGAGAGATCAAGTGTACTAGCAGTTGGGCTTCTCATTGCAGCTCTGTGTGGCACCTGTGAGGTGGATCCACTGTGTCTGGGAGGGGTTACCTGCCATAGGTGTCATGCTGGGGTTTAACATCCCCATGGGGGTCGGAGGGGGCACCACCCCCATGAGCCCCACCCCACCACCCCCTACTGGGGTACCTGCTCTCGGGGAGTTCTGCTGATGGGTCGCTCTCTCACGCTCCTGCTGCTCGGCTACTTTAGCTGCCCGCTCTGAAACACACACACACACACACACACACACACACACACACACACACACACACACACACACACGGACGCGGATGACCTTCCACCTTGACTGGATGACAGGATGGGTCTGGCATGTATGAAGCTCACATTATAATTTTTAAAGCATTTTATGAGCCTGAAAGTATAAATCAAGCCAGTGATCATCCAAGCAGGCAGCTGCTTCATCTTTGCATCACAGTCATCATATTAGTAACATCACATTATCACATCAGTCTCAGCATCATCCCAGTATCACTGTCAGTATCGTCATGCCAACACAGTGTTGGCATCACCACAGCGTCGGTGCCAGTGCACCTCACGCCTCCCCAAACCTCACCTTCATACTCTGCTTTCTTGGCCGACTCCAGGTTCCTCCACTCGGTGCCGACGAGTCGACTCAGCTCACCGAAGGAGAAGTCTGGGTGCTGAGCTTTGATCACAGCGCGCATCTCGCTGCTGAACAGGATGTAGCCACTCATGTTGATCTTCCTCTTCGAACCTTCCTTCTTCGACAGGCCCTTTATGGACTTCGGCAGGCACTTTAGATCATAAAAATCTCAGATGAGGTCAGGGCAAACTTCCTTAGAGTGAAAGATTGTTCAACAGCCTAGAACAAACCATCCCTGGATGGTGTTGGGCTAAAACATCAATAAACTGGGGGCAGGGTTGTCCAGGGGCACGTGTGTGGGGTGTGGAGATACTGCAACTACATTAGGTGATCCTGTCTTATCTGCAAAGCATCCAGAAGGGTGACAAGGATTTCAATCCAACCAAATGGGAGCACATCTGATTCCACTCCTTTAATCGTTTTCAAATAATTCATTAGTTGCATTAGCTGTATGGGTGTGGTAGCTGTGCTCTCGTTTAGCTGAAACAAAACCCTGTTCAGGCTTTTTGAAGACCAACCTTCCAACCCCTGTGTTATACTCCTGTACTGTACGTCTCCGGTTCATTCATGCACCTGTGGGTAAGCCGTGTCGAGGACACCTGTCTTGTAGGAGCGCTGAAGCTGACGGGGGCGGCCCTGGCTCACCTGTGCAGGGGTGTATGGGATGAGATCCAGGTCGCTGGACAGCGGCGTCTGGAGCTGTGGCATGCCCTGGGCATCGGAGCCTTCGCCGTCATCGTCACCCAGGTCCTCCAGCTCCTCGTCTGTCATGTCTGCAAACTTGGCCTCCAGCTCCTCGATCTTCTTATCCAGTAATGGGGACGGCTCCTTCTGAGGGATGATCAGCTTCCTGTTGCAGCCGCAGACAAGTGTCTGAATTACACTACGGGAACAGGGCGGGTTTCCCACAAGTATCATAGCGCTGACATCATCTTAGCTATCGGAGAAGGTGTTCAAAACGATTCTCTCTCTAGAACTGTACATTGATATCTGGACTACGATGCTTGCCTGTCTACTCATATGAACTTTGAAAGACTTCTACTGACCCAGATTTACTGGGACTATCCAAGTATGGGGACACTTTATATCTTCATTCTGTATACTGCTTAGAACAACACAAATACACTCGTCTGATTTAAACAGTGGCCAAAAGTTAGTGGCTTCTTTCTGCATGTTCTTTCAATCAGTCATGAAGAAACTCGCCTAAAATAATAGATTTCATCCTCCACGACTTTGCCAGAGAGGGGGAAGCGTTTGAGGCCTTTAAACTTCTTCATCTGCCTCTCGCTCTCGATGTAGCGGCTCTCACACAGCAGCACATCCTCTTCTGGCACCTCGGTTGGGCGGCAGGATAAGTAGTCCTTGAACGAAGACACTATACACTTGCCTGAGAAACACACAAGCCAGGAGGGGCAGATAGACCTGGGGTTAGCTGCCAGCATGACCTCACCACCCCCCCCAAGATCCTGGATCACAGGTGGTTCTGGGAAAACGCCTAACTAAGCTGGACTCCCTCCGGCTCTCCAAGAGCTTGGCATCCCATGATGTAGTAACAAAAGAATTCGCTGAAAGTCTGAAACAGGCTTTCAATCACAAGTACACTTCTGCTAATGGTTTAGTCCAAAGATTTCAAGATCACAATCCATTCGTTTAGAGGAGCAGTGTAAGGATAATACACATGTTTTCAGGTCCAGTATAATTTCAGTTCAAAGAACAAGGTTTGATTTTTCAGTCTTTTACATGTTAAAATATGTTTTTATCCTACCAAAATATTTACAGCACAGATTGAATTCATTCAAAATGCAAATATAAAACAAATGGCTGCAAAGTAGCACGACCTTGTGACAAAAAGAAATCATATATAATAGTTCAGTTAAGCTATAAACATTACAAAAACCTGTCTACCTGTCTTACAGAAAACATATCAAATATGAGAGATTCTCAGTAGAAAAGAGGGGAGTATTTAATGATACAGTCTTACATTTCTTTACACTGTTTTAAAGTTTGGGGATTTTTATAGACGCTCCCTTAGAAAAATGCGTAAATGCCAAACAGATACATTGGCCTCCAGGCCTGACATGTGTTGTGTTTTTAGTGTCTGGCTGCGGAGGACTGTTAAATCATAGGTGCAGCTGTGAAACATACCTGTAATGCAAGTCATAGGACAGGATTCTTCCAGGTTGCTAAGGAACACTTCCTTTTTGTAGAACATTTTGGTGGGTTCGTGTTCAGTCTCTTCGGGGGAAATGAAGATCGGCCCGAAAAAGTAGGCTACTCCATCTCTCACCCACATTTTCTCTATCCTGTTCCATCACAGATGCAGAGATATGACACATGTGCTTCATTTCATAAAAGCAGCGTATATCATTGCATATCTACAACAGTCAAATTCTTCCATAAAACACGAGCTGAACGATAAGCAAAAGCAGGCAGAGAAATCTGGCGGTGTTATTGCTCTACCTGCCCACACGGTGGCGCACTAGGCCATGAGAACGGATGTAGACGCAGTCGCCCACTTTGAGCCAGAGGTCGTTGTAGCAGAGTTGCTCGTAGTACTGGCAGCCCGGTTCACCGTTACATCCCTCTATAGGAACGTCCTCCTTCTCCTGCACATACAGCGCTGTTGTTACCCCAGGGGCAGATATCCCAGAGACATACAGGTCTTCATTCATGCTCCTAAGTCATCGCTAAAGGTAAAGTTGGCTAAAGAGTGGCACCTGATAAATCTCATATATTCCTACTGAATGCTGTGACGAACAGGTGTTTTTATGATCTCACCAATACGATACTTGGTTTCAGAGAGTTCCTTCAGGTTTCTTTCATTCTGAACACACAGCAGCCATGACAACCCCATCATTTTGAAGTCCTTACTATGCAAACAAATCATCTCGATCTCTGGTGATCACCTTATCAATAGTGGAGACTGCAGTGCTGTTGTCCTCTGTTGGTTCAGAGGTCTTCTTCTCGCTGTCCTGCTTGGGGGCGAACATAGAGGCCACACGGACCACGGGCAAAGGCATGTCCCGAGGGATGAACTTCACTGAGCTCAGGGGCATGGTCCACATCTTGATCTTCTTGAAGGACTTGGCCTTGGCTGAGTAACGGGACTCACAGACAAAAACATCTTCAGCTCTGAAGCCCTCCGGGCTCAACTTGAAGTACTCCTGTGAAGAGCAACAACTGTCAGCAGACTGGACCCAAAGAAAACTTCCCAAATGTTTTGACATAGTAAGGGGTTTGATCTAACGCGTAACAGAACATGGTTCTGCACCACTTTTGGGAAACCGATCCCAATCAAAATCTGACAAATACTTCACAAACATCTCCCCGACACTGCAAGGTAACTCTACCTTAACAAACATGACGACACATTTTCCCAGAATTTTGCTGACTGGGACTTTGTTGTAATAGTCACTTTTGAAAACCTCTTTCTCCAGGAATTTGCGTGTGGCAAGATGGAAGGTCTCATTGGGTCTGTAGAACCAGCAGCCATAAAGCCATTTCTCCCCTACAGATGACACAGACATCCTCAGCATGAGAGGTGCACCAGGCCGAGCGTTGACTGGCATTTGATTCGTCCTTCAAGCCCTTCGTTATTTCAATACTGATTAAGATTAATACTGAGCTTTTTTTAAATGTTGTTGGTGTCAAAGATAAAACAAACCACACAAAGCTACACAAACACTGTCACGTTGCCGGTGTAGTACCTGCATCGTCCTGCCAGAGGCGCTCTATGCATACTATGTGGGGCTGTAGGTTGGGCTCGGCAGGCTCTACATATACGCAGTCTCCCACGTGGTACATCCTGTCACGGAAACTGCAGTCTTGGCTGTACATACGCTGGAGGCTTCCCTGCCACACTCCACCAGATGATTCCTCACTCTTCTCTGCCTCTGGTTTGAGGGAGCAGAGGTTAAACCAGCAATAATAATAATAATAATAATAATAATAATAATAATAATAATAATAATAGACATCAGTATTCAACCACTTGCGTTAGTGTGATATACTAGTATATTAATGTATAATTAGTATATAATCCACATGTAACTACTTAAATATTAAATATTCAGTATGTATTACTATCGTTAAATATTCAGTACGTATTGTGTTGCACTACTCTAAAGCCTCAAGTCTTGACATGATCAGTCCTAAGCCCAGTTCTGAAGATAGGAGAGAAATGGAATCCTAGCTCAACACCTGCAGAAGCCTTGCATATTCAAGACCGCCACCTTCTACTTCTGCATTATACAAAGTTTACAGTTTTATACACAGTAGCAGAGTTTATAATTACACTTTTAAAATCTTTTTTGTATTGGTGTCTAGGATTTCAGAAAAGAAAGAAAGAAAGAAACGTCATTGACAAAATGCTCCATGCACAGAAGCACCTTTTTTCTCCTCCTCTCTCTTCTGTTTGTCCTCCTCCATCTCCTTGGGAAGCTTCTCTTTTTTCTCCTTCTCCACATCGCTGTGCAGGTGTTTGGACGTGTAGCTGAGGGAGGGGCTCAGCAGGATCTCGCCGTTCTTGCACAGCTCGTCTCTGATCCGGATGAAGAACTGCTGCAGCTCCACCGCGTCCTCGTAGATCTCGGAGTCCGTCCTGCCACGGAGGGTTTGGGGTTAGTGACGGGTGCTCGACACATTTCAGCAGATGAACGACGGCTTGGGGGCAGAAACGGGACTTTACCTGTGCATTCGTCTGGCCTTCTCCAGCACCTCAAACATGTGGTCCTGGAAGACGTCCAGCCTCTTGTATCGTGCTTTTTCCACATTGGTGCGTATGATTTCGAAGTTCAGCGGAGGCCTGTCTGGATGACCCGGGTCCTCAGCTGCGATCTCCGCCAGCGAATCGCTGTAGCAACGGCCCTCGTCGTCCTGGTGACCCAGCACAGACACGAAGAGGCTGCGGATTAGCTCCTGGATGAGGCGGGGCACGTCGGGGATGTGGCCGTCGTCGCTGCCCTCCAAGTCCCGCCTGGTCTCCAGGAGGACCTTATGGAGCACCAACGCATCCTTGTAGATGAGTGATTCAGGTTCATTGTAGGTGCACGCGTTGTTGAACATGAGCACCAGATCTTCCACCAGCGCGTCCACATCCTGGTACTTGTTGGCAAGCATGTGACTCTTCACCCGCTCCATATCTATGGGCCGTTTGATGGCCACGTAGTAGTCCGGGAGCTCCGCCCGCGACGGCAGCCGCAGGAAGATGGTGCTCAGGCGACGGCCGCGCTTGTCTGTGTAGTTCTTCACTGCCTCATAGAGCTCGGTAAGCTTCTGCTGCAGTGGAGTCAGGTACTTGGACTTCTTCGGGGAAATGCCACTCTTTCCTGCCATTACACGGGAAGCGGTGATGTTAACATACTTAAATGGTTAATGATTTGTGAGGACTAATTTGCATAATCTCATTTGCATAATGATATTGGGACACAATTCATCGTTAGTTATTAGCAGTGCTAGCATCGTTAGTTATTAGCAGTGCTAGCATCGTTAGTTATTAGCAGTGCTAGCATCGTTGGGTATTCCTTTAAGCAATATCCCTTTGTCATGCTGTGTCATAACAAACAGCAAAAGGGACCTGGTCCTCAATCTGATACAGAGAAATCTGATAAACAGAAATCTGATAAACAGAAATCTGATACAGAGAAATCTCTCAAAGATTTGATAGTTTCTGGGCATTTGTGGTAGTGCGTGGATTCCGTAAAAGTGGCGCACTTATTTTGAGTTTTGGTGAGATGATGTCATCGTCGTCGGGGGCAGGCCCGAGCTCCCTCCGCTTCTCCCTCATGATCTTCTCCAGAGTGTTGGCATCATTGTACACCTTCAGCAAAGCAACACATCATCTTAACATTCACGTATGAGTACAGCTGTAGTTCGGCTGTTCATACTATCCACACTGTACCGGTTTAGAACCTTTTTTGTGACACCATTTGGACTGGACTGCATCACTGCTGTATATTCAGTCGTAGTTCTGTTATTTCCGTATCTTAAAGTGATTTTTATTAGTGACTTGCTAGTCAGCCAGTACAGGTGAGTAATCACAAGTATCCTGGTACCCAGTTTTCCAAAATAAAGTCATGGTGTCTTTAGAATGAAAAGTGGCTCACTAAGTTTGAATGGTAGCATCTGAGAAAAACATGCAGAGTGCATAAACTTCCTTCAACACCCAACAGCCTTTGGGTACACTGTGTTCCAGAGCCCTGCCCACACAGTATCACAACCTCTACTACTCAACAGTCGGGTTTCATAGCCACCATCGCCTTGTCCTGCTAACTGTTCCAGGAACAGTCCAGTTTCATAGCCACCATCGCCTTGTCCAGCTAACTGACCTGGGAACAGTCAGGTTTCTGCACCCACCTGGGAACCCTCTTCATTGTAATGCCTTGCGTTGCGGAACATCAACTTCAGGTCCTCCACCATGGCGTCCTCGTTGGGGTACCTGTCCGCGCGGATGTTGTGGTCGACGGTGCGCAGGTCCATGGGCTCCAGTATGATCTTGTAGTAGTCTGGATAGTCCTTCTTGGAGGGTTTGACCATGAACAAGTCACAGAGCCGACGCCCTGAGCCCAGCTCACGTGCTTCGGTCACAGCGTGGAACAGGATCTTCATGCGGTTCTTCTTGTTGTTCTTCTTATGACTGGTAGTCAAATATCAGTAAATAAGAAGAAACAACAAACTGAAAAAAAAATGTTTCATTCCAGCAGATAAAGCTTCAAAGGAAATTTGTAGATGACCTGCGATGCAAAAATAAACCTTAAGATCATAAGTTTAAAATTAACCATAGACATGTGCAAAACTGTAGTCCAGCTGTTTAACTGAGGTGTATGAATCAGCTCTTAGCTCATATCTGCTGCTTACAAGTTTAAAAGGCCGTAACCCGCCCTGTAAAGAGGAAAAAGACTTTACCTTTTGCGTTTGGTGCAGCCACCATCCGACAGAGTGGCGGAGAGCATGCTGTCACCATCCTCATCCTCTCTCCTCAACAACTCCTTCCTTTTCAGCTGAACGTACACAGTGTTATTTCAGTGTGATAATTTAGTCGACAAAGAGTTTGATGGTTGAAAACATGTAAACATTTTCGCACTGCTTTTCAGTTTTTAGTACACGGTTTTATTGTTCCAGCAAGCATCTCCTACCTGGCAAAAAGAGTCAGAGAGCGTGGAGCTTACCTGCAGGATATGCTGCAGTTTTAAAGCTCGTTTGTAAATGTGTGAATTGGGCATGTTATAACGCTTGGCGTTCTCAAACATCAGGTTCAGCTCACTGTCGATCTGCTCCACACTCTCATATTCATTGTTCTTCATCTTATCCCTGAAGACAGGAGATAACACCCTTTAACGAGCTTATGGAAAAAAAAACCTTCACCTGTGCTTGGCAGTTCATGAATGACAGTAATACCCAAGACTTTCTACTTGATTCCACGGAAATGAACTTCAGATAATGTCACGCCGTATGTGGATGTTCATTGTGAGGTCGTAATCTGCATAAATAACATAACATCAAGCATCATGTAGCCTCCGGCGTAGCCGCTGCCTACCGGATCTGTTGCAGTGAGATGGGCTGGCTGATCTGGTGGTAATAGTCAGGGTAGTCCTTCCTGGAGGGCAGCTGGAAGAAGGGCTCGGCTATGAGCTGCCCTTGGCTGTTCCTGCCCCCTCGGACCACCTCGTACATCTGGAAGATGGGATTGGACATGTCCATGTTGGAGTGGATGCTCTCCGCCTCCGACTCGCCCTCGTCGTAATGCACCGAGCCTGGAGGGGGAGAGAGGTGTCGGCGGGGGGCTGTTCGCAAACGCATGCGACCGCGCTGAGGGCCGCGTAGCTGGACGCTAGCCGGGTTTCACGTTTGCGTGCCTGATCCCAGATCAGAAACAGTAAGGCGTGAGGAAAGGACAAAGGGTAGAGATATTCTTAATGAAAGATGCAGTCACATTGGGTTTGCATTTTTACCGTCTGCACGCCTTCATGTACATTGTTCATTGTCTGTTTTTTGTATTGAAACAGGTACCTGGCACAGTAGCCGTTATCTATATTGTGTGCAGAAAACTCCTACACCAAGGTTAGCAGTGCATGAGTAATAACAAAAGAAACTCAAAGACGCTACATGTAATTTAGTCGGCTGTCTAGACTGTATAACAGTAGCAGCCCAAAGCATTACAGGATACAGCAGCACTTCATATGGACGAAACAGCAGAGCTACCTGACAGGATGCCATCTTCATCGCTCTCTGAGCCGTACTGCAGCGCCATGGTGATGGTGGAGAGTCGCTCTCCATGTGCAGACCTTCTGTTCCTATTCAAACACAAACCAACCCAAACGCCGTGCTCTCCACGTGTCTGTGTAAACTGCCATTGTTTCCCTATCATATTTATGCAGTGTTGTATTGCTGTGAAATATCTCAGACATGTTTTATTTCGTTTTAATGGAATTCTCCTGGGAACACGGGACACAAGGGATGCCCAGGAACGTGGGCCGGATGCAGCTGGGGGTGGTGGGGACTCACCGGATTCGGATGCTGCTTTTAACTGGCTCCGTGTGCTCCAGTTCCATCTTCCTCTGGGCAAAGATCTTTTTGATGGTGTTGGCATCCTGGAAGGTCACCATCACGTCAGTAACATGCAGGTTGTCCAAGACACAACAGAGCAACCTAAGTACAAATGTATTACAGTTCATTAGAGTTTACCTTGAACACCTGCGACCCAGGCTCATTGTACGTTTTGGCATTTCTGACTAGGAGGTCGATGTCCTTGGCCATGTGATTCACACTTTTGTAGTAGCCAATCTAGGAGGATAAAAAAAATGTACCATGCCTCAGTGAAAACAAAGAAAATAAGTGATACTTATTTTCAATGTCAGAAACATATTTTGTAGGTACCTGTATTCTCTGAGCAATGGTCTTAAGGTCTATTGGCTCTTTGATTATGGCATAATAATCAGGGTATTGCTGTAGAAAAGAGAACCGTGAATTTAAAAAAAATTTAACGTGGAATGTGTGACTATTACAGTGCTTGGACGTCTGTCTGTAGTGTAACAGTCTCATACTATTTTAGAAGGAAGCCTCTGGAAAAGTTCACTGATGAGTCGGCCATGTTCAGTGTACGTCAATACAGCGTCGAGCAGCTGCTCCAGGACCTCTCTGAGGCTGGACGCAGGCTAGGGAAACGCAAAGAAGACGCCTTGAAGTGAGGAATACCAGTTTCTCTCCACACCATGGTGGCATGACACTGTTTCATTTATGAGAGTATAAACTATGCGCATCTAAGAAGAGATGGAAGAAGGAAGAAGAGAAAGAAAGGAAAAAACAGAAAAGAACAGGTAGATATGTTCTGTCTCTCATCACCTCATCCTCCGTTGGACCTCCAGGATTGTCCTGTGAGTCATCAGCATCATCCTCCTCTTCATCATCGGCTCCCCTCTGCACAAACTCATTTTTGGTGCGGGTGTATAGATCCCATAACCTACAAGCAGCTCGGTATTCTGGAGTCTCAGGCTGGAGGAGGAGGAGGAGTGGATTGTTTTACTGCTCTACTGTACACTTCTCCAAACTGTAAACCCTCAGCCATACTGGCTGTCAAAAACAGATATATGTAGAACATATATACACAGATCCTTTACGCTGCGATGCCCTTACTTTGTAGTAAGCCTTTGCGTTGTTGAAGAGGAGCTGGAAGTCGCCCGTGAGCTGCTCTACATCATCGTACTCCTCCATCTTCAGCTTCTGCTGGATCTTCATCATGTCGATAGGCTGTGACACCACATCGTAGTAGTCTGGTTGGTTCCTATAAGAGCAGACAGGAGTCACTAGGCAGCTCCTTACAGCAGAACGGACATGTTTATCGTTAACTCTTACCCACACCTGCTGAACACCTATTCAGATACAGCAACTCTGAACAGAAACTGGGACTAATGAACTTCCACTACCACATGGGACTGGTAATAAGGATTCAGGTCGATCTTAACTACTTGGTCCAAAATACACAGCAATTGAAATATAATGCTAGGGTGTATTGGATGGTATTCATCCTTTATTCCAATAAGCCCCATAAATGGAAAAAAAGAGAGAAAAACATGAAACAGCTCACCTCCTCTTCGGTGCTCTGATGAAGAGCTCACACAACATCCTCCCCTGGTCGTCCTTATACTCTCGGATTGTGTTGTAAAGTTCATGACACACAGCAATCTAAGGTAGCCAGTACATATCATAGTTATGGCTATTTTTCGTTAACTAAAAGAAAACTACAACATTACTTTATTAGGCACACATACACGGTAGCTGTACTTTTTTTTTGGGGGGGGGGGTTCCATGGTTTTCACCAGAGAGCATGAGACTCGGACAGGGCTGCAGTCAGATAACGTTTGAGTACACAGAACTGATTAAAAAAGCGATTGCTGTGGTATAGTTATAGCGCAGATGTAAGTGGCAATCTGGTCTCCATGCTAAGAAACCGAAGAGAAGCGCGACAAGCTACTCACGGGATCAACTGTAGGGATGTTGGCGGTTCTTCTTCTTTTGCGGCTGGTGGAGGGCTGGGTGTCTTCAAAGTCTCCACCGCTCACACTGCTGGACGGGGAGGTAGCCCTCCTCCGTTTAGACCCCATAGCAAAAGTTTCTTTTAAGGAAAAAAAAAAATCAATCAATCAATTTTGACAAACAAATAATGTCGGGATGATAACACTGAGGATGGCCAGTCTGTACAGTTAGTACATTCTGCGTGATGCCTGGACAAAAATATTATAATTAAGATATTGTTGTGGTAAATAAACGGGCATCTCTTTAAAGTAATCGCTAGCCTAACCTCGGTTAACGGGGGTTAACGGTGAATCGAGGCTTTCTTTCTCTGTGGACGTGCAGTCCTGACTTCAGCATTACAGTACGAACAATGTCGTTAAAATACTAATTAAAAATAGATGAGTAACTTTAACGCTGCAAATTTGTTAGTGCTTACGGCAAATCTTCTTGACGCATCGCAGTTTTTAATTGCTGGTCTGCCCTGAATTGTCACGATGCCAGCCCTTTTTTTTGACGGGTACGGGGAGACGTAGATCAAAAGCTCAGGATTAATTAAAAAATAATGGCCACTTTATGCAGCGGATTTTTTGTTTCTCGTAAGCACAACTGCTCTACACTGTAACACTCCCGCATGCATGCAAAAGATAATACGCGCACATATAACGCGCTGCTGCAGACTGTAAGTGGTAGGACTGTTATGTAGTCTGCTGTTGAAGTGGTAGTTGGATGACAGGTTGCCTTGCCAATCGCATCGGTACGGTACACAAACACAAAGACCCGCTAGCAGGGCTTAGCTTTAGCTGCAAGGATTGTTCTTCACTGGCGCCTTTCTACTGATGACGGGCAGGATCATTAATATGTGGATGACCGAGTCGTGGCAAAGTGTTCTGGTGCTACTTGAGGCTTACCTTCAGTTTCTTCTCAGGTTTCTCTGCAGGTATGAGGGGAGCAAATATTCGAAAAGCCTTGATTGATTTATTAGAGAAAAAAAATTAACCATTTCGGGTCCGCAAACGGAACCGGAAACAGAAATACCTTTCGGGTCCACGTGCAAATCTGTTACACTGCATTGAAAGTGCGTGGCGTCGTGAACCATGAAGCGCCCAAGTAAGTATACCGACATATATATTACATTATCATATTTATAGCAAGAACTTTGTTCATTTTAAGTAGTTTCCTGGTTTTACAGTTACCGTAGGCGAGTAATTCCTGTCACTTTGCAAGCTGAGGGTCAGCAAAACAGCACAAGCTAGGATAGCTGTGTAGCTATCGCTAGGTTAGCTTGCTAGTCAACTCGTGTAAAGATGTATTAAATTGTTTAACTATTTCTTTCTAGAATTAAAGAAGGCAAGCAAGCGCGTATCCTGCGCAAAACGTTTCAAAATTCAGAAAAAGGTAAGGAGAATTAAAGTACGATCGGGTTATGTGGTTGATTACTAACGGTACAGTTACTGTACATTTGCTTATTGAACTTGTCCAGCAGTGCTATCAGCGCGTCATGGATGGGTAGGTAGTTACTACTGTGTTTCTATTTATATTTTGGTCTGCTAGGTTCGGGAACATCACAGAAAAGTACGGAAAGAGGCCAAAAAGAGCGGCGTAAGAAGGAAAACCACTAAGGATATTGGTGTTCCTAACAGTGCTCCTTTTAAGGAGGAAGTCCTTAGAGAAGCAGAGCAGAAGAAACGGGAGGTACGCGTGAATCCCACGGCGTGTCGGTAGTGCCGGTATTATGGTGGTTTGTGTTGGTAACTTGTACCATCGTTTGTGCTCGACAGCTAGAAGAGCTGAAGGAGAAGAACAGGCTCGAGAAGCAAAAAGAGCGAACCGAAAAGAGAAAGAAGGAGAAAAACGCGGCCGCAGGAGTTGAGGAGCCCAAGTCGAAGAAAGCTAAAAAGGTAGTCGTGAAGAAAACATTGCGGTGGTACAGTTTTAAGTGTTTCCTTCGATTTACCTCGGACGACATTATCGCTTTTCTAGGAGGAGAAAGCCAAAGCACAGAAGCAAGCGAGAGCAGAAGTTGCTAAGAAGAAAAGTACCAAGAAGTTTAGATGCAGTGAACTGAATAAGGTAAAAACCCTCAGTAGTCTTGTGACCTTTTTAGTCACTATTGGCAAACAATTAAGGTGCGTTGATATTTTGGTCAGAGTTGTCCAAGACAGCTGATTTAATTGGGTGTGAGCGTGAATTTTTTTTTTATTGCATGTTTACTAAGTGATATCATGCCCAGGTAATTGAGGCTTCTGACGTGATAGTGGAGGTGCTGGATGCCAGGGATCCTCTGGGCTGCCGGTGTCCTCAGCTGGAGGAAGCCGTGCTGAAACATGGCGGCGAGAAAAGACTGTTGTTCGTCTTGAACAAAATAGGTACTGGTGCATATTTGTCTGTATTGTTCAGCTGTATTAAGCTAAAAGTTTTTGTTGTTGTTTTTTTTGCGTGTTTAATGTTTTGCTGCGTCAATTTTGTCCTTTAGATCTTGTGCCCAAAGACAATCTTGAGAAGTGGCTTAAATATCTTCAAGCTGAGTGCCCAACAATTCTTTTCAAGTCTGCCACATGCCTACAGGACAAGACTGTGGTATGTGTAAGGCAGTCATTGTTAATTTGGGTTTCAAGGGAATACTCCAAATGGTCTGATTCAGATAATCAGGCTTTGTAAATGATCAGAAGTACGTTTGGCGTGTTAAAGGCGCACACACGTGTGCCTGTCCGGTCTCTACTCTCTGGGTATGTTGTTTATGTATAATGTTAATGCAGTAGTCAGACTCTGTGTGTGATTGTTGCAGCTGGAGAAGAAGCAGAGGTCTGCTAGCAACGCTGTGGACCACAGCAGGGCAGGACACGCCTTTGGCCGCGACTGTCTGATGCAGACGCTCAATGACTTGGCCAGCAAGCGGTGCAGTGAAAGCATGCTCAAAGTGGGCGTCGTCGGTAAGGCTGATTGACACATGGTTGAACCTATCTGTGGCTCCGTTGGGTCATTAAAGCTGTGTGCTCAGTATTTGGATTCTGTTCATTTGGTGGACAGAAATTAATTCCCCTGTAAGGGGCGGGGCAGCGCAGCAGGGGGTGTGGCCTTTACAAACTGTCTGTGCGGCAGCTCTCACCTCTCACTCTCACCTTTTCAGGTTTTCCTAATGTGGGGAAGAGCAGTGTCATCAACAGCCTGAAAGGCATCCGAGCGTGCTGCGCTGGGGTGCAGCGAGGACTAACCAGGTGCGTTTGTGCTGGACACCTCCCGAGCTTCCCTGTGTAGCTTCAGGTACTCCTCAGCTGGGAATGCAGTTCCACAGGCCTGCAGTAATCGGGTTTGGTTTGTTGGCTTCTACTCAAGACCTAAACTATGTGACCTTGGTCAGAAAGAACTGGATTGTGAAGTAGGGCTGTATTTCTGGCTTGTACATGTGGGTAACTTCTGAGGAGTGAGGTAGTACATGTATTTAAATACCATTTGCAAACAATCTGCCTGGCTAAAGTGTCTCTCATAACTCCCCTGCCCAGGTGTATGCAGGAAGTGCATATCTCAAAGAAGGTGAAGATGATCGACAGTCCAGCGATAGTGGCAGCTCCCTCTAACTCGGCAGAGAAGCTGACTCTGAGGAGTCTGCAAATTGAGGAGAACGAGGAGAGTCCTGTGGAAGCAGTCAGGGCCCTGCTGAAACACTGCACCCAGCAACATGTGCGTACAGCCCATGGAGAGGCTTCTCTGTCCCAGTCCTTCATTGTGTTTACAGTGTCAATGTCACATATTATTATTAATTCCATGCATTTCCTTCTATTTCATTGTTGCCTATGTTAAAGATCTGCTTGTACATACATATCTGCTTATACATTATTGTGGGTTTTTTTTTACCTTGTGTTATCTTGAATGGTTCAGAGGAGATGTCAAAATGAATGAATTTACTCATTTGTAGCATTATGACAATGTTCCTTAATGTTGCTGTGCATGTATTTCCAAGAATTTTCTTGGAATTCAGCCCTGGAATGCTGCCACTATGTTCTGACTTGGTTTGTCACGTTGATAAACAGATTCAGGCCCCAGCAGGAGGAGTCGGCAGCATTGGTGTTTGCAGTCTTGATCAAATACATCTGAATAATTGCATTTACCGTGTATCCTATACAGATCATGCTACAGTACAATGTCCCAGACTACCGCAACTCTCTGGAGTTTCTGACCACCTTGGCCAAGAAGCTTGGTTACCTGCAGAAAGGTGCGGTGCCTAACGTGGAGAAGACTGCATCCAGGGTTCTCAGTGACTGGTCAGGGTAAGCCATCTACACACGAATCATTTGAATTTATCATCATTGATAAGCAACAGTGACTTCCATCTTTCTTCAGAGACCTAAATGGTATATTTGGATTCTTTCTTGTAACTGGTATGTGTGTGTTGGGATGGGAATTACAGAAAAGCTTGTGTGTGTGATCTGTCAGGGCTAAACTGAGCTACTCAACCAAACCGCCAGAGAGGCAGGACCTCCCTCCTCACGTTACTGAAGCCATGGTAACGGAGATGCACACGGGCATGGACATGACGAGAATAAACATGGCCAACGATCAGATCATCAAACGTACGTTCCACCCCACTGCCTTCTGGGACAGCCAGTTCTCTTAAGGTCACGGTGTATGGAAATAAGATCATGTGCAACTGCAGTAGTTCCATTGTTAGTTCAGTTGTGTTTATAAGACGTTGTTTTTCCCTTTCTCAGGTTTACGATGCCCTAATCAGGCTTTTAGCATTTGTTTCAACTCGAAGGGCCTGACCGCCGGGCTTCTGAGTGTCGACCAGATACCAGAGGAGAAAGCGGTATCTGAGGAGGAGGAGGAAGAAGAGAAAGAGGGAGGAGAGGAGGAGGAGGAGGACATGGAGGGATCAGAGGAGGTACTTTAGCACAACTCCCCACATGCACTGTCCCTGTGGACAGGAAGCATGGAGTCTCTCTGGACGTAAACGAAGCCAGTGTGTCGCTGAGGCGTGTGAATGTGCTTCAGGAAGGGGATTGTGCCGTGGCACGTCTCTGTTAAATACTCTCTCTAGTCAGATGAAGGTTATTTTGATGTTGAAGTGACGCGTGGGCGTCCCGCATTGTGACTGGTACCTTTCTGGCTGCAAGTGATGAGTCATGATGAGAGCATGTTGTCATAGAACCCTTGATGATGCTTTAATCCAACTCTGAACTCGTCCACAAAAGCCAATTGGTGAACACTGTTATAAAGGCTAAAATGTTTACATGTGGTGGTGTTTACATTCACTTGACTATATAGTATTTCTCTTGCTTTATACAGTGGAGTTTGAAAGTGTGTTTACCAGTTTTTCCACTGCAATTTTACATTTTTAGGTCGAGTCCCCTGGTTCAAAGAGAACACAGTGTTGGAAACCAGTGCAGCAGGACAGCACATGTAAGCAAACATTCTCAGTGTGTTCTTACTACAGCATGCACATCTGCCTGTCTGCACTTGCTTCTGAGTTGTAATGTTTATATAATGTGTGTGTGTGTGTGTGTGTGTGTGTGTA
>JAOYMR010000018.1:5057931-5068887 GCA_025802075.1 Tenebrosternarchus preto | reverse complement strand
AAAGCACTTTTGTCATCTGTAGGTAAACAAACGAAAGGAAAGGCAAATCCTGCCTGTGTCAACAAGGATCTGCTGGTGGTTCAGCAGACTGACGACGATGTGTATGACTTCAGCACAGATTTTGTATGAACTGGTACGTCCACATGGACGGCGGACGTCATCAGTGTGTGCATGTGCACAAGTTTCTTTGCTCGACTAAAATGGATTTGGTTTAAACAAGAACTGTTGTACATATGATGGATAATTAAACTTTGTGCTGTAGTGTTTGGAATACCAATTGCTGATTGAATAACTTCAATAATCTGTCATTTTATAAGAAATTCAGGTGTAGTGGATACTGACTCCAGTCTCACCTCACACTTCCTGACTGACTCAGGCTGTGCTTCCTTTTCAGTCATTTTATTCCTTGTTTACCACAACCCTTTTTCTGTAAAAGCATCTAAACCTCATGATGCAAAACCAGAATGACCCAACACCAGTTACATGTATACGACAAAAAAGAAAACTGGAGAACAAAGATACAAATGATTGGCCGTTTTACTCTGGGATGATCAATACAGAAATACAGTTCATAGGTTCTCTGTACAAAATGGCCATATTCTTAATGGGCCCAACAACAAACTATAGATACTATTCTGGGCTTGAACAAATACATGCAGGGTTTCACTTTATATTGTAAGCAAATCAACATTAAGCAAAAACAAGACAATTAAAATAAGATGGTAGATGTTCTGCAGTGGTTCAGTTCCATGTTTGGAAAACCACAACAATAAAGGACTGCTTAACTTTACCTTTAAACATATCTGGTCACAGTGTCAGTGGTGTGTGTGTGGGGAAACACTGCAATAACCAATAGTATTCCAGAACATATTGGAATACTTTGAGAACCGCGGAATATTTCTAGAAAAACAGCACTGTCCTTAATGGGGAAACAAAACGATAGAACTTTCCGCATTGTATTGTTCACAGGGCTGAGGTAGTGTTTTAGTGGAACTTGAGTCTTGTGCAGCATGAATCTGCAAGCACTAGTGTGACTGATTGAAGGACCAGTTAAGTCCTAAATATTTAGCTTTTTTCGGTTCTTTTTCAAAAGGAATGCACCTCAGACATGACCCAAGCAGCCTAATTCATTTCTGTGTGTCCCTTACTGCTCTTAAAACACCACTTGCAGAACTGCACTATTCCACCTGCACCGTGATGCAACGCACAAGCTGTCCTAGTGTGAGGCAGTAGCCGCCGGACGTTCAGGTCATCTGAATCTGAGCCTATTTGTCCCCCGAGTGTCTTCTGACTGGATGAAATTTACCCGTGGGGTCTGGAATGTACCACATGTCCCAAATGTCAGAAAAGGAGGAGGATCTCCCCCATGGCTTGTAATGCCCATTCCAGTGGAGAAGCTTGGCTGCTTTCACAAACTGTGCGGAGTAGCGATTTCCAGCTCCAATGGCTCCTGAAAACATTTCCACATAAACAGACTGTCAACACAGCTATGCTTAATTCACAGACAGATGTGCTTGGTATCAATGGAGAAAGTGTTTGGCTCCACGATCACACACCATCGGCTAACCATTGCTCAGGCAACAGTCACTAATCTTGGTTATATGGACTTCGGGTTCTCAGGCTCACCAAGTTAAACTTGGAAAATGGGACACACACACACGCTAATTTTCCACAGTGCTCAAGTTTTAAATGACTGGGTTCGAGTAAAAGATGAAGTTCCCGGATCTCACCGAGGTGTCGGACGTGCCACATGGGGTCCAGGCTGGAGTGGTGCTTGTAGAACACGATGAGTAGAGGTGGTGTGGTGAAGCTGTATGCTAGGGTTTTGCTGTAAAGCTCATCCCTGCTCAAACACAATACCGGGGGAGAATCCGAGATGGAAAGTGTTTAGAGGTAATGATGCAGGAAACTGTATACTTAAGCACTTAAACATTCAACTCGTGTAACTGAATCAGCTCAGCTCAACACTTGGGTCCCAACATTCTTATCCCACAAGTTGGTCTCGTATTAAATGTTAGTGGCACATGGCTTTTCAATTCCAGACATGATAAATGTTCCAGTTGTGCCTATATAAGATACGCTTTTGCAGATTAATGAAGATATCAAACCATAACTGGTAATTACAGATACAGTGTGTCCATCTAAGATCCTTGAAATAATGTTATTCAGACCGCATTTTATGCTGACTGGGTCCTAGTGGGTACACTGTTAATTACCTTTATTATGGTTCCTTTTTAAAAATACTTTCAAGCTTAAACTTTGAAGTAATTCTTTGCTACACAGGGAAAAAAAATTCACATTGCAACAGAAAGTTCCTTGTTCCTTGAAAGGTGAGGATTCCCTCACTGGGCCTCACCTGACGTTCAGCTGCATCCACTGTTCCAGCTGCCTGGTGATGTTCTGAAGTTTCCACTCAGTGAGGTTTGCCACGATGACTCCAGGGTTGAAGGAGCACGTGTTTGCCTTCATTCCAAGTTTCTTAATAGCGTCCTTTTTGAAATCCAAGAAGCCAATATAATTGTTCTGAAAGAGAAAAAAAGCGTAACTAGTTGCTCATAATGATTTACACTGATGTGTATATTTACGCAGAAGACACCCATACAAGATACTAATATAATCTACTTTGTCCTCACAATTCAGTGTCCGTCTCTTTGGGTAGTTTAGTGGGTTTCTGAGTGAAATCAAACTTGTTTCTGATTAGACTGGTACTTGCCTGGTTTCCAGCTCCTCTAACAATGCCTTTGGATGCAGCAGAGTCGCAGTCGTCTGAAAAGGCAGCAGCGTGTCCAGACTTCAGACTCGTCTCAAAGAGTTCCCGGATATCCCCTGCAACAGCAAGAACGTGTTTCCATTTTACCTGATCAAGAACATAGCAAACCTTTCATGTGGTTGTGCAAACATAACCCTTATACTTTACCTTGCACAATAACATCGTCGTCCAGATAAATAGCTTTTTCTGCATTGGGCAGGAACATTGGCATGTAGAATCTGGCAAAGGTCAACTGAGAAACAAACATAATTAAAATGGAGAATGTATGTCCCATAAGAAGTTAAAACAAGGTGCACATGGTTACCGGTTTGACCAAGTCCACCTTCTGAGGATCATTTGAAATCTTCCCTTCAAGAATCTTTGGCTCAAATGTGATGATTTTGTGTTTGATGTCAGTCTTAGTCAACCAAGCCCTGGCAAGAGAAACAATAGAGATAATGCATAGATATACAATGAATTTTTAACCCATTATGCATGACACCAAACTCAAAAATACATCGACAGAGAAGAACCGAGCCTGCAATCTTGGTTCCAAAGAGCGTGCACGTGGGCCCTTACCTGAGATGCGCCACAGATTCATTGAGCGTCACTACGTTGAAGACCACATTGGCGGCAGTATTTCGGTTGACACTGTTCATGGCAGCAATCGCTGCCCCCATCCTCTCCTCTGCAGCAGTAATCACTACTGGGATCTCCTCTCCTGTTCTGACTTTATGATCAGCAAAGAATCCAGTTTCAAAGGGCATCATCATACCGGGTGCTGCATCTAAAATGGACGGACAGAACATAAGATCCACGTAAAGATACAGAACTGCATTTGAGAAGAACAAAATAGTCATTTGGGGATTAGTACCTGAATCCGCTTGCTTTAGGAAATCGCTGAGACTGAGCAGATTTCGATGCAAAATTATTAAAAAGGCTATCGAGAGCAGCACAAGGATGAGCACGTTCACTGAAAAAGAAGTACAACATTACTTTAAATCCAAGGGAAGTACATAATTATATAGAGATTAGGCAATTCATATTGCATTAAGGGGAAAAATCAAACTAGACGTTCGTTACTTACCTCTACGCAGCGTCATTGCGCTTCCTGTAATCTCTTCTTATTTCAAGCGAGATACTGCATCACCTCTTCTGTGATGAAAATAGCAATAAATGTTATGTGCACATGTATGTGGAAGGTTAAATGGTTGGCTGGTCCAGGATTGAGCAGTTATCAGAGATAATGCCAGTTAGCATTAACTAGCTAGCTAGTTGCAAAACACATGAAGAGATATAGATTGCGTTTCGGTTCAGTGAGTGCATAACGTTATTTGCAAAAGTGTTCAAATGCGAGAGCAAATATTTCCAAAAATACAAATAAAACAGGAAGCATTAAGGAGAGACACACAGCTCGCTATAACTTACCTAAGGTGCAACTATATTTGGAGTCGTTCGGGTTCTCATCCAAAATGCCAACTCAACATCAACAAACCGCTCAAGAAGAATAGCGCATGTGAATGTTCTTCAGGATGAAATGAAACAGTGCATATAACATCCTCAGACATGTAAACAATACACCACACTAAATGTAATACTTTATGCTGGTCCGTATTGTTTATAAATCACTGAAGTCGACGACTCTCACTCTAACGCCCCACCCCTTTTGCCTTCTCTAAAGCAATAAAAAGATGTCCAGCTTGCTGCCAGATAAAAAAGTTTTTACTTGTTTAATTTTACTTCATGATCAGTTTTAGTCTTAAACGCAATTGTTCTGTTTAAATGTGCTGAAGTACAAAGGCGCTTTCGAAAGCGCATTTAAATAATTGAAGTGCACATTTAAAGTACTCAGGCGTGCTGCGCAAATGGAGCGCAATTCAAACCGCTTGATGTTTTGATTCGGGTCCTTCAAAAATCTACGTGCACTTTTTGAAACAGGAAATCCTACATTCATAGCGATTTCTCTTTTGATCATTTTGTTAATTTCAAAATGTTGTCCATGTTTAAATCCATACCAACTCACATGGTAAGCATTGCTTTATTTAATAATATATATTTATTGTCTAACGAGGCATGCATTGTTTAACGTAACCGGTTTTCATCATTTACTTATCTAGCTCGTTTGCTAGGTAGCAATGCGTTTATTGACGGCAGTAACGGTGTTAAAATAAACCTCTACAAAATATGGTATCATCAGTCACCAATATTTCGTTTTAGACAGTAACTAAATACTATGAGACAGTACATGTAAAACGAGTGAGTGATGTTCCGTGCTGTTAATAGGTTAACATATGTTAATTGTCGCGATGATTAAACATATCGCCAAAACTTCAGATGTAAAAATTTTGATTTCTTTAGGACTACAAAGGACAGAAGCTCGCCGAGCAGATTTTCCAGGGCATCATCCTCGTTTCTGCAGTGAGTACCTGCCCTCCATGGCTTTCGTCCCGGCAACCTACGCATCCTGTCATTCAATGATTTCATTCAATCTTTTTCCAGGCCATCGGGTTCATTTACGGTCTCGTAGTTGAGCAGTTTGGATGGACTGTTTACATAATGATAGCTGGATTCACAGTCTCCTGTTTGGTGAGTAGATCACATTTTCGCTTTTTAGTTAAAATGTTAACTTATCCAGCAAGTAGTTTTATTGTGCTTGAATTTTCCTCCGGGATAAATAAAGTGATCTATCTATCACCGTAATTATGTAAATAAATGTGTATTTAACTGTTAACTAAAACAGCATGAACATTCAAAAAAGTTCTTTTTCGGACACGTGCATGACATGACTGTATAAAATGCTATTTTCTAACATTTTTCAGCTTAACAACAAAACGGCTCTTATTTTAGGGGTGTTCCTATAAAAAGGGGTGAGGTACACCTATGCAGCGAATGCAGCACTGTTGGTTGTAGGTTCAGGGCAGCCCTTTTACAACAGTGTTTAAGTGCGCGCTGGTTATTCTGTTTCCGTCACACGCGTCTCTTTGCTCTACCGCAGCTCACGCTGCCACCATGGCCGATGTACAGGCAACACCCGATCACCTGGCAACCAGCCTTACCAGAGACACCGGCAGAAAACCGCGAAAAACCGCAGGAGAATTTAAAGAAGAAAAAACATAAGTAGATCGTCCTCTGGTTTTCCACTGAACCCTTGAGTCGCAACCCTGGGGACTTTAAGGCTGTATTTGACCCATATTTCATCCATTTATGTCACTTTTCATGTAAAATTAAATAAAAAGGTTCAACATTTTATTAATCTTTGTAGAATTTTATACTACATCAAAAACTGCTTAATATATTTTTGATAAATGCTCCTACATTTATTACTATAGAAACATAATATACATTGTACAAACATAATATACATTGTACAGATAGTAGAAAAACAACTAACTTTAATGTCATATTTTCAAGTCTAAAACCAGTCTAAAGTTTATGATGTTCACATTTCAAAAGGAACGTACAATAATTAGTTTGTCTGCAATGATCAATATTCTAGGCTGGTGAAGCATTAATGTAGATGGATTGCATATGTAGTGTGTTGTGTATCTACATTCAACTACGTCACAAAGTAACGCAGATTGTATGTGACGATGTTGAACGGGCCGTCAGTCCCCCGGCGGCGGCCTGTGGAGCGTGAGCGGAGCGTTTCTCACGCGTGTTCAGTCTCGAAGAGCAACATCCTCGAAGAATTTTAGTTGTCGTACCATCACAGCATATAACTTGTATTTTTCCTCCCCCATCTGCTGCCGAAGAAGAACCTGTAAGACGTGGAAGAAAAAGTTAGATGAAATGTTTACGATCTTGTCTGACCTTCATGCATCCGGTACCTTAAAGAAACGATTTAACACTTTTTAAAAGATACAAACTGTGTCAGAGCAGCCTAAACCTGCTGCTGGAGCATGTGAAGCAGTCGCTGGGACAAGCAGAAGGTTGTGTTCTACCTTATCCGTCTATTTTTGGACCAGGACACCATGACTGATTCACCTCTCTCTTGGCCTCGTCCTCTTCCTGCATGATGTCCAGGACTGTGTGGAGCAGGTTCACCCCGAGTCCTTTAACCACGTCTGTGCGGAGGTGCTCCATGGCTCTCCGGATTTTGGCTGGTCCAGAATCATCTGAGCAGAGGAAAGTAGCTTTAATGAATGTATGAACACACAAATACACACACACACACACGCGCACACACACACACACAGTGTGTGAATTTAAGGGCAGGAGGTGGAGTTCCCAATGCCAACAGCACAGATCTCACAGTTGAGCAGCAGGCCCAGTACACTTTTCACTCAATTTGTTAGACGGTCTTAATATTTTTGGGTAGGTTGATTGAAACTCCCAGAATTTCCATAATACCAGGAATATGAAATTCCAGTTATAGTGTTATGCTTTTAATAGTTTAATGCTAGAAAAGACTCTGCAATCACAAGATCTGACAGCACACACATGTTCAGTAGCAGCCAATTCTGTACTGAATGCTGAGTGGGTAGCAGAGCACCCCACCTGAGGGAAAGTCCCGGAAATGGAAATCGCCCTCTCCCTCTCGAGATTTCCCATGAAGCATCAGGGTGTCCCTGTATTTCCTGTTCAATCTGAACTCGGGGAGAGGGCCGGAGTGGCCCTGGAAGTCCTCTTGCTCACACGACACATCTCTGGCATCCATTCGTAATGTCTGCGTCATCATCTGAACCAGGTCTTGCATCTCGCCGCTCTCACTTTTTCTGTAACACAACAGTGGATTTTGATTAACAGGCAGAAAACAAAACCAAAAATCTTGATGATTTGATTTTATGGGAAACTGTTGACAGAGTTTTGGTTTGGACTCAATGTGTGTTTAGTAAACAGAAGTGTATTGTAGATATAAACCAGTTTTATTTTTACTTTATTTAGATCTTTAAACTCGATTTAAGCACATCAACAAATCCTCATTATATGTACAACAAGCAAGAAGTATAATTTTTTTCTTCTCAATACACAGGGCTATTGCTAGACCATGTTTCAGGAAGTACACTCTGTGTGTGTATGAACCCACCCTTGTCTGTAGTCTCCCTCTGTGTGTGTGTGTACGTGTGTACGAACCCACCCTTCTCTGTAGTCTCCCTCTCGGTGTGTGTGTGTGTGTGTACAAACCCACCCTTCTCTGTAGTCTCCATCTCTTGTGTGTGTGTGTGTGTGTGTGTGTGTGTGTGTACGAACCCACCCTTCTCTGTAGTCTCCCTCTGTGTGTGTGTGTGTACGAACCCACCCTTCTCTGTAGTCTCCCTCTGACCGCTCTGTGGAGCTGGTGGATGAGCTACACTCGTCTTCGTCTGACTGATGCCATGACGACCTCTGCTCCTGTTCCAGGGAGAAGAGGGAGATGGTGTTCCAGAGAGAACAGGGAGATGGTGTTCCAGAGAGAACAGGGAGATGGTGTTCCAGGGAGAACAGGGAGATGGTGTTCCAGGGAGAACAGGGAGATGGTGTTCCAGGGAGAACAGGGAGATGGTGTTCCAGGGAGAACAGGGAGATGGTGTTCCAGAGAGAACAGGGAGATGGTGTTCCAGGGAGAACAGGGAGATGGTGTTTTAGTGATGCTCAGCCCCAGTGTCTCAGTTGAGTCACCCCATTTAACTCTATAGCCACTTCCTATTCTAACACACACTGACAAGATAATCAATAAGCATTAATGGGACTGGTATATACTTCCATATCTAATTATACTGTTGGCACCAATCAAGTTCTTCCCTAGATAAATACAACTGATCGAACTTACCAGGTAGCAATTACACCCACATTTGAACTGCATCAGTAGAATGACATCATGGATACTAAACTGTACAATGAGACTGAAGATGCACATTCACCTCCAGCTTTGTCTCGATAGTCAAACACCTTCAGCACTCGTCCTACCTTGTGTGTTGCCACGGCTACGCTGGCAGGGGAGTCTGGCTGGTCAACATGCTTGGAGACTAACGAAGGAACATCACACGAAGGCCTTTGGTTGACAGGGGCCGCTTCAAAGGGAAGGAGAAGCTTTAACGAGACTCGAGCACAATGGGACTTTCGTCCCCTTTCACACGCCAAACACCTGTTTGCTTTGATCACAGCTGAACGACACGCATTCTCCAAATTCATGAATTCAAATCGTCACTGCCTGAAGAAAATCTTTCATGTCCAGAACGTCAACTTTTATATGCACCTGAATAGTCAGCCTAAAATGAATAATGATTTTGCTTCTAAGACCTGATCAGTTAATCCAGTGACAACTTTCAACCTAAGTAGACAAATTAAAAAATAAAAATAGAAACTGTAGTTTCTTTTTGCAGTGAATCTATACTTAAAGGAATGGCTTACTTTCATTATTCTAGAATATTTTGACATGTCGATATACCTGGATCGCTCTGGCTCTCCTGGGACTGCCTCAGTCTCCGTCTCTCTCTGGCGGAGAGAAGCCGGTTCTGCATGGAAAGAATAGATGAGAATGCGGATTTAAATTCTGGGCCAACTCTGTGGGAAAAGCCCAAAACAAATCTTCTCTTTAGGAAGGAACACTGTCTGCCTAACAGGAAGTGATCAGCTATACAGAATAAAGACTTCAGATGATGGTCATAATGCTGTACAGTAAATGCTTCAGATATGATTGTTTGAGTAGAATTTACATTTAGAAAAAGGAAGTAAATCCTCCTATTCCTGGTGCTCTTTGCACTTTATTTTGTTTTCTTTGTAACACACCTGTATCAGTCATCTAACTTGCAAAGCCGTTTGGATGAATTCAGAATGTCAGAGCAGCATTAGACAGTACTGTCCTAAATATTCCTATTTTCCCATCTGCTAGAAACTTTGTGTAGGCTGCTAGATTCACTTTAAAACAAAAAAACCCCACACAGTGTTAAATCACACGTGCTCTGCCTGCGCGAGGCGCACCTGGGTGTGTGGGGCAGGGTCTTCCTTGTGTGAGGCGTGGTGGGCTGCGGTGGAGGCCGTGGGGGGCTTCGCCGTCTCCGCGTGTCTCGTGACTCGGTCTTTCCCGTCCCCCGTCTGGGGAGCTTCCAGGAGCGGAGGCAAGGGCCGCACTTTAGATGATTTCTCCTAGAGAGATTCAGAGAAATGGTCTTTTCAACAGAGTTTTAATTTTTAATCAGCAAAAGAAAGAGAACCATTCGGTCACCCACTCTGCTTGGGCGATCTTGGGCTTTCTCCTTCTTTCGCTGCCCACGGTGTCGAGATGTGGACGGCTCAGAGGAAGAGGAAGGAGGATGAAGAGGTGGTGTGTTGCGATGTGAGGGAGCAGCAGGTGTCTGTGGGTCGTGCACCTCCTAAATCCAGACACAAACGTTACATTAGAACTGGGTGATAAAAATATGGACCCCCCTCCATTTATCAATATGGATATATAATTTGATAATGCTATCCTGATAACATCTGAAGCCTAAGGAAAATAATGGGGTTCCTTAGTAAAACTTCAGAATACAGTTTATTTGCAAAAATAGTATATAATATAATATAAACATTGAACTCTGCAAACTTTAAGCTTTTATCTACCTTAAGAAAACTTTATGTTGTACTGGTTTTGCACCATTCACATGTTTCAAAGGTAAACACTCTGTTATGGTACAGCTGAGCTTGTTATATCATCAAATCCACACCAGTAGTTCTATCCTCCTTTTTAATCTCTTCCTATGGAGTAATATCAGCAGAAGATGAAGCAACCTGTTGTTGTAGTACTATTGTTGTAGTACTATTGTTGTAGTACTATTGTTTTAGTACAACCCCACCAGTACTACTGTTGAACATGCTAACACAGGCCGCACTTTCAACCTGTGGATGTGGTCGCAGTGGTCGTGGAGACGACAACTTTTCAGGTGATGGGAAAAAAAAGTTGTTACATTTTCTTATCTTGGTTTGCACCGACCAACAATATATTTTGCAGACCATTTTAATCTGTGCTTCAGTGTTTTTCAGATTTCCAAACCACTGCCGTATAAATCATATCTTTTTTTTATCAACAATTTCCTCTTTTTTTGGAGAATATTACAACTTCACTTTCACATTTGCTTTCAGTTCTCTTGTCCTAGTTTAGTTTTCAGAGTTTACAGTGCAGATACTGTACCTCAAACAAAGCTCTGTGGTAGGAAATACACATGTACTTTGACATGCATGCCAAAGCTAACTATCTGGCTGTTGTAGTGTTTATTTCTGCTTTGTGATAGGCTGTTACATCTGTTGTACTG
>JAOYMR010000018.1:4998513-5008890 GCA_025802075.1 Tenebrosternarchus preto | reverse complement strand
CCCCCCCCCCCCCCCCCCCCCCCCCCCCCCCGCCCCCCGGCCGCCGGCGGGTGCGGGGCCGCGCCCCCGCGCCCCCGGCCCGCCGGCCCCCCGGCCGCCCCCCCCCCCCCCCTCAACTATCCACCCCTTTAAAAAGAAACGTTATTTCCTTCCCATGACCATAGGGGCAGGTCTCAAGATAAAACGAATGGATACCAGAGTTGTCGTTCAAATACTTCTCTTGTGGGTCAACGCCCTAGAACAAATCTAATTCCAGTGCACTGCAAAATGAAACTTCACTGGGTTCATACATCACTGTAAGACTCATAACTGTCTTAATGGAGACCACAAATAGTGAGCCTCAAAGAAATGAGAGTGGGTGATTTCCCACTACTGATATAAAAGAGAAGGGGATATATTTCTCACTGTACAAAAGCAGCATGTAACTAATTTCATTTGATATATGTGTTGAAGGCTTTTTGGCCAGTCAAGACACCATATCAATAAATCTGCATTGTGGTGTTGCGCTGGGATGAGGCATTAATCTCCTATTTTGTTTACTTTTTATCTTAGATAAATTGTTTCTGGTAGGTTTAGTGGTACAACGGAAGGGAGCAACGGATGAACCCAACTTCTGAACATGCAGTTTAAATTAAATTTTACAACTTCCATAAAAAGAATTGTCTCATTGAAAAACTGCATTGGAAACTGTAAACAAATCTAGATAGCACAGTTCAGTACACGTTTATTTAATTATTTAATGGGTTACTTGTATATATGTTAAACATATAAGAAACCATATGGTTTACATTTCGTACATTTCAATTTAATAAAATTGACAGCTTTAATGTAACAAATCCTGATCAGAAACCCAGTTCAATGCTGAAACTGTGAACCATCAAATAAGCCTCACTGAGTAATGGTTCTGTTTACTAAAGCGCTCAGCGCCCTATTTGCAAATATAAAAATAATTTCAGTCCGTATAATAACAAAAGCACTCGCACAGCTTGGAGTCTTAAAACAGAAAGGTTAAGAGGCCTTTGGAAAAACCCACAACACAATCCAAAAATGTCATAAATTGTTCTCAGCTGGTTCTATATCTGCAGAAAGCCTCAATATTATCTGAAAACATGTTCTCCTTTGTCTTCCATAAATGGTCAAATACTGTGCATTGGTCCACATTCTTTATGTCCTGGATACCTCAGGTTCAGTTCTGGACCACTAGCAGTTCTGGCACATCATGTTTCATCACATACTTCACTGGAACCGACTTTGTAATGCAGATTGAGCTGAAACGGCTCCAAATTGAAATTCATGTATAACTGACTACACAGAGCATACGACTAAATCTAGTGCATTTATACATCAGCATCTGAATGCTGGGTAGGTGTTCAGGTGAACTGTACCCAAACCAATGGACCCTACATAGCAGATGTAGCACCTTTACGTGAGTCACTGATATGGTTTATATTTGTCATCTGATGGTTTGTGTTTAGGTATTTTCTTTTCCGCCAATAATGAACAATCTGGCATTGTTTACATTGTTATAATAATCCAAAATTACAAAAGCTGACTAACAGGAGTCTGACACTGTGAATAAACTCACAAAGAAAAAAGAAAACAAAACTGCTCCTATGATGAGATTTGCAGTATTGCTGCAATGTGAAAATATGTCTGCTATGTGAAAAATGGTAGAAAGTTAATATTTTAAAATACTCGTATTAAGAAGTACATTAACTGAGAAAACAGCTATACTAGCCTGATGCCTACACCTATGCTATGGATGGATTCCTTTACCAGTCAATGCTAGGTCAAAGCCTAGCAATACATATTACATTAGAACCACTTTATTGCTAGACTACCTTTATAGATGCAAAGGCCCCCAGCTTTTGTGTATGACCTGCTAAAACTCATGTGTGTGCAGTCATTTTGACTCCCTGTAAGTAATAAGGCTAAATTCCCTAGTTCTTCAGCTGTCTGGGTAGGGTCTTCTTATGAGAAGGTTTCTGGTCCTGGGTGGTGTCTTGCTGTGGGTGACGGCGCTCTGGTTCAGTCTCATGAAGCTGCTTCAGTACGACTGGCTGGTCCTTGGTGTCGCGTTTGGCCTGCCTGAGCATACGCTTCATGTTCTTCACTTTGTCCCTCAGATGGTTGTTGGCTTTCTCCAGCATCTTCACCTTCTGGGAAAGAGTTTTCACCTTCTCCTCTTCCTCAAAGAGGGCTTTCTGCACCGTGGAGCATAGGAGCTATGAGACAGGAAGTGGAAAGAATTTAAACAGGAAGAATACATGAAGCTGGAAAAAACAGTCAAGCCCTAAGATCAAAATAAGAGTTGTACAGTTACCTTCAAATTATTTACCAACAAGAGGACAAATATATGTAGACAGATTTAATTTTTTTTGTTTTACAATATTTGCATTCAAGCTTAAGCAGGTAATAAAAACTGTACAAAATCAACTAACTAGATGGATTCGATACAACTTAGTTGATCTGAGTGAAGATTCAGTCATGATTCTCCATACTTTAGAGAAATCTTCAACAGTGATCACTCATTTTGCCTGGAGAAGAATGTCCATGCCTGCTAAACGTAAAGTAACTTCTGTAATAAAAATATTCTGTAATGGATAAGGAGTCACTCGCCATGGAGAACATCTTGAATGCGAAAAACACAGTGACAATGGTAAACCTTCTAAGTGGAGATTTCCTGAATTCTTTACTGCTATGATCTGGACTCGTGGAAAACATGAAAAACATAGGCGCCCACGTTGACATATTAGAGTGTGTTCTTACACCACTGTGGATAAACATATGGTGCATTCAGATGATAATAAACATTATAATGTACATAAACAAACATAGAAGGTGCCAGAGCTGAGTGCACACAGAAGGTACACACCCCCAGATACCTACACATCGGGCAGGACATAGGGGCATCTGTGAACGTCTAACCACCTGTGTCTCACAGTCTGGACTATGTCCACCGCACTTGACCCTAGGCCTCTTTTCATAAACACACCTGGCTAACGGCGCTGCGTTCTACTACTGAAGCTGATGACACTGTGATGGCTGCCAGGCTCACGGGGACCACAGCCTGCCAGGCTCGCAGGCTTGTCACCATTTCCAGGTGATTACTTTCAGTGGGAAACTATTTCAGCTCTCTGATATCCTCTCAGACCAAGTGTTCTGCATTCCATCCGTCTTTGTTCACTAGGAGATGTCGGATTGCACTGTGAAATGTAGCCATGGTAACGCTCATTTTATAAACTTGGTTATTATTGCTTTTAAATTACAGCAGTTAAGACCGGGGGGGTTAAATATCTCTCTCTTACTGTAGCACTAATCTGAATGCGATTATGAGAGTGAATGACATCGGCTGTTCGTTGGCTTCACCTTCTGATCGCTGATGTGAATTGAAACCAGCTCATTACAGTAACAAGCCATCCTACAGCCATCCTCATCTCCATAACAGAAAGATTTCACGAGTGTTACGGACCAGACAGAGACCAGCTCTCCAGAGCTCATGGTCACTGAAAGGAATGTAAGGAGCACATTATGATTTATTCATTTTTGTTAAAAAAAAAAAATAATAATAATAAAAAAAAAACATGTAAAAGTCTTTGCAGCATGTGGGCTAGGATTAATACAGCAATGTGATGTTACTGGGTCACCAATGAATGTACAAGCCTGGCCTGCAATAACAAGAATGTCATTAGAACAACAGTAACAGGGTTTAAAAATACACCCGTGATTTATGAGAATCATGTTCTCCTGAGAGAATAAAAACCTCTAAAACTAAAGAAACAAAGACTCCCATTTCAGAAGTACCAAAGCTCAAAGGACCTTGACCCAGACAGAAACTCTGTATAAGAAAGTCCACAATGTTTTGTCTTTGTAGTGCTGTACAGATTTGAGAACCACGCTTGTTTGGAACCTGCAACTGGTATGGAGCTCATGAAACATCCGCTTCATCTGCACAGAGTCTAAGACTTTGAGTCAGAAGCTGTTTAGAGGCAAAAAAGTGGCTCCATGTGCGGTGTGTGTTCCCACACCCTTCCCTGGGTTTCTGATGTCTCTACCCCTTAGTTCTCAGTTGTTACAATAATGCCCCTCTCTCGCTCTCTTTCATACACACACACACACACACACACACACACACACACACACACACACAGGGATCTGAGGGGATCATGCTTCACAGTACAGTTTGCTCAGTTCCAGTGCAGGGGACACTGAACTCTGCAGGTACTCCTTACTGTTTTGGCTGTTGTCACTTTAGAAATGGTCACTAACCTCTTCCATGTTCCCATCCTGAATTGTTTTCATGCGGTCATATCAGTGCCAATAATTCATGCCCTGCACTCAGGAAATAGGGGCCAGGTTTCTCAGAAGCATAGTCGGCTTAAGGCCATCTTAACTGTTGGAGGAGAGTGTTCAGAGTGGATTATTGTGATCCAACCAGCATGACTGTTAAACTGTGCCTCTGCAGGTCCTGCGAGCGTGACTCAGAGCGTTTGGAGAGAGCTCACCCGGCTGTCCTCCTGGGCCTCCCACTCGGGCGTGTACATGTGGACCTGCGTCCCCGCCGTGCAGTTGGAGAACTGGAAGAGGCTGGCAAACATGCGGTGGTTGTCGGGCGTGTCGGGGAAGATGGGGTCCTGGAAGTTCACACCATGAGGAATGATGCTGTAGTTTTCATCCATCCTTGGAGAGAATAAAGCATCATCACACCACAGGAAATGCAACAAAGGGGTGTATAAAGCCCTAATAAAATAAACATTACATGTATAAAACCCTAATAAAATAAACATTACATGTATAAAGCCCTAATAAAATAAACATTACATGTATAAAGCCCTAATAAAATAAACATTACATGTATAAAACCCTAATAAAATAAACATTACATGTATAAAACCCTAATAAAATAAACATTACATGTTTAAAACCCTAATAAAATAAATGCATGATTCATTTTCTCCCTCCATCAGCTGCTACAATAAATGTATCATCTGTGGTATCTAATCATGGTTAGAAACCCAGAATGAAGCTCATACTTTATTGAACAGACATGCCCAGAAAGATCATACCTGCAGTTAAACTTACCTTCATCTATCATAAAACTGATAGATGTGTTTAATAATTAAAACAATGACAAGCTACAGACTGTATGATCATGTTAGCATGTATGATTTCATTAAATGTCAAAGGCAATTAGATTGTGAGCTGCAGACACATACAATATGACTTAGAAGTTCATAAGTCATGTTTGGCAATCTCTTGCCATTTTTACTATTTGCTCACACACACACACGCACACACACACACACACTTTCCAAGCAGTGTGAAAATGAGCAAAGCCTGTATCAAAGTTCTGAAGGCAGATGGTAAAATATTAAATACCAAAATCATGGTTACACTGGAACATGGCAAGAAAACGAGAAGCTTGTTTTTGTTCTGTGTTTTTGTCCCTTGCCTTCTGATTAAGGCCAGACTGTTTTTACTCTTCCTGTGAGTTTTGGCCAGCAGCCATAAGCATCCAGAGGAAAGATGCTCCAGTATTTTGACTCCAGATCCTTGCTTTCACTCTCCCTGACAACAGTGAAACCAGTGCTGTTGTGGGATTTGCGTACGGTCATTAGAAAGTGTCTAAAGGCAAGGAATCGTTTTTCCATTCAAGTCATTTGTTAATATCTGAAAGATTAGAACGTAATGAATAAAAAGGGGGCAGGGCTCTGTGTTAATGACACGCTAACAGGTACTGGGAGGGCAGAGCGTCTCTGCTTGTGTGTAAATGCCTGAACTGTTGCTCCTGTAGTTTTTGCAGTGTTCACTCTATGTCTTCAGTGGGTGTCACTGCATCCTAGCTGTGGCTGAAGACGGTGAGCCCTTGTGCTTTCTGAAAATACGACCGCTGTATCCGACGTTCTTGTTGAAGAACACAAGAACACATTGTCGTGTTCATTGATAGTTGAAACACTTCAGCATATTGTAAAAACAAAAAAAAGAAAACGTTTTTATTCTTTCCCGATGTTGCAGTTTCGTCAACTGAAAAGTAAGTGCATTATATGTGGTAAAAAACGGGGCGTCTGAAGAACCAAAAGGTGATTGTCAACTCACCTGGCTTTACTCTGACCCACCTATCTCTCACTCTCTCTCTTTCTCTCTCTCTCTTTCTCTCTCTCTCTCTCTCTCTTTCTCTCTCTCACTCTCTCTCTCTCACTCTCTCTCACTCTCTCTCACTCTCTCTCTCTGGGTGGCTGTAAGTGTGTATTTTGCTTTTGGAGCCTTAAATACCACAGTTCATCCATCCGGAAACCTCGGATTTCTCCAGGGAAGCATCAAAAGGCTCGGAGGGTGGTGTGGTTTAAAGCCAGCAATCCCCAGAAGTCCAGGACCAACCCTAAATGCCCCCCAGGAGACACCTAGTGCCCTGCATAGAGTGAAAAACCAGCACCTTAGAGTTTATGTAGCAAGCTTTAGGAAGTTCTTTCACCAGTTGGAGTCAGATTCTGGAATACTCTAGCGCATTCCAGAGTCCATGAATGGAGACTTTAGTTCTAGTTCACTAATAGATGGTTCCAGTTTTGCTGAACAAAGGTTTTCCAGTATTCTGTAACTCTACATCTGTCCAAAACCACTGGGGTCCATTTAGCATGGCTGTGAAGTGTGAAAGATTTAGTAGATGAAGGCCAGGTTTATAAAAGAACGTCTTCCCACTGCTCCCACACACACAGGTACGAGTTACCCATAAAGTGATATTCAAATTCACATATGTGCTTGAAATTGTAATGAGCCATAACATCTAAAAAAACAACATCATAATCGGCAACTTCTCTAGATCTTTATCAGAAACAAGGGTAAGTCTATGTGGAGAGCAGTCAGAGATCAAGAGAGCAAAGCATAGGGAGGGAGAGAGCAGCAGAGGGAGGGAGAGAGCAGCAGAGGGAGGGAGAGAGATAGACGAAATGTTCTTTGTGGGGTTCAGTAGGTTTAAGAAAGTGTCACTTCACTGTGTAATAAAGCGGTTGTTGAGGAAACATGGTAAATATTCAGTTATGTACAAGTATTGTCTGAAAATGAAGAATTATGTAAGGGTTAGACCAGTCGCAACATGGGCTTATATCTATTTAATTTTGGATATGTGAAGAATCATTTGGGGAAAGCATTTAGATGTGTGGTTTGGTAATCATTTATTATTCTTGGACAACAACATGCTCTGTGGCAAAGCAAACACGACTCAGCCTCCTCTGCCCTCACAAAAGCCTGCCAATGTCTACCAATCACAGTGTGTGTAGCTGATAAGTCTGTGTGCTTCTGAATGTCTGAAGAGTGAGTAAAACTTGTTGAGTATCAAGGTGGCTTGACGTGTCTGGAGGGATTTCAGAACATCTGGCAAATTTTTCATTTATCAGCTTACCAAAACAAAAAAAAAATAATAAAACCAACAAAACCCAGAACCCTAGGAAGGTCCAGAGTGCTTGTGTATCGTTTAGACAAAAGCCGGTGAGGTTCTGATTAATGTTTCCATGTTGGGCTTCTCTCGTTTCCCAGCCTTTTTGATGGTTTGATGGAGATTTCTCCTGCCAAACTGGAACCAGCTGTAAGATTAGTTCAGGGTTTGGGTTTTTAATCATCTATTTTCTCTCTCTCTCTCTACACACACACAAGATGTTCACATCAGCCTAGTCTAATATTCTAGGGACTATAATCAAATATAATGTCATTCGTAGGCAGATGGACTGTGACTCATGTTTTATAGTTTCAACTCTTTCACAGTTTAACTACAGAATGTCAACTCAGTTCAACTGGATGTAAGTACACTGGATGAAACTGAAGTGTCCAAGACCTGCTGATTAACCCTTTCATTTGAAGGTTAAAGACCTGCTGATTAACCCTTTCATTTGAAGGTTAAAGACCTGCTGAATAACCCTTTCATTTGAAGGTTAAAGACCTGCTGATTAACCCTTTCACTTGAAGGTTAAAGACCTGCTGATTAACCCTTTCATTTGAAGGTTAAAGACCTGCTGATTAACCCTTTCATTTGAAGGTTAAAGACCTGCTGAATAACCCTTTCATTTGAAGGTTAAAGACCTGCTGATTAACCCTTTCACTTGAAGGTTAAAGACCTGCTGAATAACCCTTTCATTTGAAGGTTAGTGGACAGTCGTTCAAACACAGCAATGTCCAGAGTTTAGATTTGTATTGGCAGAAAACATTTGATTCCCTCCACCCCCTCATGCAGACTAAAATGACTAGTCAGTAAAGCAGATCATCTAGAACATGGTTCTCTCTGTTCATGTTTTTATGGACTTCACTGCTCATCATTTTTATTCCCAGTTGTTTTGAACAGTAGCAGTAGTGTTACTTTTGTGTTAAAGTCAAACATCTCTGCTCAAAATTAGAATAAAAACAGAGTGCAGGTTTGCTGAGGACGACACAAATGTAGGGCACGTTAGGATAAAGCCTCTTCAGAATCTAAGTTTGGAATGTTTTTAGTGCATATTTCAGCAGGAACCCAGAACTCTGTTCTTCAACAAAGACAGAGCAGTACAGTTCAACACTTTGCACAAAACCCATAGCTGTGCTGAACATATGTCTCTCTCTGTTTTTCTCCGTCTCTCTCTCGTCTCCTGGGTACTGTCTGGAGACCAAGGTTGGTGATTGATTGGTGGCAGGCTTCGTTGAGTTACGTTTGGTGTGTTTCACAAGAAATGTGGAAACCCACCAGGGAGGGGGAGACATAGCGGGAGTAGAGGGAGAGAGAGATGGAAATGTTTCAACACTATTTTGCTGATTTGCCACCTGTGAGTCCTGAGCAGTGTGCCATTAGGAAAGCATAGAATTCCACCATGTTACAGGTTACATACTCCTCCCATAAAACTCACCTGGGGCATAGAGGCTCCTCCCATAAAACTCACCTGGGGCATAGAGGCTCCTCCCATAAAACTCACCTGGGGCATGGGGTACTGAGAGGGGCAGTTAAATGACAGCAGTTCATAGATAAGTATTAGATTTTCTGTCTCCTTCCCACATTTCACAAAAGACAGCCGACACCTCTTTGGACTGATCTGGGAACTGCTATCAGATTTCTTACATCAGGTGACCCTTTTAGATCTGGGAGGGTTTGCTTCCTACAACATGAAGCATGCTGAGGAATATGACACCCCTTCCTGATGCCAATTTAACACTCTGAGAGTAAAAGCTTTGCCTGGTGACATCCAATCACTGTTTGCTTTTAAATATGCATCAGACGTTCAGGCAATTTTTTTCCCCCCAATCTAAAGATTTGGTTTTTGGTGACTTGGATCTATGTTATCCGGGTGTTCGGGTGTCTATCAGGGCCGATCTGAGATGGTCTTGTGTCAGAGTTCACCAGGAAGGTGGGAGACATGCCACTGGATGAAAAATGGAAGCTGAGGGTTTTTTTCTCTTGGACTAGTCTGGGTTCGCCTCTGAGGGAAGCAGTCTGTGGTTTGTCACTCCAGCAAAACAATGAGAAATGCTGCCGTCAACTCAGTCTTCTCTGAGCACCCCAGCCCAGCTCCACCCCCCTCCATCCGTGCCCCTCAGCACTGAGCGTGTTTTGCTTGGCTCCAGACCTGGAGGTTATATGGAGTGGCTGTGGTTTGGAATGCTTTTGAAGGAAGCAAAAAGAGAGTGTTCCTTTGCTCATCTGGAGGGTGATGAAAGAGGCGCGAAGGAGGTTGTGGGCGGGGCTCCGGCAAAACCTGTCCGCACAAGCAGGAGTTGTCTCGTGCTGATTGGTGTATAAGCGGTCTTGGGCGGGGCTCCGGCAAAACCTGTCCGCACAAGCAGGAGTTGTGTCGTGCTGATTGGTGTATAAGCGGTCTTGGGCGGGGCTCGGCCCGAACCTGTCCGCACAAGCAGGAGTTGTCTCGTGCTGAAAGGTGTATAAACGTTTATGGAGATAACCACAGTTACTAAGTGCTGCAGCAGAGACCAACTCAGACTGCAGGACCACCTTCAGGCTCTTAAAGTAATTGGTGACCCTTAACCATCCTTGAATCTTTCATCCCCTTGGCGAAATTCTGGCCGTCTAGGGGCGTCTGGAAGTGGTGCAATTACGCCATAAAACTGATCTAATCTAACTAAATCATACCTTGCCTTCCCCTTTTGGAATTTGCTTTTGGAAAAATACAGAATAAGATGTGAGTTAAGATCTGACAAAGATGTAAAAATGTTTTCCTATGATTTTGAACGCTTGATGGCTGGGTGAAGATCATGCAACACTTTTAAGAGTAATTCAAGCATCCATTTAGTGTTCCAGTGGAAAAGATCATATTGTCTCTCTCTCTCTCTCTTTCTCTTTCTCTCTCTCTCTCTCTCTCTCTCTCTCTCTCCCCCACCCCCCCACCCACACTCACTCTCTCTCACTAA
>JAOYMR010000018.1:4966569-4977974 GCA_025802075.1 Tenebrosternarchus preto | reverse complement strand
TGCACATCTAGACATCTCAGCTTTTAAGAGGTGTGGATAAGCTCATTCCTAAACAACTTCGGTTCTCGCACCCTTACAGTAATCTGCACGTCTGCTTCAGTTGACATTAGGACCAGAGGAACATAAAGTGATCCCACAGGTTGTTAAACCCTCACTGCTGGATGCAGTCAACACACCAGCGCACCACGAGAGCCGAGATCCTCCACCCTCAGCTCCGCTGCACACATTTTCGCCTCCTCTCCTGCGTTCAGTGCAGCAGCAGGAGACGCTCTTGCAGGTCACCTTACCTGACTTCACCAGCACGTCCCGTGGTCTGCTGGGGGGGTTCGCGGGGTAGAGTCCCGCGCTGTGATCCATTCTCCCGCTGCTTGCTCGCGCGAGTGAGTGTGGGTGTGTATGTGCTGGCCTCTGGAGAGAGGCTACATGTGAGTGCGTGTGCGTGTGTGTTTGTGTGTGTGTCAGCGTAGGCCGTTCCTCTAGAGCCTGTGCTACACTGCCCACATGCTTACGCCTCCCCTCTATTCCCCTTAGATGTAAACAGTCACATGACTTGCAGGGCATTCCATGGCCACGCCTCTTTCTTGCCCTCACTTGCACACAAGGGAAACTCTCTTTTTCTCTTCTTTTCCCTCTTTCTCTCACTTTTCCTTTTTTTTTCCAGATCCTGACTGTTTGATACAGTCAGATACTGAAGGGATTGAGGAACTAATCTCTTTCTCTCAGTACTGAGATAAACCCTCATAATAAACAACTGTGATTGGACTTTTTAAATGTGTGCACTCATACACACACACACTCATCTTGTTTATATTTATATATTTTTTGAGGTCAGTGACAATGAAACCTGAGCAAGACACTGCTTTTCTATGAAGAGGGGGGCGTGGCTTTCGTAAGGCGCAAGGTGCATGCTGGGATGCATTCGCAGGGCGGTGATGGCGTTATTGTTTTGGAGGACTGAAACCTGAGTCCAGACTCACCCACTCCCCTCGCACGCCTTCCGTTTTTCACACACTGCTGCTCGATGGTATACGCCTTCTGCTGGACGGAGAGCGAGAGAGAGAGAGAGAGAGAGAGAGAGAGAGAGAGAGAGAGAGAGAGAGAGAGAGAGAGAGAGAGAGAGAGAGAGGGAGGGAGGGAGAGAAGCAGAGAGAGAGGAGAGAGAGATACAGATATAGACAGTAAATGAGCTAGCTGTCAAACCTCTGTTTAACAAGCTCAGGTTTGGGGTGTGGAGTTTCTGGTAGATCTTTCTAGAAGGTGTCACCTCCTACATGGTTGTTCAAGATTTAGGGTGCATAGAACACAAAGCAAAGATGCTATGCTTAGTGTTTCACATTATAACCACAATCTCCACAGAAGTCTGGAACCCTGCAGGGTAGAGCATCTGAGGTACATCTCATTTCTAACCGCAGGCTCTCTGCTCAAATCCCTGCTGCTACTGTGGGAATTAATCGACCCCTTCTACACTTGATTTCAATTCGATTAAGTGTCTTCATACCAGGGTACCTCTGCTCTTCCACTGTGCTCGATGAGAAGGGCTTGGCTCGTCTGTTTATAATAAAAAGATTATGTGGCATTAGTGCTGTCCTGTTTGAGTTAGAGGCCTAGGGAACCCTCAGGTACCCTATAAAAAAAAAAACTATAGGCCAATCAGTGATTGAGCCCTCCTTCCATTACACTCGGAAAAGCCCAAAGAAAAGCTCCCTCTTAATTAAGAGTCCAGAAACACTCAAGTGACTCTCATCTCTCCTCTTGTGCCTCCATGCCAGACTCCCCTGGTTCCGGATCAATTCGGAGTGATCGGTTACGCAGAAATATTGGAGCTCTTTGTCTGCGCATGAAACCTGATTCTGGTGTACGAACACGAGAACAGGGGTCTAATTTATTTGCATTCTGTGAAGGAGACAGGACAGAAGGAGAGGGTTTTTGTCTCAGGACATCACTTTAGGTTTAGGTGTGCTGAGAGCTTTAAAGTGTGTGAAATAACTTCTGGTTTTGCATCCATGAAGAAGAAAAGGTGCATCATCTCCTCACAGCTAAAACCTTCAGTTCTAAAGTTCCAGTGAACAAAACATGGGAACCATATTCCCTTTCCTCTCCAACAACCCTCCCTCCCTCCCTCCCTCCCTCCCTTCCTCTCCCCCCTCCCTCTCTCTCCTCCACCCCTCTCCCACTGGTGCTCCTGCTGTGCTCCAGCCCCAGGGCCTTTTCTTAGGTTCAGCTCTAAAGCCCTTTGGAAAAAAACTTGACTGAATGGATCTGAATGGATGTTGTTGCTACTGCTTACTGGTTGCTAGGGGAGACGTGATCAGACTCGCTCCCTCCACAAGCCTCTCAGTGTCCTGCTCCCACACACTGTTGCACTATTACACTGTTGACTTACTTTCTGTTGAAAACTGTGATTGGGGCCTGTTAAGGTGTAGGTGTTCACGCAACTGGGTAATACTGGTAACCCTTGGTAACCAAACTCCTTTGTTTTACATATAGCATGAGGCCAAGTTTTTCCTTCTGGATTACAAAGATACAAAAATAACAATATGACAAACCCAGCTCTCATCGTTTACGGAGAGTCCATCTCTCGTACGTGTACTTTGTAACATACTGTCTGGTAAACTGACGTAACACACAGATGATGAAGTGCTCTGTAAATATGTTCCACCTGTTGTGCATAGTAGTCAAACAAATAACGTTTCCTATGAACAGGCTTTCAGTATTAACTAAGCAAACACATTTTATCGAAATGTAATTAATTCTCTCGTGTTTAAAGTGGATTTGCGTATTTTGCTACTGGAATTAACGAGGATTTGAGCTGTTATGAGCAACAGAGGCTAAGAGGATGGAAGACGTAAAGCCCTGCTCTAATAACCAGGCAGGAGAATTTCCATGAGCTTTAGGTGTAGTGAGAGTCGATCCATATTTCCGAGAGCAGGGCATGGAGAAGCGTTTTGTAGTTACAGCCGAGGAGGCCGTCATCACGCAAATGAAGATTTACTACGGGCCTCTTCATTGTAAGATGAAAGGCTATTGATTTTTCCTGGTATAATTAGGCCTCTGTGTCCCTTTGAAAGATTCTCCAAATGCCTGGTATGTAGCACAGTGTAGCAGAGGGCACGGGTGGTGTGTGTGTGTGTGTGGTGTGTGGTGTTTGTGGTGTGGTGAGGTGTGTGTGCTGTGGTGGGGTGGGTGTGGTGTGGTGTGTGTGCTGTGGTGTGTGTGTGCTGTGGTGGGGTGTGTGTGCTGTGATGTGTGGTAACAACAGAGGTGTTCAGTCTCGGCGTCCAGACGGAATCAAAGCAGCACAGCCGGATCAATCTCCCGTCTCTCGCGGGAGGAAACACGGAACGTGACGTCTGCTGGAACGTCTCGCTGTTGCCCACGGCAACCCATGCTCGGGCAAACTCCAGTTCCGAGTGGCGATGACCATCTGACCTTCTCCACTCCTGGCCCTGTCCGATCTCCACCGTATGTTTTATTTACTCTGTTCGGAAAGGCCGTTCAAGTCACGATACTGCATCCCTTAATGAGGACTGAACAAAAAGGCTTTTTTGCAGGTTTGGACCAACGCTCCAGTGCCCTGGTCGTGAGCCGAAGGTTCTCGTGTTTCTCAGACAACACAAACAATTAGCACAAGGGCCGCGGCGAGGGAGGGGACCTGCGTGCTAACCATCCTCCGTCAGGACCAGAGGGCACAGCGCGGGTCACTTCATGCCCAAGGGTTGGAAGCACGAGAAATGAGGAGCCGCATGGAGAACGGAAACGGGCTTGGGACTAGTTTTCGGGTTCCGGCTGAGTTACACCGTATTTGGCTCGATACGACATTTCAATGAAATCTAACTAAAGACTCACTTATTCAGGGAACTATCAGAAGACATCTGCAGTCTGGAGTCCCAGAGCAGTTGATGCTGAAGGCCCCTAGTCCCCCGGTGCCTGTTATGGGTTTAAAAGCTTCAAAGCGAGAGAACTTCTCAGCCAAGAGAGCAAAGATGGAGTCAATAATGATCTCTCCTGATGAGATGAAAGAGAGACATGAAAGAATGTAAGAGTGCTGGGACCTGGGACAGCAGCACACGAGGGTATGACACCCAGGGAGGACTGGGTGTGTGTGTGTGTGTGTGCATGGTTCAAAGATGGGGGTGTGGCTGCACCCCTTTTGTTTTCAGCTGAGCCTAACTCTGCACTGGGGCAGTAACCCCACCATCACCACCTGTCTCGCTCAGCTAAACCCACACCCGCATCTACGGCCCTCGGCACTGACCGGTTTCTCCAGACCTCTTGGAACAATGTTAAGCGCTTCAAAAGAAATTTCAATCACCATTAACAGTATCTTCATGTGCCAATAAAGCCTGAAACCTGGCATTAGCTCCACCTTGGTCTGCTTCCTGCCAAACGAGGCACGCAGGAAGTGTGTGTGCTTTACAGACGTTTACAGATCTGCCACCTGAGCTGCAGTCTCCTTGTAAACTAGCATCTCCTCACAGTTTTACAGACAGGATGTGATGACAGTCAGGAAACTGGACTGCGGGTGGTGTTGCTGCTGGTGGGGGTGGAGGGAAGCCGTGACTGTTTTGTGTGAGAAGAGTTTAATTACATCACTTTTGGAATACAGCTACTGCTGTTTGTCCCAAATCCATTTCTCTGTACATTTCTTTATAAGTGGTACAGGCCAGACAGAAACCATAACAACTATCCAGTGTGGGGTTTACCACAACCATCTTTTAAGTGGCTTGGCTCTCCAGCTGACAGCAGGCCCAGGCGGGTAATACACATGTTCACTGCTCTGTCTGGTAGCAAACACAACCACTACTGCATACGCTTAAAGTCTTAGAATAGATGCAAGTCACAAGAAATGACCAGCCTCAAGAGTCTTTATTAACAAGTAGGCCAACTCTGCCCCCTTGTGGACAATATAGAAATTTCATTTCACACTGACAGGTGGGCAATGACAGTGGCTCCACACTACATGATATGTGTGCCAAGTAATATATGCAAAACTGCAAAGTAAGATTCTGGTAGTTCCCACTTAAAGCTTAAAAAAAGGAGAAGATGTTAGTCTTTTATTGATGGGAAAAGCCTATTAGTAAGATAATGGTACTGGTCTTATGTCTGCCTGTGTAGTGATTTTGCTTCGTCCACAGAGAGATTCAGTCAGCGGAGAGATTCAGTCAGCAGAGAGATTCAGTCAGCAGAGAGATTCAGTCAGCAGAGAGATTAAGTCAGCAGACCTTCATAGGCATATATTTAAAGCCACAGTGCTGTGCAGGTCTGCTAAACAGTGGAAAAAAATTAACTCTGCACTTCTATGGCTTTTGTAAGAGTGGATGATTTAGGTTTGAGAGGGTTTTAAGGCATTTTTCACCGTGCAGGGATATACAGTCTTGTATCATCTTCTATCATACACTGTTCTCTTCTATTATGAACACTGTTAAGGCCACTTCATACTGATGCTTTAATGACAGCACCATGGTGTGTGTGTGTGTGTGTGTATGTACGTGCATGTTAGTGTATTTGTGTGTGTGTGTGTGTGTGTGTGTGTGTGTGAGAGAGATAATGAACACCATCTGCCTTAGCTGGATCCACCTGGCTCATGTCAGTGTGAAGGTTACTGATCAACTGCTGGACCCACTAGACTCATGCTGTTGTTAAAACAGCTCTGGTTAAGCTCCATTAAACCTGTCTAATAGCCATTACTTTAACCTATAGAAGTCTATTCAAGTTAGGTCATTTCATTAGAATGGGTTTAAATGAGTGAGTGAAGACAGAGAGTTCCCTGTTTAACTAGTGTTATTTGTAGTGGATACAGTGTGATCTACACCATAACAATTACACGTATATACCAATAACATAATGATAGTTATTAGGAGTTTCACTGTACCATAAGAAAACTCTTGCTTTGTAAATAACACCCTGATCAAAACCAAGGACTTTTGAGGATGAAACTGTAGTCATGGCAACCAGTTAACACACACACACACACACACACACACACACACACACACACAGTAAGGGTAATAGCAGCTGTTGTTTCAGTTTGTATTTTTCATTAGGGATTGTTTGTTTAGACAACACAAATCACCAAATATATCTGATGACAGGCTTGTTTAGGAGTTCAACACACCAGCTCTAGTTTGGATTGGATTGGTCTTAAACAAACCTCAGACGATGCCTGTAATGAACAAAAGCACAGTACATCACTGACACTACGACTGGACTTCACCACACAGGATTGACGGGGATTATTCACTGATTTCAGGAACTGATATTGAGATCAATGTCAGCATGAGCTGAATCAGTCCCTGAACACATTGAAGCATTTTACTTAAAATTGGTATTTTTATATTTTCAAAGTTAACTTTTTTAGAACACAAAGCATTATATTATCTATAAGTAAAAAAAAGACAAATATTGTAATAATTCTAACTTGTTAACGCTGACCCTTGTGTTTTCAGTGTTCAGTGTTTTCAGTTCAGTGTACTGACCCACCACTGAATCAGAGGTTGAGACCGCAGTTATTAACTAACAGCCAGAAACTAGCAGTCACTTAATCTTCCCCAGAACCAGGTAAAAAATCCAATTTGAGAACACAGAAGCATGAAATCAGTCATTGTAGTTCTCCAGCCTTCACGTTCCAGAGGCTCAGGTGAACGGCTGTCTTGAGATGGGAACCCCCCCCCCCCTTCAAAAAAACTCCCACCACAACCTTCCAACCTAAAGGCTGCTTCCTATTTCAGGCCTTTATACTCTAATGGACAGAGAGAGAGAAAGAAAGAGTGAGAGACTGAGATTTCTTTGCAGCAGCAGGGATCAGAGAACGGCCGGTTTGTTAGACAGGTCTTATTACAGACAGATCTGGTTACGAGAGCTCATGGGTGAGTGTGTGAGTCCAGGACTCATGTCAGCAGGAACGAGAGCCAAGCTCTGCGTTATGGTTCTTAACCCAGGAAACCAACAGCAGCTCTGACATCCACATCAGCGAGTCCTTTAGTGAATCCTTTACTAGCGAGTCCTTTAGTGAATCCTTTACCAGCGAGTCCTTTACCAGTGAATCCTTTACCAGTGAGTCCTTTACTAGCGAGTCCTTTACCAGTGAATCCTTTACCAGTGAGTCCTTTAGCGAATCCTTTACCAGCGATTGCCTAGACCTTGGAAATGGAAATCAGACGGCGAGACAAACGCTGTTTGTATCACAACAATCAGGAAGTGAAAGTAGAGCCTGTTTCTTCAGTGTTACGTGTGGAACACAAGTACTGAAAAGACATGTCTAGTCCTTGGGGGACGGCATAACTTTGACGAGGATGTTTTCAGAAAGATGTGAGATGTACAGTGTTGTATTAGAAATACGTAAATCGATCCTCAGCGTTCCTGCACTAATTCACTCCTTACTTTAGATGTCTGGGATGAGGCCGTTTCTTGGGTCAGGATATATGGGTCAGTATTATTGTTATTAATATGATTAATAATATATATATATATGCTCTATCTCTGTTTGGAAGGGATGATAAAAGTCCGAATCCAAACACTTCAGTTCTTTCTAGGGGATTATTTTTAGTTTGCCTGTTGGATTATTTAAGGACTTTCTCTGATTGGCTCATTTCAGTAAGGACTTTCTCTGGCTCAGTCTGTCTCACAGCAGTCGCTCTATGGCACAGGATCTTCAGACTCACCTCAAAGTCAGTACTGTAGTAGTAGTAGTAGTACTACTTCTTTTTGGTTTTCAAATCTTACCAAATTCTAACATAGTGACCCAAAGGCCTGGTGAGAGGAGCACACGATTCATTCAGTATAAACGACTGTACGGACTCCTGCACTGACTCCTGCACTGACTCCGGATGGAGGACAGGAATCTTGGTCAATGTACCTGCACAGATGAAACTCAAAAACCTCCGCGCTAAAATCGTCCTCCTTGGTGTCGTGAGTCCTTTTGTCTAATGAATCTCAGGGGTGGACCACGGCTCTAGCGCACCAGAACGACGTTCAGCCCAGGGGGTTGTAGCTATATCTGTGCTTAGCCGTGCGTGAAACAGAGGCTTGAAAATGGACGCTGGCTGGACGGAGATTTAATTAAAGATTTAAATCACATGATCAGCAGGCGGCACAAACGTGAACGGTGTTGCTCTCGACGCTCGTGTACAAGACAAACAAAGCAGCCGATTCGGATTTGGGAAGCGGCTCGAGACAGGAGGAAATGTTCTGACCAAACGGGTCCTCTTCCTGTTCTTTAGCAGTGTGTGACAGCAACTCGGCAGTGCTGGGAGTTTATTCAGTTTTATTCAGTTCATGCCAGTCTGCTTGGAACCTGGCAGGGAGGATGGAATTACAGTACAGACACACTCTGACATTTCAGCTCCCCAGCTAATCACACCACACCCCCATCCTGCTCTCTCTCTCCCTCTCTCTCCCTCTCTCTCTCTCTCTCCCTCTCTCTCCCTCTCTCTCTCTCTCTCCCTCTCTCTTTCTCTCTCTCTCTCTCTCTCAGTCTGCATACACACACCTGGTATCATACTGTCTACTTCTCCCTCTTACAACCCTCCTTATGCAGTGAGGCAGACGTTTTCCTCAGCCGGAGCTGAACAGACGTTCACAGCCTGTACTCGCTGCATTAGCAGAGCCGCACCAGTACTTAGTCTGGTGGTTATTTACCAAAGAGAAGCGTCTTTATTTGACAGATGGAGGGAGGCTTGTTTTAGACGGCGTCTCCAGTGCGGGGGCATGGATCTGCCTTTTTAAACTGTGGTAAATGTTGACGAGAACGTCAGGACTTCTGGATCTAGGTGAGCTTTGAAGTGGGTTGTGGGTTCGTTGAAGCCAAGGCAACACATAAAGCAGAAACTCCCAGACTGTGATTGTACACACGCCACTCCATAGGGACTGTAGTCATTCGTGAGTTTAATGAGGGTTTCTTTTGTCTAGGTTACGGCACATGTATACAGTCCAACACCCGACGTTTAAATGTGATCTAATTCCACGAAGTAACAAGAGGCTCTTTGCTTATCCGATAATCCCATGGTAAACCCCTCAAGAGCAGCTGTCAGCTGTCACCAGCAGGCTTTCGAGGCCAGGGTCGGACTCCCCGCCCCGCCCAGCCCCGCCCAGCCCCGCCCATTCCACAGCTTCCACATGCACGTGCCTCATTGTTCAAATGTTTGTGGCCGGCAGCAGCTGTGCAGAGGCCAGGACCAGGGTCCTGACTGGACAACCGCACTCACCAGAAACCACACAGCAGGACCAGGGCGTGCGAGAACCACGTGTGGCAAACAAAACCCGGATGAGCAGCTGCACAGACAATAATACAAAATAAAACTGGAAGAGCGCTGACCTTGTGCCTGGCATCGGTTAGAAATGTACTCTTGAAATGCTGAAAATCTTAACAGGGAAAAAAAAAAATTTTTTAAATTTTGCTTACTGGAGGTCATAGAACTACAATTATGGGATTCACAGCTATGATATTAATATTTCAGAAACGTATTAAAAATGAGAACACATTTGCATTCAAGTATTTTTTTTGTTATGCGCGCAGATCAATGCATAAACAACACCCAACTTGTGTCTACATCTCACTGCCTCGGTCCTGCCAACCACAGCTCTGCCTTCAGACTCCATTAGCAACAACGTGGCCAAACACAGCCCTTTAAATGAGGCACACACTTACTTTCTTTCCATGAGAGGCCCCCATGCCGGGGCAGGGTGTCTGTGGGGCTTCGGCAGGGCACTTGGGTGCTTGTCGGCCGGGTCTCGGGTTCCCAGGCCTCCCTGCGTGTCTCCCCACGCTGCTACAGGGTGAGGAGCTCTCAGATTGGCTCTGTGTCTGGCAGCCTGGCTCTGTGTAAGGAGGGAGGGAGGGAACCAGAGGGAGAAAGGAGTCGTCTCCCTGCCCTTGGCACGCTCCCAACAGTAGAGTATTCCTGTAGGAGGCTGCGGCTGGGTTTTTCGGTCAGGGCAGGACAGGTCCACCACGCTCTAGCGCGCCGTATTTCCCAGCACGTCGCACGCAGTCCATCGCACCGATTGAAAAGTGTGGAAAGAAATCAAACAGATTTGAAAGCCAAAAACAGGGAGGCAGAGGGAGAAAGCGAGAGGATGAGGAGAACACGGGCAGCAAGGCTCCTGTTGCTTAGCCAACTCCTACTCCCCTCTCCCTTAAAGATTTAGCTGCCACAGTCAGATTACGCTAATTGCTGGTGAGGGTGGTGGAGCCTGAGGGAGCACACATGGTGGCACAGCCTGAGGCTGACAGGCGGGGATCTAGAGTCACACAAGTTCGCTGTCACGATTAGCAGAATGCCAGGAAGACAGAAGCCCTCCCAAAGGCTCCTCCTCCGAGAGGAGCAGAGCCGGGTCGTCTCCGGAGACGTCGCACTCCCGGGGGAGCCGGCTTTGCCCGAGGACCAGACACCAGCGTCTGGGCGAGCGGCCTGCGACGATGACAGAGCAGGTTTTTTTCTCTTCTGAAGGGGCAGGAGCTTGTGCAGACTATAGGCCGCCCGCCCGCGCTGGGGCATTTAAATGATCATCACACCCCTAAAGAGTAAAAACAGGGCAAACATTGTGAAATGAAGCACTGTGTTACAGTCCTGTTCATCATTATTACGATCATCTTAATAGATCAGGACTACTGATCCTGCAAGACTACAATCCAACTGCATCCTGGCACTGATTCCAGAAAATTAGTGATAAAAGTATTGGAGCCTTTTATAAAACCCTAAAGCGTCAGAAACTAACGATGCGTTGAGCTCATTTTCCTGCGTCTCTACGGTAACTATGAGGGCTTCAGCCACGACTGCTTCGCTACACTTGTACGTTTTGGAGCGCTGGGTGTCTGCATGGTTCAGCCCCTCTGAAACCAACGAGTCCCAGAAAGGACTGGTGTGTGACCCTCTATTTATCTCTCAACAGCGTCTCTCTCTCTCTCTCTATAAAGCCCTGCTAAAGAATCAGTCTTCTACTAATGTTCCCACATGGATTCCCACACATCCCACATGGAAAATGTTCATCAGTGCTAATGTGAATTAGTATTAGTGTAATGGCAATGCACAGTATAGTCTACGTTAACACATACTGAAGGAAGTGCATCTCCACCAATGCATATAGAGTTAGTCCCTTTCAATATTACTAAAAAACACAGTTCCTGGAACAGTGAGCAGAGCTCTGGCACAATGCAAACTTCAAAACGTGCAACATTCAGCGGTACAGTTGTTCAGGGCCCAGGAGTGAAATGGAGAGGTGGGGAGGGGTGTCTCATAAGAGTTAGAGGATGTGAGTCACTGCTGCCACCTGCTGGAGAACGTCCATAACAACACCTCCCATATCCATGTTTGCAGAAGGAAACAATAAAGTCCACAGAAAACCACCCAGTCAAGGCACGGACACATGGACATCACACAGTGCATGATAAAACACATGGACATCAC
>JAOYMR010000018.1:4952909-4965308 GCA_025802075.1 Tenebrosternarchus preto | reverse complement strand
ATTATTACACCTTATAATGAGGCAATTTGTACATAAACAAACAAAAAAAAGAACGAATCTCACAGGTTTTTGGAGAGTGATGAGAGTGATGTGTGATGTCCTTCTGAAACACAGACATGCTGTTTAAATGCAGTACAGAATAGCACACAGATGGAGTCTCAAGGTAATGCACTGTGTTATTATGTGTGTTGGGTAAGGAATGAAACAAGATGCTACATTCCACATGAATGATGACGATGTATTTTTGCCCAGCAGTGGGTTAAAGAAACAGAAAGACAAACTCCTAGCAAGAAACATGTAGACGTTCAGAGATAATTACAAAAATACAATTCCAAGATTATATTAGTTTTCTTCAGGTCTTTGCTGGAGTAGTGAAGCATTTTTCCCGTACATCCATTTCATCGCGGACCAAAACAAGGCCGCAGGAGCTTCTACGCTCTGTCACGGCACGCATTTGTTTCCTGCATTTGCAGATCTGCCTATTAGGAGGTCAGAGTCCAGTTTCCGCTGACAGAGCTCCAGAAAGCTCCACTGTTAGTCCAGCGTCCATGAACGTGCATTTAAAAGTAGCAAGTTGCAAGAAACACACAATATTTTCTTTCTGACTCAAATTGACTCATCAAATATGCGTACGCAAAGGAGCCTTTTGTGAGTCACTGCCTCGCTCGTTCCTCGGCTACGTCCCTTTGTCACTGCATCCTTTCTACAGAATTCCCTTCTTTCTCTGTCAAAAGTGAGAGACTCCATCTGGGGCCATTTTTAAAGGACCAGATAAACAACTGCAGTAACATACAGCACAGAAATGAGTGAGAGAGAGAGAGAGAGAGAGAGAGAGAGAGAGAGAGAGAGAGAGAGAGAGAGAAGCTTTACTCAACTGCAGTTCTAAACAATGGGCATCAGTTCCTCAAGGGGTTATGAGCTGGCAGCAAAGAAAAGCTCCTCTCTTTCTCTCTTTCTCTCTCCCTCATTACATTCATTTCCGAAGCTGCTGTATCCCATAATTAGCACTGCTGATTCTTGCTTGCTCTGGCGCATATTTAACCACAGGACAGGGAGTGATCCACAGGACAGGGAGTGATCCACAGGACAGGGAGTGATCCAGAGGACAAGGAGTGATCCACAGGACAGGGAGTGATCCACAGGACAGGGAGTGATCCAGAGGACAGGGAGTGACCCACAGGACAGGGAGTGATCCACAGGACAGGGAGTGATCCAGAGGACAGGGAGTGATCCAGAGGACAGGGAGTGATCCACAGGACAGGGAGTGATCCACAGGACAGGGAGTGATCCTGCATGTATTCCCAGGACAGGACAGATGGTAGTTTTTACGGTGTTCAAAGATGTTGTAAAGTTTTACAGCTCTTACTTGAGTACTCTGGCCCTGTTTACAGACGGCAAAACGCTGCTACTTAACCTGAGTCCACCTTCACGTGACGGCCACCGTAGACAGGCTGCTCTTTATGGCAGGGTTAAGGTTAGGAACCTGGCATCTTCATCTGAGCATGTCTGGTTTGCTCTCAGCATGGAGAGAAGCAACAGTGGCAGAAGCTTTGAAATCCTCCTCTCTGCTACTTTCCATGGAGAGGGGGGTGGAGGTGAGGGTGGTGCCATTTACCTGCCCTCTAGTGGTTTTTGCATGCCTGGTCTTTTAGCTGATAGACCGACTCCCTGCGTCTCCCACAGTTGTGCAACATCTCCAGTCGGTTGATGTGAGGGTTGCTGTTTGCTTCCCTAGAGCAACATGCAGTTCTGCTCTTCAGTTCTTCTCACTGATGTTCCATCATCCTGGAGTGGCCATAACACACCTGGACGTTCTTGTTGAAAAATCACTCCACAGATAAAGTGTGGGTTTAAGGGGGGAAAAAACTAAAAGGACATCTTGTTTTTAACAGTGAAAGACTTTCACATAATGATCACTTTTGTGATCCGTTTTGAACCGTAAGTCTACATTTTGAGCTGCCAGTCCGTGTTTGCGTTGTCAGTCTGTGGGCTTTGAGCTGCCAGTCTGTATTTTGAGTTGTCAGTCTGTATGTTTTGACTTGTCAGTTTGTGCGATTTGAGCTGTCAGTCTGTTTTGATCTGTCAGTCTGTTGTGAGTTTTCAGTCAGTGTGTTTTGTAGCTCCTTTTCCCTAAATAATGACTGGCTTGAAAGAGTCAAAGTCTCTCTCTCTCTCTCTCTCTCTCTCAGTCCTGTGGGAGATGTGATAGTGAGCCATTTATATTTATGAGACCAATCCTTTTTATTTTTAATTGCAACAAAAAATGAAATGAGGAAGAAGAGCTGCTGGCACAGAACGAGACTTTCCCAGCGCATGTCTTATCCGAGCGAAGCCGGGAGCCAGGAGCACAACAGAGCAGCCATTTTTAGTTCACATGCAGACATCGTTCCACCTGAACTGTGTATTGATGAAACTGTACTCCGTCCGATTTGGCCACGAAGGTGAGGAGTTGTCCGTTTAGGATCGAACGACCTTACTGGAGTGCTGTTGTTTCCGCACAAGCGCATTGGCTTGGCCAGAATTAGGTTAGTTCGTCATTCAGTAACATCACGAGGATGACATCTCGCGGCCCATGAGGCAGAACCATTATCACATCATGAAGTTGTGGCCTGGAAGTGTGTCCGGCTCACTTGTCTGTTGAGATCACACTGCATCAAAGCGCCGGTTCAAATCTGGGTCAGGCAACACAACTCGAGCTAAAGCTCTAGTCACCCCCCCAAAAAACTACGAATTTCTGTTTTTCAGTTTCTATTTTTTATGTCAGTCAGAAAGAATACTTTTTAAACGAGTTTCTACTTTTGAGGTTAAATATTTGATTGCTTCCTGCTGTGTGCCCTGCACTGCCAGGATCGTCATTCTTGTTTAGTCGTTTTGTTTCCTTGCTGTTGCTGATATATGCTGTGCAGTTAAGCTTCTAATAACAGTTGCTTTGTGTGTCTCAGACTAATAACAGTGTCTCTCCACGTCTCTGACTGTCACAGCGAGCCTCTCTATCCCATTCGTCCTGATTAGTCTACAGACGACGACCATTCTGACCTCTGCTCTCCTCGCACATAAATTGGAGTTCATGGTTGCAAGCAGAAGATGAAGAAGCATCATCTTGCACTTCCGTACACCACGTTCGTCTCCCATCTCTCTGACGAGGTCAGCAGGCACACGTGTGTGTCATTACCACTCCTCCACATTCACACAGGCGTTTTGAACGTGTGAGCCACGCTTGCTGGACTCCTTCCCTCTCCCTCAACCATTCCTGCTCCCCGGTTGTCCGCTGGTTTCCCCGGGTGCGTGTGTGCGGTGTTACACGGCGTAGGGATCTCCAGACCTGATCTCATTAAACATCTGTCTCGGCGCAGCACGACTGGGCTCACAGTCCAGCTTCCCGATCGCTCACTAAAAGAATCCGAGCTGAAGGAAGCCGAGGAGGGAGAACGACCTGCAGGTCAACGCCTGGGGCTGGTTGAAGCTCATCCGTGTTTGGGTACTGCAGTTAGCGTGCAGACCAATCCTTCCCCAAGGCCAAAGTGACGAGACACTTCATTATCAAGTTCCCAGTCCAGGCTCCAGCCATCCTCACGTTATGCAGAAGATGCAGGGAAGACAGGAAAACCAACGCACAGCAATGGAACATCTGCTCCAGGATGCCTTAGGTATGAACTTTAACCAATTAGTTCTTGTAAAGTGTTAAATAACAACAGATGGACAGCAACAACTTATTTAGCAATTTAGGAAGGTTAGCAAACAGGTGTCACAAAAGATTTGAAAGAAAAATGGCTCCTTGTGGGTTTGTGGGTAGACTGGTCACCTGTCAGTCAGGAGTTGGTAGGACTTTGAAGCTCCAGTGAAGCTGAAGTTACATAGGTGTGATGTTTTGGGACTGTAGTTTATTTGCACATCTACAGTAATAAAAATGGTGAAAATTCTCACAGGATGCTGAAAATGTGGACAGAACCAGGATTTATTTTTCAGTAAGACTTTGTTAGGCTACACACTGGATGTGTAGTTTAGTAGCTATTGTTATCACCATGGTAAATTAGGACAAACATAGTTCAACACAAATCATTATGCATGAACTATTAAAACGTAAACTTTATGCTGGGTAATCAGAGCAGTAAGTGTATACAGTATGGGATTTAGCAGACATGAACATACCAACCTAAATATACCAATATATCTGAGATATGTTAATAACCAAATTACTAAATATATATAATTAGTAATTAGTGAGGCAGGTAGCCTATCTGAACGGAGCATATTTTCTTGGCTCTTGACAGGCTGTGCTTCTCATAAGTAATTATTCATGATAGTATTCAGTAGTACTAGAATTTACCAATGATTATTCATGAATATTTATTCATGATGGTATTCAGTAGTAATAGTATTCACTAATAATTATTCATAACATTTAGCATAGCTGAGAGGTTTACATAGTGGAAACTCTAACTAATGTACCATTTTTGCAAAGCACAGGACATGAAAAAAACCTTTTAGTAAAGTGCATAGAAAATGCTTTTTGATTGGACAGTTATTTATGACTTTGAAAGTTACCATGTCATGTAGTCTAGCGACTAACTCCACCCCCCACAATCTCCCTGTCTACAGAGTACAGGGTTGGGTAGAGCAAATGAATAATAAATTACACATAATTGTAAAAAGTATGAAAAAATAACACTAATATAAATAAAGGCAGTTGGTTTTGATTTTGAGATGACTAATATAATGTAAATGGAAAAATGGAATGGAAACAAGACACACACACACACACACACACACATTTTTGCACATATACTAAAGTAGCAATATGGTTTCACATATTCTAACAGGTGAAATACAGCATTTCCCACTGAAGATATTTGGAGAAACCGGACGAAACACTTCCTCTTCCAAGCATCAGAGTGTAACATTTTAATAGAAGACCCTGGGCACACCCTGCCACAGAAGCTCTGATTAAGTACATGCTTACAGACAACCCCAAGAGGGCCAGCGTCTCAGCAAAGGGTTTAGCAAGGCCTTACTTTACCATGCAGCCCAGGATAAATCAGACCTTTTCATGCTGTGTAAAGCGGTTTTTAAAAGACAGAAAGTTTAAAGTTTAAAGTCTTGAACGTCGTGTTTCAAGTGCTTTTTTGTTTCTTCCTCTGCAATTGCCGTGAAACTCCACCCTCCCAAACCAAAACTCCACCCTCCCAAATTGAGGCTACACCACTCCAAGCCAATCACAAATCATACTGGTTTTGTAACATTTCTAGCCTCTTCTGGATATTTTCATGTGAACACAAACACACTCCAGCTTCACTGTACATCACCTCAACTCCAAACAACAAAATAATTCTGTTAAGGACTGAATAGGAACCAGGAATTATATAACAAAGCAGCGTATACAATGTATTGCAATGGAAGGTCAGCGGTTCTGGGTCTGAAAGCCGAATACTGAGACGATGATTTGGATAAACACAGCTAGCAGAGCAGAATGACATAACAGACAGACTGTATCACTGCAAGGAAAAGGGGATGAAACGAGTGAATATACTTCTCAGTCCACACTGAAATGACTGACATTTAAGCAAACATGCACCCATGTCGTGGATTAGTGTCTGGTGAGTGCCACAGTCTTTTTATCCAGATCAGGGTACACACTGAACTAATGTCACTATGAGACATCATAGAATTAAATTTTTTGTTTAGTACTTAACAAATACGTTTGTTCTGATGGGCGAAGAGTGGAACCATGAAAGCTAGTGGAAATTCCTTCATTAAAGAACATAAGCTTTCTGTTCATTCAGAGCAATGAAGTAGTAAATGTTTGTCTGAAAATAGCCCCTTTCTGTCTTCAGACTGAAAGCTGGACACAGGCTCAACAGAATCTGCTGTAATCATAGTAATTATGTGGAGAATCTCTGGAATAGAGTCATGAGTGTGTGTGTGTGTGTGTGTGTGTGTGTGTGGCTGTGCTGGTGTAATGGATCGACCACCATCAGAGAGGCTGTGTGGATAAATTAGGCTTGCACTTTCTCATCTCTCTGGTCCTGTGCTTCTGTCTCTCCCTGCCTCCCCAACTCCCTCTCTCCTCTTTCATATACGCCGTGCTATAGCACGCCTCTCTGGCCCCAAGATGTTTCAATTACACACACACACACACACACACACACACACACACACACACACACACACACACACACACACACACCTCACAAAGTCAAGCGCTTCTCTCTACCCGAGCAGAGGTCCAGTATTTGCACTTGGTCACACATTAAGCAGTTATACAGGTCCAGGCTGTCTCCCAGGAGGCCAGCGATGGCCTTTTTTCCAGGACTGTAATGAAAGGTTTGTCTGTTTCTCTTCCCCAAAACGGCCCTGACGTGACAGCTTCAGGCCCCCCTGCGTTACGCTGTGAAAAGCCTCAGCAAAATCGATTCTCAGTCGGAGCAGGAACGGTCCAGAACTTTCCTGACGTTAAACCTCAAAGACGTGGTGACGCTTGGGTGGAGGCCAGCGACACCAAGGGTCACCACTCCACCTCTCCGGGGCCCCACGCCGCACAGAGGCAGGCCCTGAGGCAGGCCCTGAGGCAGGCTCTGAGGCAGGCTCGGCTGGCTCTGATCCACAGACGTGTGCTACATGTTTTCATCTAGCATGTGTAGGGCAGAGCTACAGCGATGGTGCTGTTGGTTTAAAGTGCTGATAAAAACCTGTGGTCTGTGTGTGACAGCAGGGAACCCAGTCTGACGCTGGAATGCTACTGGGCTAATGCTAATGCTAATGCTAATTCTGTTAATGTACATAAGAGACCCTGTTCCAAAGCTTTAAATGCTTCTCCACATTTATATTCTCTTTAATCCAGTTTCGTCCTCCATGGCATTTAGATTAAAGCTAAATCCAGGTGAGCCACAGGGTTACTTTTTGTTGGTCTTTTCAAAATACAGTGTAAAAGTACACTGTAGAAAATACAGCGTAAAAGTGATTCATTATAAAGCTTCCAGAGATCATGTCATGTAGCAGATTGCTTTGTTTCCTCATTTATAAACCAGATTTATTGGTTTTAGTTTTCCATGATAAGTTATTTTTTAAGTAATAATAACACTGAATGAACCAGTGTGCAGTAGATTAACTCAGACAGCAGAGTGAAGCGAAAATAAAATGCTACAACATAAAGCATAAAATGCTACAACAATCTGAAACGTGTTTTAAACAGTTTTATACAACACACACAGATGCATGGAGTACAACACACACAGATGCATGGAGTACAACACACACAGATGCATGGATGTACTTTAGTGAAAATGTGAACTGCCATCAAATTCTGAAATGTTTGTTGCCGTTCGTTTCTCCCCCTGACAACCATGGAGACGGTTGTTAGTTGAATTTCACACACTTTAATGATCCTCAGAGCAGCTCATGCTGCCTCTGATATTTGGTTGAGCTCAAGTTTTCTTAACAGGCAGTGAGTCTTAAGCTTTTAATAAGAGTGTTTTCCTTGTGTATGTGATACTTTGGTTGATTTCAATTAAAACCCTTTCAGTAGAATTTCTTTTATTTCAACATCTACATATGTTAAGGGCTTTTGTGGAGGGTTTTAGTACATTCTTGGTAAGACGGATCAAAGCTGAGTCACGTACCTGTTTATCATTCACTACAATCAACACTGAAGGACCTTCAGAAGAGAAGTGCTTCATCCCTGTTCAGGCAGGCGCACCGAGAAGCCGAGTCACTGTAACTGACACAAACGTCTCTGCTCTCACGGTTTGCTAAAATGTACCTGAGAGTAAGAAACACTCTTCATCAAGGCACTTTTCCACGTTGTTCGAGTCAGGCCTTTTCAGCTCATCCTTTCAGCTTTGATGTGAAGGTCACCTTCCTTCGTCTGGAGGTCCTCCCCCTGCTCTCATCGTCGCATGTCGTACGTCCACACTGAACGCATCCCTCAACAAATCAACGTCCCTTCGGTTTGGTTCTTATGTGAAAAATGAGCGCCCGGCAACAGGTAACCATGCCAGCGTCTTTAGACGGTGCTGCATGTCCATACAGTCTGGACGTATATCTTGAGAGGGATGAGTTAAATCAGAAGCTGCAGACCGTGCAGAGACCCTGCTACTCTCCTCCAGCTGAGGTAGAGATTAAGAGCATTCACAGAGCTGCCAGGCATTTCAGTCCAGCGTTTTAGCAAAGTGTCACTCGGACCACGAGCGCCAGGTGCTCCTGGAGATGGCATGGGCCAGAGCTCCTGCTGCCGCGTGTCCATGTTAATGAAGTACAGGCACTCTGACCTTGAGGAGTGCTGAAGAGGGCACCGGAGCCTCTGCCTCCTCCTCTTGCTTCCCTCTCCCTCCATTTGGGGGAGCCGGTGAGCCGCGCTTCAGCTGCCTGGAGCTCGACAAGGCCCAGGGCCAGAAAGGCTGTTTGTGTTTGAGCTCTGCCGCCGAGACCAGCTCCCTGCCCGGGCCGTTATTGAAAAACGGCAAAATTAAGATGCAGGCAGAGCTCTCAGAACTCAGCAACCGACCGCAGTTCTGAGACTACGGCTCCCGCACCAGCGTTCCTGGACCACCGAAGAAAAAACGGAAAGGAACAAAACCAACAATAGATTCAGATAAAGGAGTATATCTGGCAAAAGTTTCATGTGTATATTTTAGAGCCTTCAAGTATCTCACTAAAAGGAGCTTTTTATAGAATTTAGTATATCTGTGTAGTACGAGCTGCATTCTCTCTCCATCTTGGCCACTTTCTTTCTTTCCTATCAAACACAGGACTGCAGACACACACACACACACACACACACACACACCTACATTATGCTGCTCTGTAACTTCAGAGCAGGGCGTCTCAGGGTGTTACGTACAGCGTGTGGATGACAGTGCCTTTAAGAGGTTTCAGACCCTCCGCGGCAGCAGCCAGAGGCGGAAGGCAGATCCACTCGGCTGAGATCTCCACATGCTCGAAAGGAGAAACAGCTTGAGGAAGTTTCTTGACAACGCACATCCGCGCCGGGCTCTGGCCCCAGCGCCCGACACATCAGGGTCCAGGACAGCTGTGTGCTGGGATCCCGGCTGGAGGACGGCAGAGTGACACGGGAGGAAGGAGATCACAGCAACACACACCATGCTGATATCTCCATGACAACATCACAGGGAGCGCATCAAACTAAAGTAAAGGAAGTTAATCCCCCCCCGCGAGCCAAATTATGTAAATATTTCACGTCCAGTAACATTGAGTCCACGTTAGTGCTACTCTGTGCACAGATGCAGTAATATAGATTTAGATCACAGTCTATTTGCACTGTTGTAAGTAACCAATAACATTAACTGCTTGGAAAGGCTGAAGCTGAACCTTTGCTCAAGGACACAGAAGAGCCAAGAGTGAACAGAAGATTTTCCTGGCAGACATTTACAGCCTTAACTGCAATCTCAATAAGCTCTCTCTCTCTCTCTCTCTCTCTCTCTCTCTCCATCTCTCTCTTTCTCTCGCTCTCTCTATCTCTCTCTCTTTCTTTCCTTCTCTCTCTCGCTTCTTCCCTCTACAACACTTCTTCAAAGAAAGCGACTTCTGTCTCCTACCCCGTTACCACAGCCCACCGTCGCCGATTCCTCTACTTCCTGTGTCGTTCTCATCCTGTTTGCCGTTTGTTTTCGGGATTAAAGTTGCTTTTCCCCCCCTGGCCTGTTCCTGGCCGCCTCGTTAAATTGAACAGGAGCATCCTAATGGATCTCGTGTATCCTGGACAAGATCACAGAGAAAAATGATGCAGTTTGCCATTACCAAAGTGAAATGAACCACAGCTCAAATATAATTAAAATTCACGATGATTAAGGAGAGGCAAGATCGATAGAGAAAGTAAAATGATACTGTTAATAGTGTTTGTGTTACACCAAGGAATATCAGTCGTCATGAAATCAGAGATAAAAACCAGATGCATTTACATTTGGATCCCTGGACGCCAGCTCTCTGTTCCATTATTAATGTCTTAATATTTGTGATGCTGATAACAACCACAATAGAGAGAGAAAGAGGGAGAGAGAGATTATTGTTAAGCGATTCTCCCCATCAGATTAGTTCCTCCCCTAAACCCTCTCCTGTACACCATTTGAGAAGAATAATGACAGTGGGAGGCACCAGGGGAAACAGGAAGCATAAGGTTATTAAGATTAGCTGCACAGATATGGTTGCAGGGATCCTTTAAGCTCTGTCGGTGTGCAGAGGTGACAAACGGCTCGGGACAACGAGGTAAAGATCAAAACTAAAGCCACGGCACCTGCTTCTGCAGGAGGACAGGAGACTGGAGGTGGTGCACCACAGCCCGGGCCGCTTCACGCTGTTCTGGGATCGGGGGATAAGGATTCGGCTGGTGGCCGGTGCGTTCGCAGGCGGGGCGCCCTGGAACGGTGAGGGTTATCGTGCCTTCGTGGGAGACTTCGGACAGCCGGACGCGGCTGGGACGAGTTAACGGAAGATCGACTGAAGATCAGAGGCTACAGCTGGTTAATCAAAGGTGGATGAAGGCTGGCGAGGAGGCCGGAGACCCTGGTGACGGTGTTCTGACAGACGGACACGGTCGACGCTGAGGCTGTGATGCAATCAAAAGCGTTTCCACGCCATGGAACAAAACGGTCCAAAACAACACGGGTGTCAATAACGCATCGACCTCAGCTATACATGATGTGCTCCAAATCACACACTCACCATCTGTTGTCACCAGTGAGCATCGCTGGAAGGAGGAACGAAGTTGGGGATGTCTGGAGGACTCGCAGGGGCCCGGCACGGCCGAGCTCTCCGGCCCCGCCAGCTGCGTCTCCAACCGCGATCAGGAAGGACGGGGAGGCAGAACACAAGGGCAGAGGGAGGCGCACCCTCCAGATCCCGTCTCTCCCGTTAGAGGAGGTGAAACCTCCAACACTTCTGGAGTTTCCGAGCGAGTCGTTTCTATCTTTCCCTCCTTTTGTGTTTGTTAGTTTTTTTTAGAAACTGCGGATCACGTGTGTGTTTTTACAGCCCTCAGGAACACGGGGACAGGAGAGCAAAGGACAGAGAGAAGGGAAGGAGCACATCAGCTCGTCTGTTACTCTGAACGCACGCCATCAGACTCAACTTACTGCTGCATAAAGACAGACATACTCTCATCATTTAAAGTACCAAAACCCCAAAAATGGAGTTTGATACAGGATGAACTTGCAAAGCAATAGTGAAATTGTGTAGCCATCTCCTCATGCAACCTTACACTGAAGTTTCTAGAATAATGATCCACTCCCTGGAACCAATAGCTCTTAACCTTACCAGACTCAAGTGTTCTTTTATGCTACTGGGTAAAATAGTAATTCAGGTTCACATCATTCAGAGTATAAGTTGCAGGTATTTTCAAAGAATGAAATGTGAATGTTTTTCATATATTCAGAACCTAAAGTCATTCAGAGCAAATACCCACACGCTGTAGTCCAGGTAACGGTCCAGAGGAGGCCTGTAACACACTCGACACCGAGTCAGTACTCGTCTTTTAGACATGGTGTATTTCTGGTGGTGTCAGGACACTTCCATACAGTGCAGAGGATACTGAGAACATACGCCATCAGTTAAAAAAAAGAAAGAAAGAAAGAAAGAAAGGAAGGAAGGAAGACGGTGACTAGCTGAACGGAGAAGAAACTAGGGTTAGGGTTAGGGTCGGTGTATCTGGTCTATATCTATACTTTGTATACATCACCATGTAATGTGTTATTAAAATCTCTGAAATATGAATATGACATTAAACAAAAACCCACAGCATTAGGATCAACAGATAAAACCTTATGAAACAAGCTCATCACAGCTGACGAGGAGACAGGGATGCAGAAACTAATTAGAGTGCTCTTTATTTTTCTGAGACAGGATGGTGAACTTTAATTCATGCTGGCTGGAGAAGAAGCAGATTCATTTATTTGGGTAATTGAGGATGCTGATTAGCTGTCTGTGAGGGAGAGAGGAACGAGAGAATGATTACCCTGGAAACGCAAGATGAGGAACAAACCCAATCTCCCCCTTTCCACCCCCCCCCACCACGATAGCTCTTTTAATCCCAGCCCGGCTACCTGCTGGACCGGCGGGCGGACGGAACCGTTCTTGCGGTTTTACTGTACGGTTCTGAAGTCGCGCGCGGCTGCCAGGGAGCTCACGCGAGATGGGACGGCAGGGGTTATCGCCACGGTGACGCAGTGCCCCATTCCGACGAAGGAAATGAGAAGGCGGATCAGTGGGGTCAGAGGCGAACACATGCCAGCGGGGGTGGCATCAAACCCAGTGTGTGGTGATGTGGAACCAAGGCCAGCGGGCAAAAAGGTACAGAGGAACAAGACGTGCTCACATCCTCCACTCGTTTTCATTACAGTTTAAGATCAACTGTAATCCCAGGGAAAGCAAAAGTGAGATTTTCAGCTTGGT
>JAOYMR010000018.1:4937796-4952830 GCA_025802075.1 Tenebrosternarchus preto | reverse complement strand
GGGGGGGGCCCTTCCATCATCACGGGGGGGGGTGTAACAGATAGCCTTTTCAGACCTTCGTAACAACAAGAATTAAATATTCCCCTGATCTGAGACATGCATTTCAGCCTTGTTTAAGCATTCTGATTTGAATGTATCATTTATCTGTAATGGCCACGTTTAGGACCATATATGAAAAAAAAAAAATCCAGGGGTGGAAATCCCCCCCACCAAGATCCCCGAGGCTGTATCTCAGGGGAAGGACTATAAAAGTTATCAGAGGATTCTATCAGAGACACTCTGTCTGGGGCCTGATGAGATTCTAACTGTCCTCGGTGAGAGACTCATAAAACCTCTAGTGCAGTTTAAAAAGCCAGGGAGCTGTGGGACTCAGGATGGCACACCGATAACCAGGACACACCTAACCTATAATAACTTTACCGAGGCACCCTGACAGTAAGCCTGAAGATTACAGGAGGCTGATAGCCCCCTGGGAAACTGTTATAGGGCCAAACACGACCATATATCGGCTCAAGATGTCCCAACGTTTTAGCAGTATGAGGACCTTGTTCTTCATACCAGGTAAAAGAAGCTTTTTTTTCCCAGTAGCACTTTCTCCAGGTTTTGCCATGTAGGTGCAGACAAACATCAAACGAGCATTTCTTTAAAAGCTGGGGACATCAAAATGTGCTCAGATTTGGTTACTAATCATTTCTTAACGATCTCATATGCTGGTGCCGATTAACTCGTTTATTATGCAATTAGAGGCTGCATGAAGGAAGTCTTATCTTTACCCCTTAGAGATTAATGCTCTTGCTCAGTCAATAAACCACCAAAGAGCTGTTCATTCATCATATGTGCAGCATACATAGGTTGTGTACAATGTGAAAAATTAATAGAAGATGCAGGACATACAGAACTGTAGCTAAGTAGTAATTCAAAGGCTTAAATCCTTTAGCCGGTGTAGTGACGTCACACCCACACAACTGAAGTTACAACCGAGATGTAACCGAGTGCTGAAAGCCTGCGCTAAAGCAGGAGAAAGTAAACAGGACAGTAATCAATAACAAAAACCCACCAGTGGAATTCAACGGGGTAAACAGCAAAGTTGTTTTTTTATTTTTACACGAATTAGTCAGTACCATGGCAACACGTTGCCATGTAAAATCGCGACTATCATTACTGAACGCTCCTCCACTGTTGACCGCGGCGCTTCTGCCGACATATAGGCCCGGCAGGGCCCGTAGAGCGCGGGCGGTGCGTCACTTAGACGCTAACAACAATTTAAATCCTCCCACACATTCAGCACTTAAGGGTACTTTGCCTCTGTCTTTAGATTAAATTTGCAAACCAGTGGCCTTGTCGGCGGCAGCCGTGCACACTTAATTACTGTCAGCTTTGCTCTTTGTCAAGAGGACCTTTTTGCCGCCTGCCTGGCGTAAAGCCGCTTTCAGATGCCTCTCTACCAATCTGACGTTAATTACTGTATCAGCACTGTTTGTTAGGTCAGCGCGAAGTCTCCTTTCACCGGAGAAATCGGTCATTATGATGATCTCATTATTCAGAGAGATGCATAGCTCATCTGCGTTGGTCCCAGCCGTTTTACCGCCCACGTGCGATGCTCTGAGAACACCTAGCAGTTGTACGTCTTGGCAAAGTCTGCATCCACTAGCCGCGAATGACTACATCAACATGAAAGGCACATGACCAAAATCCAAAAGATTCAAACGAGCTATTTAGATTCCCTGTCTCAGTAACAAGGCGGACAGCTGAAGTTGTTAAATTAACCCGAAAATGCCTCCAAGACGTTTCCCTCCACCTCTCACAAATCAGGTAAATATATGTAAGGTTAGACTGCCTACGTAGCGGAATATCGACGCAGTAGGCGTAAGTAACACAGGCATTATTTTTGCCCTGCAAAAGACAACGCACAAAACTGCACACGCTATTCAGAAGTTTATGACAGACGTCATGGATTTCCATCGCTGCGTTATCGCTTCTGAGTTGCATTACTGGGCTCCTGTTAAATGTGAACTGTTTACAAGGATGAATAAAGTGGCATTTTCACTTTTCTCGGTTCAGCTACTCAGCGATTTGCTTGATAAACAGAAAGACCTTGTTGTTTGACCTATTACCTTGTTCCCCTTTGCCTGTTTGAATCCCAATCTCCATAAAATGGGTATTTAGAGCTTAAAGTAGAATCCATTATCATTTCTGCTCGCGCTCCTTTTCCAGCTCGCTCTGCATGTCTGAGAGCTTTGATAAGGACTGAAAGTGAGCGCGGAGAGTCACGAGGCAGCCGAACCGACTAACAGGTCAGCAGTTAAGAGGGGGGCCAGAGGTGCCCTTTATAAGCACAAAAATGAACAGCCTCGCGCCTGAAACGAGATGGTGAGGCTTGCCTTTTGGCCCGTCACTTTGCTTCGAACCTTTCTGGCTTTTATCGTCGCTTCCATAACCGGCGAATTGGCATTCCGTCTGCGCTGCCGACGAGGGCCTGCATATGAATGCTTGCAGCTTGCGCTTTGATTTTTCCATGTGCGAGTTTTTCATCAACGTCGAAAACTTATTTTGGCTACACATCTGAATCCCGTTTGACAACATGAAGGCTAGCAAGTTAGAACAGGCGCAGAATATCAAAACCAGAATGTCAGTTTTCCTGCTGAGCAAAGTGGGATGTTTAAATCATGAATGACAGTAAAAATGCCATCTGTAGTCCCACTGATAACGGCTAGTGTGAGGCGACTAGTAAAAAAAATCATGTATTTAAAGCTAAGAACATGTTTTTAAAGGTTTTTTTTTTTTTTACAGACGCGATACACGATAAGCTCTATAATCAGGTGCAGAATTGGGGGGGGGTCTTGACCCCCAGTTTATCCCCTTAACAAATTACCCTGCATGTAACGGTATAATTTTAAACAATGTCATGATATACATTGAAAAAAACTTATGTTAATTATAATGAGGAATTCATTTTTAAGTTTGGAAAGCTCGTATTTCTCCCTTCATATGTCTCAGTGGTTTGGTCCACTGCCTACCATGACCTGAACTCACACACATATTAGTCGTCGGTACCAGAGCTTGTGGAGTAAGTGTGTTAGCGGTGGCTGGCTTCTAGTAATGAGCTGCGTTGCAATATTTGACTTAAAACCATGGACGAGCCATTTATTTTTGCTTTACCAATCCCACGCAACAGAACAAAACATTAACGCGGTGGCTCCGTACCAATATGGCAGCCGCCTAATAAAATGTACAGAGAAGCAGGCGCTCTACAATTAAAATTTCCACGCAGAATTTTCCACCGAATTTCAAGCGGCTTGTCTTGTTACAAATGGGAGAGATACATTTATGATATCGGGTACTTGATTCTCAACACAATCATCCTACCCTGATAAAGATCATTTGCTATAACTTATTTTTGTGGCGTCCATCACTGGCCAGTAAAAGGGAACGGGAAGCGCGCAGTTAGGACTCGGAATACTGCGCGCCTCCCAGCAGCTTCCATTTAACGTTAACGCGTCTCCCAATTGTGTCGATGTTGTGTAATTGTTTTAGATAGCTTATCGCGTTATTTTGGTTAGCTTCATTTGCTTTGGAATTTGTGGGAGATTTATTCCCCATTTTGGCAAGTTTGCTTGTTGCACGTGTTCATTTTTAAAGTCCGTGTGAAGAGGCCTATGGGATTGTGGGTATTTTTAGGGTTTGGTTTTAGTTTGTTTGTTTTTACTGCGATCATGTATTGTTTTTACCGATATAATTATTTAACACATTTTAAAACACTGGGACAGCATGAATTATTTGGCACTTTATACACTTATCCATTATACAAATTATTAATTAGAGTTTCCTGCATTTGATACAACAGTACTTTTGGCATCTTTGCTATCTTCTTCAGCAGTTGCTCCTGAGAAATGTTCCTGGGTATTATCCCCCCAGCACTTATATATCTGCCCTCGGCTTCAGATATTCCCTTTTCAGTCGTCTCCCAGCCGGTTTTAGTTTATTAAACATTCAGCTGCAGCTCTCTCTCTCTCTCTCTCTCTCTCTCTCTCTCTCTCTCTCTCTCTCTCTCTCTAAATGAACAGTAGCTGTCATCCCTGTTTCTAGCAGCCACATTGAATTCCAGTTTCTTCTTGACTACAAGCCCAAACCTTTCCTACCATAATCAGTTTAACACCCCCCCAATACTGTTGAGTTCTCTCACCTTTATTAAGCAATGTACATGCATTCAGGACCACTGGTCCTGGAACTTAGCTCACACCCTCTGCCTTGGGTAGCCCAATAACGGGTCTTAAGCTACTATTACTAGAACTATTACTAGAAGTACTTGTACAGGTTCACTTTGAAATGGCTCATACAAATTATTTAAGACAACTTACTGCGTTTGTCAGTTTTAATTTTCTTGTACAGCAGAACAAAATTTCCAAGTTTTCCAGGAATGTAAATCATGTAAAGCTGTTTCCCAAAGAAAACAAATCTATTCTATGATCTTTTTCATTATCTTGAATACATTTCAGTTTGAATATAAAAATAATTATGATAATTAGTTATATCACAATTATCCAGTTTGTGAGTAGTATTTAACTTCACTCCTCTCTTCTACCTTGGCAGTATTAATTGTGACAGTATCCAATCAGCTGATCAGCAAAGGTCTAGTGTACTACGATGGTGCACATGACCACACTGCAAATTAGCATTACATTAAAATTCATTTAACATCATTCAACAGATTGCAATGTTGGTGTTGGCAGTCAGTTTCCAGGGAAACCCCATCAACAGCAGCACCTGTCAGTACAATGTCACCTTTCACACCATGTCTCTTCTCGTCTTCTCTTTGGCTGGCTGCTAGCGTCATGAACTAACACGCTTTGGCAAGATGCTTTTATCTGTTTGTTTGCTTGCTTTTTGCATCTTAATTCGTATCTAACAATGTTTTATTTCTCTGATGGAATGGAGCTTGAACGAAAACATCAACACCACAGAAAAGCGTTTGTTCAGGTCACATTGGTTATAGTTATAGTGCATCATTGAATGTTTTACTGTTACTAACAAGGTGAAAATGACTGTGAGCTTTAGGAAGACACTGAACAAATATTCCAAAACTTATTATTATTTGAATGTTGTTATTATTATTATTATTGAGAGAGGGACAGATATGGTCGTGTTAGAGTAAACACCAACCCATGTAGCGAAAATTGTTCTTTTGCATGTAAGATGAGAATTTGATTTCTCACAGGATTTCTGTATATGAGGAAAAATAAATTAGATTTTGGGACAGCGATGGAAGAGTTCATTACAGCTGTAAGGGCAAGAATCTCTGCTTATCAATCTCATCTTACACAAAAGACAGATGAAACAACTCGTAAGCACACTTCACTGTACATATGTGTACTGAGATTACACAACACAACACTGAATTTAGCTTTACATTATATCAAATCTCTCTCCTATTATAAGCATTTTATACCGAACAGCACTGCGGAACTGTAGTTTTACAATAATACTGTCTTCACTGGTGATGTTTATGTTCAGATTGGCAGTACATGTAGTGCAGTGGTACTGCTGTTAAGGCATTTATCAATCACTTTCTTAAAAATCCATTTCTGAATCAGTTTCCTGTTCTCGAATTAACAGACTGCAAAATCCAGTTTGTTGTGATAAAATGTTTTAACATTAAAATAATCTCAGCATAGAGATCAAAATCTCAACATGAAATAATCTGAACATTCGTGAATAAATGAAGTTGGTGTTTCACAGTAAGCAACTTGAGTGAGTTCAGCAATGTGGTGTAATTATAAACATTCTATTGATCCTTGTGGGCCAAGCAGTCAGTTTGAGCACTAACTTAATTATCCCTGTGATCTTGCCAAATGCCCTGTAGAGGGGGAGATAAAGGCAGAGATGCCCTGGCTTCTCCAGTGGCTCTGAGATGTGTGTGCTGCCTAATCGGCCTGACTGAAGCAGCTGGTGGGACCACAGGGCTAAAATGACACCAGTCAGACCTGCCAGCACTGCACCAGAAACATGCCACAGAGGTGACATTGCCCAGAGAGAGAGTGAGAGCGAACGAGAGAAAGAGAGGGAAAGAGAGAGAAAGAAAAAGAAAGGAGAAAGAGAAAGAAAGAAAGGGAAAGACAGAGAAAGAAAAAGAGAGAGAAAGAAAGGGAAAGAGAGAGGGAGAGAGAAAGAAAGAGAGAGAGAAAGAAAGAAAGAAAAAGTGTCATTGTGTGTTTGGGCATATGTGTGTGTCAGGCAGAGAGGGAGAGAGAAAAAAGAAAGTGTGGTTGAATGTGTGTGTGTGAAGGAGAGGGAGAGAGAAAATAGAGTGTGTGAGTGTGAGAGAGAGACAGAGAGAGAGAGGACTCCAGGACATCAAGGGATGACATCACCCCATTGTATTCGTTATGGATCGCTTTATTAGCCAGGATAAAATGGCCTTACAGATTAATAACTACACACAGAGATTTATGGTGGCTAAAGGGGTTCTGTAAAAACGTGAAGTGGTTAGAATGCAATGGCTGCCTCAGTTCTGTGATGAAACAGAGAGATGCAAAGACAAATCCCAGCTCTGAATGCAGGAACATTATGACAATGTGAAGCAGCAAGTGGAGCCACATTAAAAGAGTCCAGAAATGGCCAGACACAAAAGATTTTAAGGTTCAGTGATTTCTTGCCCTGCACACACTGCCTAATGAAAGTCTTACATCTGAATAATTTATTCACTGGCTAAATTAGGTCCAGCAAAGAAAATTTGTTTCTCTAGTTTACCTTTTACTTTTTTAATTAATCTGAGAGTCATTCATGCTCCTCTGATTGTGATTTTGATATGGTTTCATTTAGCAGCTGTTAATAAATTCTTAATGAACATTAAATTATATGTCTTTTTTCTCATAAACTGCTTTTGGAGATCCTGACAGTTACTGACATGCAAATTAATGGAGAGAAAAAAAAAACTCATTAGACTTTTTGCTAGTGAAACTATTCAGAGACATTTTTTGAGTTGTCCTGAAGACAAGTGGCCAGAGCAAAGTCCTCTCTCTCTCTCTCTGTTCCTCCCTCTCTCTCTCTCTGTTCCTCCCTCTCTCTCTCTCTCTGTTCCTCCCTCCCTCTCTCTCTCTGTTCCTCCCTCCCTCTCTCTCTCTGTTCCTCCCTCCCTCTCTCTCTCTGTTCCTCTCTCTCTCTCTCTGCACCCCCCCTTTCACTTTCTTAGGTCCCCCTAAATTAACATCTATGCGCCTCAGCCCTGTATCTCCATATATGGTAATATTCCGGTGCTCTCACTCCTGTATCACCATATATGGTTATATATAGGCGCTCTCAGTCTTGTATCTCCATATATGGTAATATATACAGGCGCTCTCACTCCCAGTCTATTCCTCGTGGAGAAACTTTTCCCTTAGTTTACTTGGGCAGCACCGGTGCTTAGCACGGAGTAAATGCCCCTCGGTCGCTCGTGCCTGCTTGCTCCTTTTGCATCAGTGATTTTTAATTTCACAAACCCTCGCTGGTTCGCTCCAGCCCGGCGCATTTCTGAAACAGAGCCGGGCCTTCACACCCAGCGCTGACGCTTGGAACCTTCTGAGACGCCCGCTGGTAACATCCAGCCCCGAGCCTGGAAACCCGACTTGCTTTCAAAACACCTTTGCCGGCAGTTCTGCGTCACAAGTCAGGCCGCAGTGGGAAAGAGAAAGAAAAAACAGTGGCCGTTGTCAGTGCGTAGGACGCGTTCGCCAGGGAAGGGAGAAAGCGGAACTTTGCTAAGTGGATTCCGACGCAGGAGTGTGAAAATAACCGCCCTCCACACTGCAAGCTCAAGGACTGGGACAAAACGCTGCGTTTGCACGAGGTGAAGAGAGGCAAGACGAAGGGTACGATGAGAGCGGGGGGGGGGGGACGCGGGAGACAGGATGACCAAAACACTCCTACAACAGGGTTGTGGATGACATTCTGTGCCCTGACATAAAACAATCAGAGATGATTCCTATGGTACAGGATACCACATGAGAAAAATGAGTTTAACAGCTCAAAATTATATTAAATAGATGTTGAGAATTATGCTAAAGGCAGATATAATAATAGATATAATAATGGATATAACAATGGATATAATGAGGCAATTCAAGGCAACAATGAGAGATTAAAGACTGATATATGCATATATGATATAGTGATATATGTCTGATATATGCAAATCTGGTCTCATGAGGTCTTTACTGAAAAGATTAACAGCATTTAAAGCACAGCTGGGTATTTATGTGGTAGCGGACATGCTTTCAGAGTTATACCTTCGTGTTTGTTATGTGTGTTAACTGAAGGACGCGTTCAAAAGAATCAGATGTGCACGTGGACCAGGAATCTCCAGGAGCTCCGAAGCAGAAAAGACCACTTGAGAGCTCGTGTGGATCTGAACACTCTGAGAAGATCAGTAAGAATCACGATCGTGTGATGTCCATGCATCTGATCTCACGAGTTTTAGCCTCCGGCACAAGTCCTCATTGCTATTATATGGTATGTGCTGCTGTATCATCTGGGCTGTACTGAACGCTACGCACAGTGTACATCTGTCTTCTGTCTGTTTTTAATGATCTCACCTTGAGTCCCTGCCAAAAGAAAACATATGAAACTAGATACTGATACATAAATAAGATATATATAAGAATATGACATTATTTTTTTGATGAATACTTCATAGATAATTGGCGCTCAGTTTCACAACTCACTAAAAATCACAAAACATACTACAAATTACTGTAGTAAGAAGATGCTCTTAACTATTAGAAAGTGTTAAATCATCCGAGCTCAGCTGTCTAACTAGCAATACTCTGGAAAATATCTGACCAGTCAGTCTTATAGTGCAAAACTTATAGTGCAAAAAAAATGTTGATAAAGAGTTTTGCTTTCACATCTGTTCTCAGTGTCCATTTAAAAGACTTTGCTGGTTTATACCCTAATAGAAAAAGTCATATCATTTAACTCACAGCAATGAAAAACAGTGTTTTTCTGGAAAGGAAATATGCAAATTGGTACATAATCACAATTTTGCAGGATAAGATAAATCCAGGAGTGATCACCAAGGCAACTAATTAACATCCGCTTGAAGATAGATTTATGCCTGCTTTCTTAATTGCTGCCTAATGTTTTAATGAGTGTCTCAACAATGCATAAATAACCTTTGACAAGCGCAAGAACAACGTGGCCTTCTTCTGTTTCACTGGTTTTAGAAATACAGAGGCTCCACTTTGCCTACGGTTTAGCTTTCTGTCTTTTTTTTATTTATTCCCTGCTGTTAGAGAAACTGCAGCGTAGGGAGGATGTAGCTCTGATTCCTGACTGTAACTCAGCTAAGATGGAGTGTGTTCATGGAGGACCTGAGATCCTTAGTAAATCTGGCACACACGAACTGCACAAAAACAAAAGCTTGGGAATCAGCTGGAAAATGATCAGTGAGTGTCCAGTACATTTGCACTGATTATACAGTCTGGAGCCTGGAGCACTACGAGGATTCGAGACCGACTTCGATATACTGGCATTACCTGCATGACATCATGGTCGTCATGGGTAAAACTAGAAACAGGGATGTTTTTTTTTTTTTTTTTTTAAATCTCTTTGGTTTTATGTTTTTCAGAACATGTGATTCTGCATGAATTCTTCATGAGTTGCCATTTCGAAAAGTCAGGGAGATAATGCACACCAGCTGCCTCTAATCGAACCAACTCCCAGTGTCTAATCGAACCAAGTCCCAGTGTCTAATCGAACCAACTCCCAGTGTCTGCAAGGTGAAGTCATTATTCTAAAACATTTAAAGCCACTAGCTGGATATTCTGATTCTTTGGGGCAATTCAATTTGCCGCAGGTATGACGTTCTTCGCGTTTCTCATTGCAGATGGAAAGCTAACTTGATCTTTACATTCGGAACAGCACTTTCAGCACATTTCTCCAGTTGTTTTCATGGTAGGCCTGTTTCATTAACGTGTGTGGTGTCATCAATCAATTTATGTCATTTTATCTTCACTAGAGCTTTAATCTCCTCTCTTTCGTAGAGGCACTTTGTTGGGCTTGTTTCATTGGTCAACCTAATGAGGTATGTGCCTGTCGAGCCTTACTGCACTTACTGTATATTGACCTGTATATTGTCCTCCAGAGACGGACACGAGAGAGAAAACTCTGCAGTCAGGCGAGACTGCGAGTTTAATTTCATTCACTCTCAGTCCTTCTCTCCGTACGAGTTCCCTCTAAAATGATGAATAACAAATGGAGATCCCCACCACCCGGCAGTAAGTCAGCCGTGCCGTGCCCGAGGTGACGGCCCGCCGCGTGAAAGGTGAGCGAACATTCGCCGCACGTTAAAACGGCTTTTACGCCTCGATCAGCGCTTTTAATTGCCCCCTCGCCAGAGACCCCGGGGCCTCAATTTCCTCCTGACTTTTATCTAATGTGCCATTAGCGCTAATGAACCCGCCGCTCACGGAAGACGCAGCTCACACTGTGAAATCGCCTCCCACCTCAGCGCCGCAACCTGTGCCGGAAATATCCGGAACGTGCGCTTACGAGACTGCCGAACTTCCTGCTGCGTGAGCAGGAGTGTTGGAAACAAACAGACGATTCGGGAAGGAGAGACCTACAAGGACGGCAGCAAAATAGGTGTGTGTTTCAGACCAGGATTTAAATAAAGGATGTAATGATCACTTTGGTTTGGTTAAGTTATTGTGTACATCTTCCTCCACATGTAACCAAGCATTTTTTCTTGATACCTAAATATTCTGTATGGCAGTTTTACCAATTTTGGGAGGGAAGGACTTTTGGTACCAAAATTATTATTTGTGTCATAATTAATTCTTACTTATAGCTTGCTAATTAGCATATTTTTAGATGCACCTGCTGACTCAGATATACACTGTAGTCTTTCCCAGAAAATGTGTGAACAATTAAACAAGATAAAGCTCATTAAAAGTAATGGGTCGGCTGCTCTCGTTTCTCTGTAAGAACACACAAGGTCGGAGAATCATGCACTCCCTTGGCCCCACCCACTCTCTCCCTTGGCCCCACCCACTCTCTCCCTTGGCCCCACCCACTCTCTCCCTTGGCTCCACCACTCTCTCCCTTGGCTCCACCCACTCTCTCCCTTAGCTCCACCCACTCTTCAGGTGTTGATGTAATGAAATTCTTCTTCAGAGTCAGTGGGTTGTTGGAATGGCTTGACCATGACCTTTTTTATACCTTCATTACCATTTCGAGCTGCACTGCAGATAAGGAAGTCATCATGTCTACTCTAATGACTACAAGCACAGGAAGTCTTGAAGCTACTGAGCTTCCTAGCACAATCCACTTAGTGGCAGCGGTGACCTGAAACTACACTTCCCACGCTTCTTTGCTCTTTCCTCAGTCACAGGGTGGTCAGGGCCACTGGGCTATTAACCTGTACTGGAGGAAGAGTCTGAGTTTCAGTACTGAGCAGAATGCTAAACTGTGATTCATCTGTCATCAAATGCCTGCACTGCCTGTACTGTAGTATTAAGGACTACAGCGCAGATTCTGAATGCAGTTAAACAAAGGCTGTAAGAGTCTGGGCAAGAAGAAAAAAGCGCAGAAGAAAGGTCAGATAAATGACATAGCTTATGATCAGACAGTAATATACAGGGCAGTCCATAATTGCTTCAGGTCTATAGTCCAGTGCATTGCATTAGAAATGAAACAACAGCTGTTATAGTTAACATCAATAGTATTTATGACTACTACAGAGACCAGTAGGACTCCAGGGAAACAATTCAGGTGACCAAAACTAATTGGTCAAACTGGAAATCATCTTTAAATAAAATAGCTGAACATCCTTTGTAGTTGATATCTGCTTGGGGTGTGCAACCCTTAATTTTCCCATGATCCTCTGTGTCTTTTTTTCTCTATGGATGTGCTGCCAGCTACGGTATGTAATGCAACTATTTTCAGTTCCTGCAGTTTTCCGGAGCCTTGGGTGGATGAGCCTGGTTTGAGTCAGGTCGCTGTCTGAGCCGACCAAGAACATCAAACTTTTTTTTTACCCTCTGTGGTTTCTTTAGCAGGGTGCTTCAGGTTCTTGTCCTGCTGCAAGGTGAACTGCCAGGTTTGGAGGCAATTAGTCGGATCTGATCAGCAAAGATGCTCCTGTGCACTTCAGAATTCATCCTATTACATCTGGTCACATAACGAGCAGAGCTCAGTGAGTCAGTTCTACTGGCAGCCATACATGATTCTGTTTCATAGATGAGGTGCCATGTTTTAAATCATGGGGGGTTTATTTTTCTTCTCCATTTACACCTCCAGATACTCAGGCACAGGTTAATCTTCATCTGTCCATAAATCTGTCAAAGAACCTTCAAGCTTTTCATGGATATTTCTAAGTGAACTTTTGCCTGGTGAACTTTCTGGTTTTGAAGCCTGACAGTGGTTGGCATTCTGGTGGTAAACCTTCCAAAGTCATAGCTGTGCATGCTCTGTATGGTCGTCTTTGACAATCCCAACGCTAAACCATGGACAGCATTCATGATCTGTTCAACAGATTCTTATCAAAGGTTTTAGGCCAAGACTTCTGAGAATAAGATTCTGATGCCACCCATGGTTTCTGACCCATGTTTACGGTTTATTCTGATATTTCAGCCTATTGATGGCCCGTTTTAAAGACATCAACACTTTTTTTTTTACAGCTCCAGGCTACAAAAGCAAATCAACCCTGGATCTTTTGTTATCTCCAGAGTTTGTTTCATTAGCTAACAATGCTGTGACGTACAGCTAACCAACAAACAAGAACTATTTGGTCGTATTTAGGTCACCCATAATGGACATGCATGTCTCTGTATAAAAACCCGACGTTCTCCTGACAGTTTCAACTTCAATTTCATTACCACTCTTTAGTTTTATATCAGGATCACAAAGCCAGAAATGCTAAAAACAGCCACTGTCCAACTAAACAAACATTTTCTGTGCTAACAGACAGCTAATTAATGTGTTTTCACATGTCTTCCCTGCTCAACTAGAATCTGTCAGATTAACATTAAAATAAGTTGGTATGTGTCTGTTCCTTTTGGTCTTCTCCTTCCCACTGAGCACATAAATCTGCTGCAAAATCTGGTAAAAACTGAAAGTTAATTAGATGGCTAATTTGAGGTAATTTCCTTGAACCTGGCATGCTCCAAAATCTACTTCAGCTTGTTGGGCAGCCACACAGACTCTACTAAAGGGAATTTTGGTTGAATGCCCACTTTTTTTGTAGTGCACTTCTCACAGTATCAGCCTCCTAACTTATGGACATGTCTTCATGCTTTGAACGGCTTTGAAAAACACACTTAAAAACTTTTATCGCTGGCTTCGCTCGGCGGGGATGAAGGGTGAATCTTGTGAAGATGGAGATTACACACTCAGAAGCACGAAGAGCCGTTCTCTCGTACCGCTTCCGCACTGGCAGGTGCTGAACTGCGCAGCAGGGTCCTGCAAAGTCAACTAACAAAAGAGAATTAACGCTAATCTCTGCAGACGTCAGCAGAAAGGAAAAATCAATTTTGCTTTGCCCAGGTGAAAAGGCTGTCTCTGGTGTATCTTTCAAGACTGTGGGCACCCTGTTTTTTCTCCATTGTTACTGGCTTGTTTTGGAGTGCACATGTTTAAATTTAACAGTAACACCTGAAGTTGGCAGTAAAGACTGCATGGGACATGTGGCTCGAGAGTTAAAATGCAAAAAGGAAACGTGATAAAAGCTTCTCGTCACAACTCCGAGTCTCAGAGGCCCTTTGGTCTGCGGAGAAGACATAACCAAATGAAGGGCCCAGGGCATGAGCTGCCTGCAGGAAACAGTACCTCCTTCACACCTGCGTTTGGATTTGCCCTGGTGCTCATGTGATTAGCTCAGACATCAGGGGGACTGGGAAGAGAGGCTGAAAGTAGAGGTGGATACATCAGGAACCAAAAGAGCTGCAAAACTTGATGAAGATCACAGCAATGTTTAAAGCCTGAGGATTTACTCAGATAAGCCCTCCTGATATGTCTCATGCATATTTAAGTGCGATTGTGTATACACATATTCTTTCTTATTTCTCCTTCGTAAAACATGTAGAGTTCTTTTTTGGTGAAGAGTTTTTTGTCAGACAGCCTAAATGTACTTTACCCAGAGTGAACAGAGTCAGAAAGAGGGTGAAGTCGAATATTAAACAAATAAGAAGAAACTTTGAAAGTGTTGGTGAAAGTCTGAGTCTCACACAGACATGCTCAACTCACTTCATGGTGTATGGATTTATTGAAATGTATCACCTCTCCTGAAAAGGCCCTCCAGCACACAAGCATTATCCTACGCTCTCTCAGATCCATAGCTTATTATAAGTAATGGAGTGGGAGGCCTGGCCCTGCAGTGGGGGTGGCTAGCTGAAGACATTATTCAAGTCTAACAGCAGGTGTGTGTGTGTGTGTGCGTGTGTGTGCGAGTGTGCGTACACGTGTGTGTGTGTGTGTGTGTTGGAGATTGATAGACACTGTACTGAGTATTTCCTCATTTGGATTTGGACAAGCACTGTTCTGTGGTTTGAAGTGCTTTTCTCTCTATGTCCATATGTGCCTTCACCTATTTTGGGTTTAAGATGACGTCTCATCCATTAATTTTCCACATGCTATACTCTGATTGGCTCTGTGTAATCACATGCTGCACTCTGATTGGCTCTGTGTAATCACAGCAGACATTGTGTTAGTGCTGCTTTAACATAGTGATGAACTTAAATCATTACCATTAGGTGCTAGAACTACAAACACAGGCCATTTCCATTATAACAGAGAACACATTTATATATAGTTTTGCCAACAAATTGAATCACAGAATAAACTGTACATCTGTGATGGTCTTCAGTAGATCATCCAAAGGGTGGTTACTTGTTATGGTCTGTAACAAAATATTTAATAATAATAATAATATCAACAAATCTACATTCATGTTTCCAGAATGTAATATGTCAGTTAACTTTATATGCAAATATGTCCTCGGCAGGATTAAAAATGGTCCATATTGTAACTTAAAAACAATATTAAAATGAATAAAATATAT
>JAOYMR010000018.1:4894879-4917223 GCA_025802075.1 Tenebrosternarchus preto | reverse complement strand
TAGCTGCAAAGGGTGGACCAACGTCATATTGAACCCTATGGATTAGGAATGGGATATCACTTAAGATCATATGTGAGGCAAGGAAGGTGAGCGAAAACTTTTGGCAATATAGTGTACGTTCCAACCCTCACCTATGGTTACAAGCTCTGGGTAGTGACCAAACGAACGAGACTGCGGATGGAAGCGTCTGAATTGATCTTCCTCCGCAGGGTGGACCGACCCTCCCTTAGAGACAGGGTGAGGAGTTCAGCAATCCAGGGGAGTCACGGAGTACTTCTGCTCCGCCTTGTTGAGAGAGGCCAGCTGTGGTGGGCATCTGGTCCGAATGTCCCCAGGATGCTTCCCTAGGGAGGAGTTCTGGCCATGTCCAACAGGGAGGAGACCTGGAACGCAGACATTTTAATGATGAACACGAGGCTTGTGAGTTCAAAGCAAAGATGGTGCTTGGAACCCAGGAACCGCACTGGAGACAAGCTATTCAACATCTTGAAGTTGTAATGATACTGCAATCAATCCATAAAGCTCAATGATCATCAAGATTTTGTTTGTTTTGCTTGCATCTGTTATTCTCTGGACATTAAAAGTGAACCGGCTAGAAGACAGTGGGTGGATTTCACAGCAGAAGGGTTTCTGAACATTATAGGTTTCACTGCAGTCCACTAACGGAGTTTATTTTGGTTACAAGGTCAAGTCTGCTTCCATGAGATTGTGGAGAGAGTAACAACAGGGACTATGTAGATACATCAATCAGACATATTCATATTAGGAGCTTATGTATATGCAGTATCAATTACAAAGTACACAGCTATACCCTTAGAATATGGAAGGATAGTGAGTGTCACAACGGTGTTGTCGATTAGGCGATAGAGAAGTGTATCTTTGACCGTTAACCAGATATCCACACTGTTTCCCAGATTGTGTAGCAGTTAGAACTCTGTGTTCGTACTGTCACAGCCTCAATCTCTCCAAAGCACCTTCCCTACCTGGTCTTTCTCCATAGTGGCCCTACACCAACCTGACAGTCAGGGAGAAACAGCCACTGCAGTCTAATAAAACCATCGTGACATGACACAGCATGTGCAAATCAGCAGAGAAAATACACAGGACACGGGTAACACAGGAAACAGTGCCGATCACAGACTTTACAGTGAAGATTAAGCAACACACACACACACACACACACACAGCATAATCTGAGAATTTCAGCAGACCTGTAAAAGGAAAACTGACAGCTGGCTTTAGAATGATCTAAAAACAAATGGGTTTAAATAAAGGAACAACTGTAAATCAAACGGCATCCAATCACACACAGGCTGAGCTGATTAGCCCATAATAATCACGCTCAAGTAAACATTACCACAAAAAACAATAACCACAGTAACAAGGTGATAAAAGTAAAAGGCCGGTAACATAAAGGAGGAAAAACCTGAAACAATTAACTACAACACAGCAAACAGTGTAGGGCCTGGAGTTAACTACAACACAGCAAACAGTGTAGGGCCTGGAGTTAACTACAACACAGCAAACAGTGTAGGGCCTGGAATTAACTACAACACAGCAAACAGTGTAGGGCCTGGAATTAACTACAACACAGCAAACAGTATAGGGCCTGGAGTTCGTTAGCTGCTCTTAGGTGAATATTTATGACTGACAGAGAAGCAGCCCAGGTGCTATCAGTACCTTAATTACACTCACAAACCCCACACTTTTGAAGTGAGCAAAATGTTTGTATCTGTAAAAGACAGTTCCCCTTATCTGAGCGAATAAGATTTTATAATAAATGTTCCCACTCAAGCCTCTGCTGTCGTGACCCAGTAAAGGTGTTTCTGTTTCCCAGATGGCTTTAACCTCCAACAGTGCCCAGGCCTGTGTGTCTTTCTAATAAAGTTTTTTTTGTTTAAAGTGGTTGGTGAATGCTCTGAAAACCATAAACTTTTCTATGTTTGTTTTATCAGGTTAAATACTTTATATGGGTATCAAGTACTAAGGCATCGAGGGACACCTTTCTCTCCGTCTTCTCGTTCTGGAGTTTTTTTAAATGTGGAAAACACGCTTCAGCCAATAGACCTTCACATTTTTGAGGCTGTACTAAGTCTTCCATAATGTATTTAATATACTGAAACGGTAGAACTTGAAGCCTCTTTGCATAATCCATTTGCAGGACAGGATGAATTATATCAACATTATGTTCAAGCTGTTTAGAGATGCTTCATGTTCAAGCAGCAATCTTTTTTGTGTAGACATAATGGTTTCTCTTTTAAACAGACAGCTTTTGTTTCCATAGTAACTCCAGCACATTTATCAGAAGCGAAAAGCTTACAGGTCCAGTGTCACGGTGCTTCATAATGGAATTCTGTCTGCCTTGTCTTTGTATTTTTGTTTGTTCATTCATTCATCCATCCATCCATTCATCCATTCATCCATGACAGTTATCAAAGCAGACTGTAAACACACCTGCACAATTATCCCAGTTGAATTCCGTCTTCATGATCTTAGTTGCTATTGACTGACTATTCTCTCCCCAAAGATCGTTTACTTTTGTAATTTACACACTTTGATGAATGTCATGCCATTTCTTATACAGTAGAAAACAGGCTCTATATTTACTACCAATAATGAACATGTTTTATCAATTAAATGATTTACCATAACTTTAGTTAAGTACTTACACAGCGTGAGTTTTCACAATGGTCAGTGTACATCACAAACTCATCTCGCAGCCATAAGTTGGACATGATTAAAGCATTTGTAATTCGTCCTGCTGGTCCAGCTGTGGAGCTCAGTTACATAAAACCACCAAGAGCAATAACATCTCAACCCCAGAGGCCATCAAGCCTCCCTGAGACTGAAAACAGAGCCAGACAGAGAAGGTGATGAAGAGTTATTCCCAGCTTAAGGCTGTTCAAACATCTACAGTTCCAAAACCTATTTGCTAAGATTACGTAAGACTAAGACTTGGAAGAAAGTTGAGTTTCTCACATGAGGGGACAAAGGATTTGTGCTTGGATTTTTGTTGTTGTTGTCACTCAAACATGCAAACAAACATTTTTACATACATTCACTAGTATTTAACATACGTTCACTAGCATTTAACATACGTTCACTAGTATTTAACATGTTCACTAGTATTTAACATACGTTCACTAGCATTTAACATATGTTCACTAGTATTTAACATACGTTCACTAGCATTTAACATACGTTCACTAGTATTTAACATACGTTCACTAGCATTTAACATACGTTCACTAGTATTTAACATACGTTCACTAGCATTTAACATACGGTCACTAGTATATAACATACGTACACTAGCAAACATGTGTTCTGTGTACATCGATCCAGCCCACACGTGCATGTGCACACACACACACACACACCCACACACACACATACACCCACACACACACACACACGCACACACACACACACACACACAGTCTGTCCATCTCCATCTCTTTTTCTCAGAGTAATCTATTTTTGTCATGGCTGGCCGATCAGACCTAACTTTCTCATTTAGATGGGTATGCAGGCTGCCTCCCAGATGGATTAGCTTAGGAGAGCACCGGTAGGGACCACTGGGCTTTGGGTGGGAGGGGGTGGGAGGGTGGGGCTGTTGGTCTTCAGAGAGGAGGAAGTACCGTCCAGAGCCACAGTGAGGTAGGTCTTCAGATAAGTAACATCACCGCTGTGTGTTTCGGTAGATGCAGCACCTTTGCAGTAACACTGAAAACATTCTAGATTTTTTTAGATAATCATGTTTAGCTCAAGTTGTCATTGGCCATCGGGACCAGGAAGTTGTTGGTCTGACACCATTTTCAGTGAAGCTCAGATGTGATATCGTTTAGCAGTTTCCCCCTCTTTATCAGTGACATTAGCGTCATGTTAAAACGTCTCCCAGAGTCACTTAAACCATATGGTTGAGCTGCTGGGGGAGTCTTTTAACCGACAGTGAGAGACAGGCTTTTTTATCTGTCAGCTCACAGGCCCTGGAGACACGGTTTGCACTTGCCAATTAAAAACAATTTACATTTTGTTTCTCACTCGAGTTCACAACGTAGAAATGAGTGTTCTTGTCCCAGAAGCCCTTGAGAGAGCGCGAGATCAGACAAGGCTGTGCTCACATGGAGCAAATTAAGGCACTTCTGTGAGAAATGCCGTGAAATATCCCACAGTAATGTCTTACGCTCTGAGTCATGTTATTTAGTAGAGTAAAACAAAATGTTCAGTTCATTATATATATTGATCAGCGTTTTCATTAAATCCACCTGTATGATATCAGCCAGGTCCGTCTCGTGCCACCAGAGCAGCTCCGAGCCGTGAGTCATGGACCTCACACATCCTCTGAACACGCTCGGGGTCTGGCACTCAGACGTTAGCAGCAGGTCCTGTAAGTCCATGTGAACAGTTTGAAGCACCTCTGTTTCTTTAACCATTCCATTTTTGCAGTGCAGGGGATTATTGTCCTGCTGTCCTGCTGAAAAAAGCAACTACCTTTGAAGTGCTGCCAGGAAAGAATCGACTTGGTCTTTAGGTAGATGGTACATGTCAGAAACATCCACATGTTCCCAGGAGAACACCAACCAGGGCATCACACTTCCCTGCTGGCTTTCCATATGGAGCCATGTCCTCCATGTCCTCCATCTCCTCCGTCTCCTACATGTACTCCATCTCTGCTGCTAGGTGGTGTAGAAGCAGCTGATGAACATGAAAGCAGAAAAGAACAAGATAAATGAGCAAAGCTGGACCAACTGTTTTTATTTTTCAAACACAAAAGAACCACATCCCTGCAGGGAATTCACGCCCGGAACTCAGTATTCAGGTTTGACGCATCACATGCATTGTGTTCTGACTTGCATCTGTTCAGCTGTCATTTTCCTGGCTGCGCTTGGTACACTCTCGGCGCGGGTCGGAAGGGGTCGGAACGGGTCGGCACGGATGCGGAGTGGATCCGAAAGCTGCTGAAACGTGCCACTAACAGAGAGAGACTGCTTAGGAAGGACAAGTGGACACTTCCAACACCCACCCCCCCTACACACACACACACAGAAGTAAGCATGTTAATGGCACTGTGGGAAGCTGTACTGTGTAAAGTGTGCACCTGATCACTGTGAAAATAAAATAAAGAGAGAGAGAGAGAGAGAGAGAGGGAGAGAGAGAGAGAGAGAGAGAGAGAGAGAGATGAAATCTGAGAGGGGGCTTTAAAAGGCTTCAATCTCTATCAATAAACATGTACATATGAAAAACATTTGAAAGTGAGAAAGAGTGAAGTGTGTGTGTGTGTGTGTGTGTGTGTCTGCAAGCTACTGGCACATAATCTAATACAAACTAGAGCAAAGCACAGTGTTTATCCACATCAAACTTCATTAATAGAGTGATTTATTTAAGTCTTACACTGGGTTTTAATTGCAGGAGTGATATTTTCCCTAGTTTTTCTTAAAAACAGTTTTTCAAAAACATGCTCAGCTCCTCCCCCTCCACCACTGCTCAGCTCCGCCCCCTACTCCAGCCCTGTCCAGCGCCGCCCCCTGCCCTTGCTCAGCTCCGCCCCCTACTCCACCCCTGTCCAGCGCCGCCCTATGCCCCTGCTCAGCACATCTACACACACTTATTCCCACACACACATACACAAGCCTAAACACACCAAGTCAAGTCCAAATGTATTTATACAGCGCTATTTACAACAACCGTCGTCTCAAAGCAGCTTTAGAGTCTGAGTACAAGCCCCCAGTGATCAGACCAAGGGTGACAGTGGCAAGGAAAAACTCCCTGAGAGCAAGAGGAAGAAACCTTGAGAGGAACTAAGACTCAAAAAGGGGGTCCATAATACACCACAATAACACAATTACCTACAAACACACACACCTACACACACCTATACACATTTACACACACCTATACACACTCACGGCTACACATGCACACACACCTCCACTGTAGCTTATTTTAAATGCCCTCTTTAACAGTAGATACATGCTGTCTGTCCACCTCCATACTGGTCTTCTCACAGCGTCTGCACCATTGGTTCAGTGGTGACCGTTACCATGGTTCCGGGTGAACAAGAACTACTGTTTAATGATGGAATCGGCAAAGAAAAACTACCACACTAATTGCAAATACATTCACAGCACAGAACTCAAGTGCTAAGCACTATTTTTAAAAGCTGTTTTAGTGCAGCAGTGTTTTTTGGCTAGTTTTCACACAACAGGCTGTGACAATAAACAATAATTATTCAGTGATGCAGGCTGATAGTCTGAATCTGGGCAGTCATGTAGAACAACAAATGCTAATTAACCTCAGAGGAGATAAAGCACAAAAGAGCTGTCGCTTTCAACATCAGTTAGCAAAGCCATATCCTCTAAGCAATTAACTGTGTATAGACGAGAAAAGAATAGCAACACCTCCAAAAGACCGGGAGACACCTTCAGTCCTCTTAAGTTATAAAAAAAAACATATCAGATACGTAATGATAGCCTGATGGAAGCAGAGGACAGAATCCGACTCTGAAAGACTCGGCGCCTGTGGCTCTAGCACGGGCCCCCTGGAGCCTCTGTAAAACTGCCTAAATCTTCAGCCGGTCTATATTAAAAAAAAAAAAAAAAACCTCTGCTTGTGTGGTCCACAACGGCTGCCCCCTGCCCCACCCTGCCCCGCCCTGCCCCACCCCCAGCTCCACCCCCTGCTCCACTCCCTGCCACTTTGGCTCCGCAGAAGCAGGTAACTGTATTGGCAAATCTATGAGGTATAATGGCTGTACAGACAAGTGACTGATCCACCGAGTGAACAGGTCTTCAAACTCAACTTTACATTCTCCCACCGCTGGAACAGACAGAAAATCCATCTGCATGAAACTGGAGGTAATTAATGACTAAAACAAACCAACAGGCTTTTCATTATTAAACCATATTAAACCACTGACAGTTTGTTTTTCAGGTCTCCACATTGGAATGTGGCAACCATGAGAGCCAGTCATGCTCTCAGAAATATGGACGGTAGTATTGTACAATACCTCTTTGTGTGGTAAAGGACTATCTGCTGAATCTCAGTGGTGACGTTATTAATTATTCAGACTAAGGAACACTTAACAAAAACATCAAAGCTTCGCTATTTTAAAGGAGCTTTTTGCATTACCGTTTAATGTGTTCTACCAGTGCATTTTATTCAGCGGAAAATGGTACTGCTCCTATTTATGCAAAAACGTAAAATGACCTTTTGTCAGTGCTGATATATTTCCTGCCTTTTGTGCACCTGACAGTAGGACTGACAATAACACATTAGCACTAATGCTAGCCACTCAAAGGCACAGACATCCCTTTAAACAAAAAACTGTGATGAACAGAGGATTTATGCACCATTAGCACCTGTGGCCAGCCCACGTGCAGCATTACGAAGCGTGTGAGTGCCACTCTTAGGGTCTAGTTTGCTGTTATCATCCACTAGTCAGCTTGGCCTTCCTGCTAAAAGCAAGTCTCCTTCACTGGTTGCTAGGCACCGGCTGATTGGCTGTTATGATGGAAAGATCTAATTGTTTTTGGTGGCTTTATAAAACCGTAGCCTTTGGCGATGACATCAAAGACGTGTGTAAGGTAACGTCTGTGATTCTTTTTCCCTTCTTCTCCTAGGTTTGCTACAGGACAGAGAAAGGTGTAGGCTGCCCAAGAAAAACTGCTTCAAGCCTAGTTGCTCAAAATATTGACACCTTCTTAAAATTTCCGAAGCTTCTTTTATTGATTTTGACTGCTGCTTATTTATCTACGAGCTTCCACAAAAAAACAGTTGTGTTGGGAGGAGTGAAGATGGAGGTTTCTGCTCCATCTTTAACGGGACTTGAGTAGGGTTTGTGCTTCAGTGTGCTGGGAGGAGTGAAGATGGAGGTTTCTGCTCCATCTTTAACGGGACTTGAGTAGGGTTTGTGCTTCAGTGTGCTGGGAGGAGTGAAGATGGAGGTTTCTGCTCCATCTTTAAAGGGACTTGAGTAGGATTTGTGCTTCAGTGTGCTGGGAGGAGTGAAGATGGAGGTTTTTGCTCCATCTTTAACGGGACTTGAGTAGGGTTTGTGCTTCGTGTTTGAAGTTGTTTTCATGCAGGAAGATGAATGGTTTGTCGTAAATCTAATCATAAAGAGAGGTTGGGGAAACAAGGCGTTCTCTGGCCATCTCACCAGATAGAAAACACAAAAATGTATTACTACACTTATCTACATTAATGTAATTTGTTATTTATGTATGATATAGTATTTTGACATACAGGCACAACACACAGAAATGCTTCTGAATAAATGAACACTCACCGCACATATAAACACCACGTCAGTTCTTGGGAGATTTAATATTCATGCACAGAACTGATGATTAAAATCATCTACAGTTAATGGATTAGTAATTAAAGCCATAAACATGAGGAAATGTAGAGGGGGACGTTCACTCCAGGACTAGCTTGTTAACGTTCTTCATTCTTCTTAAGAGAGTGTTGTAAAAGTTTCAGCAGGCAGGATTATATAGTGATGCTCTCATTGTTTTTGTTCTTATCCTGGCATATAAAGGAAAGAGAGCCTTGTTTGTAATGCATTTATATTGCATTGGTTTTGCTGGTTTGTACAAAATCTAATGGGTTTTAAAAAAAAGAGTTGGTAAGATAATTGGTAAATATGGGAACTCATAATTATATTAGATTTTTATTTTTGTCAATGGTACAGGTGCCTTTTTATCAATTTTCTGCTGTGGCAAATTAAACAAACCCAACAGGACAAAAGTCTCTCACTGGAACATTTCAGTAACAGACAAAAACAGGCATAGAACAAAACAATCGAAACGTAGATTGAGGAGAACTAGTTTCTCTCAAATGAGGAAAAAAGGCAGCCAGTCAATTCATTTACACGTGTGTCTGTTCCCCACAGAGGCAAGTTAATGTGAAATGGAGACATCAACTTTAGGTGTTGTGAAAGATGAAAAATAGAATGGAACAATTTTTTCTTAAATTAAAAAGTTTTTTTTTGTTGTTGGTCCTGGCTTTCTGAAGGAAAAGTTTGAGTGAGACACAAATGAGGACTATAAAACCATAAAATATTTTTTGTTTGTTGCAAGCATAGAATAGCAAGACAATTGTTTGCAAAATGATTTTGTGTTTAAATACTCACAGACTAACAAACTGTGTTTAAGATTAATAATACACATCACCACTCTATACATCAGCAGAAAGTCTAAAAATGGAACAAAAGTAAAAAAACAAACACACAATTATCAAGTGAGGAAAAAGCTAATTAGGTATTAAATAACTGTCATCCTGAAATCTTGTTCAGGAAAATGTATCAAATACAACAGGCGAAAGCTCTACTGATTAAGCATCTCACTGTCTCCGTCTCCTAAGAATATCATGGTACGGACTGCCTGTGGGGACATCCTGTCTTCTGCCTTTCGGACTTGGCCTGTCACCTTGATCAGGCTGGATTACAGATACGGGAATAGGGGAATATGGGATTATGGGAATATGGGATTAGCTCCTGATCTTTAAGAGTTATTGTAAGTGCCCGCTTGAATAGTTCCCCAGTAAACAAACAAAAACAAATTTCGAAACATAGTGCAAACTCTTACATTTTTCTTTGACTGATGATAGCATTTCTGCTGGGGCCATGAAGGGTGATGTCTGGCTCTCTCCCGCTAACTCAGACTACCATCCATCATTATAAAGTTCATTATCAAGATGTTTTCCTTTGGCATCATTAATCTTGAGTAATCTGGGGAGATTGATGCACCCTCTCCTGGATGACAATGGTGCCTGATTTCTTCCATCAATCTCGATTTTTGCCAGTACCGTCCCAGGCTGTTCAGCTCACAAGCCGACTGAGTGAAGCCTTGCCTAAAGGACTCATGCAGCAGCCGTTCCCTAAAGGGCCCATGTGGCAGTAGTTTCCTACAGGGTCCATAAGGCGGTCAATCCTTAAAGGGCCCACAAGGCGGTAGATCTCTAACAAGACCCACGTGGTGTGTTTCCCAGCTAAGGAATCTTACCTTCTGCGTTCCTGTGGAAGAAAACACTATTTAGCTGATGGAGACTAGATGCTCTGGACATCATGGTGTTGATGGTGGATGTGAATACTGTGTCTGTTAACAGGGCACAGTGGAGCAGGAAATGATAATCATCACACTCTTCATGTCTGGGACCATGTGCACAGTGAGGGGAAGATTCACCAGCACATTCATACCAATAACGATTACATGTTACACAAGAGTGCATGGGTGCTGCCTGTATGTATTCCATCTTTCAAAAATGATTTGGTGTGTGTGTGTGTGTGTGTGTGTGTGTGTGCGCGCGCTCATCCACAAAGTAAAGGAGTTCACTAACAGTCTGTGCAGATTGTTCTGTTAATAAAGTGTGAAGGCGCCTGTCAGGTGAATATTCACTTCTAGATGAAAAGGCCTGATCTAAATTGCAAATACAAAAAGTTTACCAATTTGGCAGTGCACTCCTTTGAGAAATTAATCATGGTTTTCTCATATGACTGAGGCGTTAACACTAATCTTATTCCCAGCCACACTAGTGTCTGAGAAACGGCAACAGTCTCTCAGTAATTAAATTCAACACTTCCTTCGCATATCTTTAAAGAAATGGCATTGCTTTCTCCCTTTCTCTGTCTGTCCCTCTTTCTCTCATTCTCTCACTCTCTCACTCTCTCTCTCTCCCTCTCGTGCTTTATGATAAATCATCTACCTCTTCATCTATGTCCTCTGCACGACTGTAGATTCAGAAACACACATTCAAAAACATCCATCACCAGTAAGTCTCTTTTATGCATGAATTCAATTTCCTTACTTGGTCCAACCCTTTGCTTTCTCAATAAATGCGATTCTGTTTGCTATTAAATCTATACAGGCAGATGCTGGGTCCCCCATTTGCATCACATTGCTTTGGTCATGATTTCTTAAACTCCTATTAAGATACTGCACAGATAAACTCTGAGGAGCGTCAACCTTCTGCACAAATGCCTTGCCAATCACAAATAGCACTAAGTCACCTCAAAGTGTCCTGTGAATGTGGAGTGGAATTTGATGTTGTGACAGAATGGCATAAGGGAATACTGGTCTGGTACAGCTCCCAGTACAGATGCATAATGGTAGTGCACATTGATTCCTGATGCCTTTCTTGTAAGCCCAGCACACGGAGAGACGTTCTGGATCACGTTTTGAGATTTTACTGCGTGGCGTTGCACTGCAGAATGTATGATTCATCTCTTTTGTTCTTTTTAACAGACACTAAACCAAAAACAAATGTAAATCAATCAAGGTGGTAACAACAGCACATAAGAAGGAAGTGATACTGCTACAATTCCTCACACCTTTTAGCACGATGGCTATTTTCAGCCATCCACAGTCCTGTCATAAATAACGCTAACAGAGTCAGCGCTAGCGCAGCAGACGCGTTGCCTGGCGTCACTGTCTACTGTAGATATGAATCTGTAACAAAATGACAGGCCTTGTTTACATGTGCTAGTCATGGAAAACACACACACGCACACAGAGCACACGACTAGCTTGAAATCGACTATCTGATCTCTCCAGCATGGCAGTGTCTACACGTTCAGCTGTAAGAACGTGGTTGGCCTTATGTATAATTCTAGGGACCTGGTACTTGAACATCCTGCTCCAGGATGTTTGGTTCTGTCTCTGCTTTTCTAAAAGGCGATTTTTCTTCTGCCTGAGTTGCTCTGCTGTTTTTTTTTTTCCTGAAGGAGCCAACGTTTCTTGAGCTGCAGATCACACGGACGCCCTGACATCCAGCTGGAGAATGTCCTCATGCAGCCTGGTATTCATTGTCTCTCAATGACTGCAAGTCTAAACAGAGTAGGCCTCACACCACAGTAGTTTTGCTTGTAAGTTGGAATGAGGTTTTCATGTCTGGTTATACAGAGTTTGCAGTGTCTCCTAATAGAGAACTGTTCACGTTTAACAGCAAGGTCAACTTTGGTCTCATCTAGCCCTGAACATTGCTTCAGTAGATACATGGGACAGCCAGCTGGTCACTCGTGAAACTTGAGATGAGCACTAATGCTTTTTTGGAAAGCAGTGGTTTCCTCTGTTGTAGACTCGTACTGAATAGCACTCTGGTTCCATGTTTTTTTGATAGTGGACTCAGATATCAGATATGAAAACAGATAACAGTTGTAAAGTGTGCCTACGTGTTCCCAGCCGTCGCCATGGGAATCTTGGGTCACTTATGAATCGTATGTATATTCACTGATTTGTCTGGGCTGCTTCGTGGCAGAATAACAACAGTACTGAATCACATTTGTTTGCAGCCCATCTGCTGGACTCTAGACTAATGGAAGCCAAAGTGTTTGGTAAATCCTTATGTAAGCCCTTTAGCCTTGTTATTTCAACAAGCTTTTCTTTCGACTGTATTTTTAAAAGACCTCTAAAACCTATTGTGCTTGAGCCATAGTATAATATATTGCAATAGAAATATATATTTTGTTTTCTTGTGGGGAAGTTCACACCCACGTCTGAATTGACTGTAACACCTGACTCCAATTACCCATGTTTAAAGAGGTAATTTTCCAAAAGAGTTCACATACATTTTCTGTTAGTGACCTTGCCCTCGATTGGTTTAACTGTATCGTCAACAAATATACGGCCATGAAAAATGCTGTGTGAGCTGTTTGTTATATAACACTGTTTTTATTTATTTGTTTATTCTTGTTTGAGAGAATGCAGACATCCAGAAAATGTTAAAGGTTTTACAAATTTAACAAGTCATCTGTCAATATTAAAAACAAAGCCACTGTCTACCATGGGTTATCCATTTATCTATGAGTCTTGAGTTAGGAAGACTAGTTGTGTCACTGATCATTCATCTAAAATTAATGATCTAAATTTAATTTTGCCAGGATTGTAACGCTGTCGTAGGCTAAAACGTAGGTTTCTGAGATAGCACTAAAATACAAAGGGTTGATTATTTCCACGTATTAGCAGCTTCTTAGAGATTTAGTTAGAGATCTAGTTAGAGATCTTCTTAGAGATCAAGTTAGAGATCTTGTTACATGTTATATAATATTTAGTCATGGCACAGCATAAATAAACTATCAACGAATGATGTGGATCTATGTGAATGATGAGCAGACGTGAACCCTTTAGAGACGCTGTTAAGTGTCTCATAACAGGCAAACAAGAACATACCATTCAGATCATGAGGTCCTTCTAAAGCACTTGTGATCTTGTGTTCACTGAACACTACAAGCACTCCACCAGTTAGGAAGGAAGGGAATATGAGAAACACCAAAGGAAAAGGAAAGGAAAAACCAGATGTACCATTTTACCCAGGGACACGTTTAACCATCACACCAAAATAGACACCTTCCTGTGACCCGCGGGAGACAAAGACCTCATAAAAATACAAGTTACATATATGCATCAATGTTTCCACTCAAACCTGCATAGAAATAGCAGTCATACCAAAAATACTACCACATCAATTACGTTCATTATTGTCACTGTGGGCCTGTTCCTTGTTGCGGGTATAATGGACTCCTCCAGGCACCGCTGCACAAGTACAACTAAAAACTCAACATAAAACATCACAGAGAGCAAATTTGTAGGGGTCTGTGACATAGGAAAATGATTTTATATTGCACAGTACTGTGAATTCATAAGCAGTATGACACAGGAAATAGCATATGAAGATTTCCCTGAAAATCATTTCAGTGAATAGAAAAGGAGAGAGATAGAGAGAGAGAGAGAGAGAGAGAGAGAGAGAGAGAGAGAGAGAGAGAGAATTCAACCAAGTTTATTGTTTGCAGTTTATTGCCAAACTCCCAAAGGTAACTTCATTATCTCAGAGCCAGCGCTCACTGGTGCTAGCAGGAGTGCAAGTACTAGGCTCGTTTCTGATGTGTTAGCATGCAGTGGTGTTACCTCTGCTTCTCTCTGTCCCTCAGGGTCCACAGTCGTCCTCCCATTACCCGTAGCGACGAATATATATATATAATATAATAACGACGAATGCATGGCTTTTAAGGGGGCGTCTTAACCTCAGGCCTGTAAATGCTAAAGAGACACCAGTGTACCAGAGTTTCCACCTCAGCTTACCGTGTGGAAGACATACTGTCACCAAATATTAACAACGTGCTAAAATCTGTTTACCTGGACCAAATGTGGACAGCACAGAATGCCCCATAAAACACACACAGCACAACAAAATCTGTGCAGCCAGTTAGCATTAAGCTATTTAGCAAGATTAGCTTTCATTCATTTCTTTCCTTGATTGCTGGTGCTCAGTATGTTGTGCACAGGGAGACGTCGTACGAGGTGACTACTGACGTCGCAACGGGAGGCACATTCTGTGACGCCGGTATCCAGCGAGAATTGAGCTCGACTGAAATAGTTTCAATCCATCTCTGAAGGTGTTTGATTAATCAGCAACCATCGGCTCTCTTCAACAGATTAGAGTAACTCACCAAAGGGTCCGTGTAAATGCCACCTCGTTGTCTTGGCAACAGAGGAGATCAATGTGTGGCGCTGTCAGGAGAGCTGACAGTAATTTCTGTTGGGTCACACAATGCTGGAGGTGGCAATGGATGTATCAGAGAACAGACACACATTTGCATGAGGTTAAAAAGCTGACAGAGAGCCTTTCCCTCTGTCTGCATTTTTATGCCGCCTGACCATGGTGACTCTTCGCCACTGTCGCTTTCGTAACACCCCATGTTGTGAACACTTCTGTGTTATGGGAGAGAATGGCCAAACTTTTAATTTGATGTTTCAATTTGTTACTGACCTGGCCAGACGGTTATAGCAGAACCGGCTGCAAACAGCCTCCCAGAACCTTCTAAAAGACAAAGAATTATTCACAATGACACATTATTGGCACTTGGATCAATCATTCACTGCACTACTTCATTCATAGTTGGCAAAGCCATACAACCATGCAAAAATAAAATTATAAATAATCTACACCATGGATGCATTTTTGGGTCATATTTCAGTCTGGCTGAATGAAAACGCAACATGGCCATTTGTTAAGCACAAGTCTGGCTGAAGCTTTAAGAAAATAAATCACTCATGCGAATCATTTGGGATGTGGACTATTGTGGACAAAGTGAAGTAGCAATAGTCAAGGAATCAGGGGTTCTCCTCTGAATCAGGGGTTCTCCAATGAATCAGGGGTTCTCCTATGAATCAGGGGTTCTTTTCTGAATCAGGGGTTCTCCTGTGAATCAGGGGTTCTTCTCTGAATCAGGGGTTCTCCTATGAATCAGGGGTTCTTTTCTGAATCAGGGGTTCTCCTGTGAATCAGGGGTTCTTCTGTGAATCAGGGGTTCTCCTATGAATCCAGCCAAACGCTCAAACGCTGCAGCTCACTAACTATGAAAGTATAAAATGGTGACCTGCTTCAGGACCAGGTGAACACATTCAAGTTCTCTGGCATAACAAAATACAAACATAGGTCCTTTGGAAAACATGCATCTACTGCCTCCTGAGGTCTATCTAACTAAATGCAGCTCTTCATGTGAACATGGGTAATATTTTACACAACTGTGGAGGGCTTGGATATGTTTACATGGTGTGTAAAACAGAACAGCATTTATATGGATTACAGTCTCAAAGAGAAGAGGTTTTCAACTTTGGTCAGATGAGGCAGAGCTGAATCTCATATGTGCTGCTGATGATAATGAGCTGCCATCATCTGAGAGTTCATAGATGTGGAGCATTAGAGGCTGTCCTGGAGCCAGACGACGATGTTTTTGCCATTATAAAGAGACAAACACACACAGATCAACACGGCTCATTGTGCACGTCTATAGAGACGCAACATCGCTCTGGGTTTCAGAGCAGGAAGCAGTGGGCTGCAGTAAAACAGGAAGAGGCATGAAATGTGAAGTCTCCAACGGTGGTGAAAGCATTTCAGGTGGTTTGGTAGACACCCCTGGGATTTCTGCACGTTCACAGTAATGGTGGAAAGAGTTCTGCATCCACGGAGTGTCGTTAACCTCCCACGCAGAGCGCTGATCACTAACGACATTTGTGATTTTGCGAGGGTGGCGTCTCTAGCCGAGCACAGTGGGGCCTGAACGCCACCCCAGGGCAACCGAACAATGATAGAAATCAGATGATGAACTGCTCAGTTTCTGTGGAAATCCTTGAGCAGTAACAGTATTTCTGCTTTTGTTGTTCAGCATGCAAATGTGACTCCAGCACATTCTTTGGAGAATAGACTAGAATACCATAGAACAGAATACAATAGAATAGAACACAATAGAATAGAACACAATAGAACAGAATACAATGGAATAGAACACAATAGAATAGAAGCTTTGATGATGACAGTGGTGATAAAAGTATTTACCTTGAGTTTCAATTATGCGCGAATAGCAGTTATATTTACATTTCCCAAACCTGTCAGTACAGTCGGGAATACACATCCATAGTTGGGAATACTCATCCAGTGTACCTTCCGAAGGGACCTTTCGTGGGTATTGAAACCTCACCTGTGGCAGTGTAAGTGTTCTCTCATTGCTCCTTCTGTCTCTGCAGAACAGGAGGCCATGTGTCTTAGTGCAGACGACTCACACCTTGAGGCCAACTGAACCCTCCCCCGGACGACACAGCACATCGCCCCCCTGACGTTTCCATTAAAGAGCTTGACCTGCTGGCTGACAGGGTGAACAGGGAGAGCACAACACCCCCCCACCTCCTCTGTGGCCGTGCACAGCACTGTTTCACAGTGAAGAACTGCTCAACTTTGATCTCTATCATAACTTTGACCTCTATCACAACATGCTTAGCTGCTGGGAAGCCTACCTATCAAAACAGTGGCTTTCGTAGTTTATGCCTGACACTGTCATACCCAGTGTTTGAATCTAATGGAAAACAAGGTTTCAGGTATAATAAAACTTGATTTATATGACTGCAGCTAAAGCCTGCTGTCCTAAACAGGATAACTACATTGCCTGAATACTGACTCTGGTAAAATGTCAGTTCTAATATTACTAGATCAGTGCTGAATTTGACACTGTAGATCAGAGAGTACTTCTCGACGGGCTGAGAGATTAGATAGGACTATCAGGAACTGTCCTTAAATGGTTTGTGTCTTATTTGGAAGGTTGAAGTTACTTTGTCAGATTTGTCAGTTATGAGTCAAATGTGGAGTCCCCCAGAGATCAGTTTTCAGTCCGTTTCAATCCATATACTGTCTCGTTAGGCCAAATTCTACAACACAACAAAACAACCTATCACAGTTATACAGATGACACACAGATATACTTGTCTTTCTCATGAGATGCTTAAAGCCCAGCAGACACCCTCTGCCTTGAATACAGGATGAGACAGAATTCAGTTCAATGACAACAAAACAGAAGATAGTTCACAACAGAGAGAATCTTTGTTAATTTTAAACCTCAATATTAGTACATATCTTAAATCTATGAATTTAAGATCTACAAATTAAAGACAGTCAGAAATCTCAGTGTTTTTAAAGACTTCAGCAAACCACTATGTTGAGGACAGGTGATTAGCTGGGTGGTATCACACTCCTGGAAAGTTAGAAAAACTTTACATGCATGATTTGTACATTTAAAATGTATATGTTTACCAGAAATTACATGTAATACTCATGAGTTATTGTCTGTTGTATGTGTTTACTCAAGACATGTCTGAACATTTTAAACTGTTTGTCAGCTTTCATCCTTATAAGCTGCAGTGGAAGATTCCAGAAGGCAGCAGAGTTATTAGTATAAAAGCACCTGAGTAAATGTAACAAGGGCAGGTGGGAAGGTAAGAGTCTGTTCAGAGAAATGTGTGTCAGTGCAGCTTTGCAGCCAACAGACTTATTGCTTTTATAAGTGACTACTTAAGGACTTACTGGCTACTGAGAGTCACTTTAATTAAGAGTAGCTGTGGCAAAGGATGTACATACTGGCCACACCCAGGATCAAACCGAGGATCAATCCCAGGATCAAACCCAGGATCAAACCAAGGTCAGAACAGAGCACCTTTCTCACCTGCCTCAGTGACGGTCTCCATAACAATCACCAGTGAAGTCCTACTGAGACCTAGAGAAACTTGTGCATGCTTTTATCTCCAGCAGGGTTGAGTACTGTAATCGTTTTCTACCTCAACCCTTCCAAAAGACCATTCAACATCTATAGCTTATTCAGAATGTTACTGCCCGGGGTTTAACCAGGACAAAATGAACAGAGCACACCACTCCAGTTCTACAAAATCTCTACTCTGGCTCCCAGTTAGGTATAGACTGGACGTTACAGCATTGCCACTAGTCTACGCTGAATGAATTGGGCCCAGAATTCTTCTCAGATATGCTCAGAGCGTAAGTACAGGAGGGCTCTTATACCTGTGGACACAGTCAGATATGTACAGCCCGCTGAAACAGCATTCGACTCTTACTCAGACCAAACACGCAGTTTGGTTCTTCAAACAAAGGTTTCAGTCCAGATAAAGACTCTCTATTCTCTTCAGTACATTTGTGTATTATTTCACATTTAGTCTTTTATGTACATTTTTTTTCTTTTCTATTTTCACATTAACTGTATGTAATAATACTATTGCAAATTTATGTAACTTACAATTTTTTGTAGAGACCTTCCTGGTATGATATGTCTCGGGATGTAATAAGCTTTAAGATTGAATTAGTTTACGTTTGTGTAAGTCACTCTGAACCGCTGAATACAAACAAACCTGACTGCATAGGTTAGAGTTGGACTTACAGTGGTAGAGTGACACTGGGCACCTCTAGATGGCATGTGGCCTGTCTAGGCTTGGAGCACAGATCCCTCCCTCCAGATTCCAGGTGACTGACCGGCGTGTTTGTCTCACCCAAGCTTTACTCTGTCTCAGAACAAACACACTCCTAGACTGCAGACATAGCCATGGTTCCTGGAGATGTATGTCTACTAAACGCCTGCACTTCCACCCCTCCCAACATCACACACACACACACACAGGCGCATGCACACACGTGCAAACACACTCACATATGTACACGCACGGACACATGCACGTACACACACACACACACACACACAGTCCTTTACCTGTTTACTGACAGCGAGCAGGAGGGAGCGATTATTGAGGGAGCTGATGCAGCCTGCCAGACTCGGAGACAGTGATGGATGGAGGCCGGCCTCTCCTCCTGCTCACTTGCTGACTGGGCCACATGCCTTATTCATGAGATTTGGGGCACGGAAGAGATGCCAAAAGGTTTAAGAATATATTAAGGAACTCTTTGAGATGTCAACCAAGTTGTCAGGTAGCGTTAAGCAAAGGGTCTGAGGCACTAGAGTGGATCCACATCCTGGTGGAGGGATTGGGAGAGCTGCTTCCTCCAGCTCTGTCCACTGTTTCCATGCAGGAACAGAATAAACACACTACAGAATAAACATACTCTAAACACACTACAGAATAAACATACTCTGAACAGACTACAGAATAAACATACTCTGAACAGACTCAAGAATAAACATACTTTAAACATACTACAGAATAAACATACTCTGAACAGACTACAGAATAAACATACTCTGAACAGACTACAGTGTAGGGGGTTCGTTTCCTACATTCTAGAGCATGAATGGTGACTTCCTCCACCAGAGGCTGAGCTCATCAGTTAATCAGCAGAACACTCATGAGTCAGTGACGGGTATATTAGAGCAGTACCATGGCTAGTGGACCGCATTTGCCCTAGGGCAATCTCTGGTGCTGGTCACAAGGGGCAAGTAGGGTGGCCTACCTGGACCTGGCTAATACAATACACCTCAGAAATGTTCCCAGCGGCAGAATGTTTCTCTACAAATAATCGCACAGCCTGGAGTGGGTATTTCGTCCAGAGTCATGCCTTCATTCTAACACCAAAAGGAACCATGGGAAATGAAAATTTATGTATTAATTACAAAAACTAGAAGATAATGTCATTAGTATTCAGCTCCTTTAGAAATGACTGGGTGAACCACGGCTAGCAGCTACAGCAAGTCTCTTTGGAGAAAAGTCTCTGCCAAATTTGTACACTGAGATGGAGCAATTTTAGTCCATCCCTGCATAGAAAATTCTGAAAGCTAGGTCAGGTTGTCTGGGTAACGGTGATAGACAGCAAGTCTGAGGAATTGCCACAGATGCTCTGGTGAAAGGAGGTGAGCACTCTGTCAGGCTTCTCTTTAAACCACTCTAGTGATGCTTTGGCAGTGAGCTTCCGATCATTGTCATGTTCGTGCGCAAACAAGCTTCTTCTTCAGACTGAGTTTTCTGGCAGAAGCCAAGGTGTTTTTGCAGGGATCTCTCTGTAATGTGCGCCATTCATTTTCCAAGCAATACTGTCAAAATAGACAGTTCATGCTTGTGAGAAGCATCGCCACTGCATAATTCCTCCTCTGCCCTGTTGTAACGTGGACATGGCCTTGCCAGGATGTGGTATATAGTGCTTGATTTGTACTTTACCTCATGTTTATCATTCTGGCCAGAGATTCCCATTCTAGACTTCTGGACACATCACCGCTGTATCTTCAGCACTGGACTGCAGGTCTTCCTGAGACTTGCACCTCTCAATAATCACGTCTCCCAGGTCCCTTAAAAGCCCTTTTCGTGCTGTAGAATCTGACCGCACAGTATTTCAATACACAACAGTGGACTAAATCAACAGACTGTGTGACTGCAATTTTCCTAGTATTGACCCTAATCTTGAGCAAGTGTCAGCAGTGATTCACCATGAAAAGTGCTTTTTTGGTCCAAGTTTAGGACTAATTGGCCCTTAAAGTAACGTTTTTCCAGCAGTATTAATACTTTTTAAGTGCTCTCATTGATATTTTTATTGTTTGTTTTTATCAAATTGTGTAAAGGTTTTAGAACATGCATTTTCTTGACAGGTTACTCAATATTTTGTGGATCAGTGGAGAAAAAAAATCTTATTTCTGCTCCAGATTCAAATTTTGAAGCAAAATAATACAATAAAAAGATGGGACTGTTTTTACCACACTGTAACATGTTGGGAATTGGTCAACTACAGTAGGAAAACAAAAATACATACGGCTTGGAAATGTGCATAACAGAACTAAACAAGTGCGTTGATCTTTTCTTTTTTGCTGTTCAGCCTGACATCTCTCTGTTTGAAAGACTGATCGCCTGTGTCAGAGGCTCTACTCTAACCCTTACCGTTATACTTACCCTTAACGCTTTTCCACCGCTTTGTTGTTTACAAAGCCGGTTACTAGCTTACACGCTTCCAAAAAAAAAAACGTCTTGAGCTCTAAGTCATGAATCATCCTGGAAGGAACCATCAGAAGGGTACTGTGCCTGCAGGAGGAACAACGTACTCTGGCAGTGACATCTTCACAAGTCATTCTTTCCCCAGACGAGGCTCTGGCTTTGAGCTGACTGCATCTTTGTCTGCTTGAGGTTCCCTTTCCCCTGCAACTGACAGCTTGGTACATAATCATTCAAACAACAGGGGAGTGGGAGCTGTCTCGAATGTGTAATAGGATATTCAACATGTAGGAACAATGAAACAGGAAAAAGCATTCTGGTGAAGAGAAGCTTTAACACTTTGCCTGGGGCCACACTCTGCTCCTCGTGCTGTTTGTGTAGATATGGAATCTCTCCGTCTCTGAAGCAAGGTTTGAACTTCAGGACTAGAAGCCATATGCCAGGCAAACCGCAGGTGACAACAGGAACCTGTTCACAGGTAATTGATGTAAACAGGTTAAATATAACACTTCAGTTTAGTAGGTATAGTAATGAATCCTGAGCTGCCGTATGAGAAAAAAACAAAACAAAACATTGTACCCGATTCAGGGATTTCTGTCAGAATTGTGTTTTATGTACAATTTGTGTGCATTTAAAAAAACAGCACCGGCACTATCGAGTGAAAGAGGCCCTGGCAGAACTGTCACACAGAGATACTGGTACAGGCTGCAAATAAACCTGTTAATTGCATCGCAGACAGCTTTACGAAAAAGACATGTACCAGCTCTATGAATCAGTGGATAGCCTGAAGGAGCTGTAGCCCCGCGGGACAGCGAGACCACTGACAGACGATCGACCTCTGCTCCACACTGAGAGCAGCACAACACACACAAACCCACCCCCCCCTACACACACACACACACACACACACACACCATATGACACAGCTTATCACCACTGTTACCAGTTTTTAGAGATCAGGGGGAAAAGACTCCACAGGATAAAAATGAATTTGGGGAGGTGAAAAAAGTCTTGCAGTAGCACACTGCACTGCAGGTTCGGACACCTCACTGTGGTCAGAGAGACATAAACACACTGCACTGCAGGTTCGGACACCTCACTGTGGTCAGAGAGACATAAACACACTGCACTGCAGGTTCGGACACCT
>JAOYMR010000018.1:4832318-4854121 GCA_025802075.1 Tenebrosternarchus preto | reverse complement strand
ACATTCAGCTCAAACCAGCCTTGTTTCCTACAGTTACAGAACTTAAACATTCAGCTCAAACCAGCCTTGTTTCCTACAGTTACAGAACTTAAACATTCAGCTCAAACCAGCCTTGTTTCCTACTTTTTCCACATGCAGAAAGTAGAAAAACACGTGCAATTAAATGTCTCCATTATCAAATTTTGCATCTTGCACTGTATGACACCAAAAGACTGCACACAGTCTTCCATCATATCTGAACTTTCTCTCACCTAATCACAATAAGGTGGCCTGCCAATTATATCTGCAGGCATTATTCATTGATAACATTTATCGTTTTTTTCCAGCTAAGAAAGGTTATTGAACACTGGTTAGCTCATTAGTAAGAGGGAATCAGAATTGATCACCCCTCCAGTAGGGCTTATTAAAGCAGCGCTAATTCTGTCGCTGCCTGTTTAACCGTTAATGTGTTGTTCTTGTCTTGCCAACATGAAAAGGCCTGGTCCCGCAGTACAAGTTTGAGAATTTCTTCCCTCATTTTTTCATATTTACAGCCAATAAAGAGACGTTAAGTGAACCTGCCAGTGTTTTACACACTGACCTCTAAAGCGCTAATGAGAAGCCCTTTGAAAGAGGTTCCACTGAGGCCAGAGGATCCGTCGTGCCTCAACATCGCGCTTCTCTCTTCTTTGCTCGCTGACGTTCTCTCTAGGAGCAGACGTCTCGTTCTCTTTGAAACCCCTGAACGCCCGTGGCGGCTAATAGCCGGCTAGCACGCGGGAGCCCCCGACGAGGCAGGCAGCATTGAGAGACTAACACAAAGCGCTAATCGCTGACACAGTTAGCGAGCGCGACTGCTCCAGCTCCCGCCACGCTTCCCGTGGCAGCGGCTTTCTTTGATTGGCCCATTAAATGGCAGCAGAAGGAGCCTCCGCACTGCACTCCTCGCTCCGCCATTAGATCCGGTGACAAATTGGAGCGTTCAAAGAATAAGACAAAGGAGGAAACGTGTCACAAAACGTGTGCCGTGCCTTAACAGCCACTGATTTTATTTATTTATTGGTTTGTTTATTTATTTCTTTACTTTGGCAAGGTGACATGGTAAAGAAAATCGCAAATGCCATCTGCTACATCAGAGTAGGAGAAAAAGCAGCGGTGAGGACGGCATCTTTCAGGGAGACGCTGTCAGCCAGTCTATGACCACACAGCAAGAGACTGTCACCGCGTGGCACATCGTCTAAATGAAGTGACAAATAAAATGGCACTCGCGGGGCCTGGGCATAACGCTCAGGATAAACGCTCTCGTGGAGACGGCAGTGGGACAGCACCTGGATTGGCTTTGGGGGAGATGAAGGCTTCGATCGGTGGGCAGAGACCGTGGGAGAGAGAGAGAGAGGGAGAGAGAGAGGGAGAGGGAGAGAGACAGCGAGAGAGAGAGGGAGAGAGACAGTGAGAGTGAGAGAGAGCAAAAGAGAGAGCAAGAGAGGGAGAGAGACAGCAAGCAAGAGAGAGAGAGAGAGAGAGAGAGAGAGAGAGAGCAAGAGAGACAGTGACAGCGAGAGAGAGAAAGAGAGAGAGACTACAGCAGCTGATAATTAGCTCAGTAATTGCAGTTTACTCAGCAACACACACCCAACACTGCATAACTCACACACCCAACACTGTATAACTCGCACACCCAACACTGCATAACTCACACACACAACACTGCATAACTCACACACACAACACTGCATAACTCACACACACAACACTGCATAACTCACACACCCAACACTGCATAACTCACACACACAACACTGCATAACTCACACACACAACACTGCATGTCCACCATCCTGCGAGAGGCACAAGTCTTTTTCATAAGTCTTTATGGAGAAGAAAATGCCCATTTTGGGGCATGAAAGACCTTATGGTGATCATTTATTGCAAAGCACTGTTAGAGAACTCAGAGAGAAATGATTCACACTTTGCAAGCACAACTACTGTAAATGAAAATAACCATTTTGATCTCATGCAAATTCAAAGTAAGCAGTTTTGTGTATTGCTGTGATACGGCCAGTGGAAACACTGCTCTCCATCCCCCCGAAGCACTGTGGGGTAGTAATAAACCATGGCTGTTTTTATTAGAAGTGCTTATTAGAATAGACCGACGGTCATTGGTATTCATATGGTATGTTATCAATGATTACACATTTAAAATGTCACAGTACAAAATACAGAAAAGGCAAGAGAAATGATTAAGGTTTCAGGATCCTGTGGTTTCATGACTGAAACTATTTTCTGGGATTTTAAACCCTTGTAGGTAGTTCTGTATATTCAGGAAGACATGAGATGATACAGATGTCATTGTAAAGCATTTGTTTTAATAAGTTACAGATTCGAACTGTACGTGACCTTCTCCGTCAGAGATGCTCGACTGAAGAACTACGATAACAGGAGTTCTTCAGCCTGCTGACAGCCTGGACGTTCCTGGTCTTTCTTGTCCGGCTTCACGTACAGTTTGCCTGAGGATGCTCAGTTTGGTGCGTGGCTGATGTTTACGAGCGCCACGTCACTCAGCATGACGCAAACGGTGTGTGAAACCGAAGCCATCTCTGTACAGAGGCGCGACAGGAAGTTACCTCATCATAGACGGCATCGTTCCTCTCAAAGTCACCGGCTTTCCTCGGCAACACGTGGACGTGGAGGTGCTGTGGGTGCAAGCAAACAGACAGGGGAAGCTTTAGTCAACACTTTTACTCACTCGTGCAATGGAGCACAGACAGAGTTAGTCGGGCATTCTGTTTACACCGGCACGCTCTACCAACAACAGCACCCAGATAAATATAATACTTAATTAATTCACAATCTGGCGGTAGACTGTTGTGTTTTTCTGCTACAAATATTTCTTAAATCACAAGAGGGTTTCAGTAAATTCTACCAACCGTATATCTATAAACCTCAGAGACCCCCCCCCCCCTCCTTTTAAAACTTAAATTGACTTTGTCAGACGTCCTTCTTAGCTCCCCGATGCAATATGCTGTCACAAACTCGACCATCTGTACCTTCAGTTAGTGAAATTTTGCTCTCCTTGGGTGCACATTACGAAAGCTATTCGAGTCCCAGCACAACTGGCTGTTTTAATTAAACCAAACCTGAGGTTCTGCATTCATTGCATTATTTGAAAACAGAATGAGTCCTGCTGATGTTCCTGCTGCAGCTCCCTGCAGGTGAATCTCAGTGAAGGGGAAACACAGAGGCTGAGACAAGTACAAAAAACGAGAACACTGAACACTCTCATTAGCTGTGTAATCTGTGATAGGTGACTGTCAAAGTGAGGCAGGTCTCTGGAAGAAGAATCCCTAACCCTGACAAATGTCATGCAGAGTGGCAGGGGGACATGTAAATCAACATGTAAATCAACAGTTAAGACGCTCATGCTTTTTGAGGACAGGAACAGGAATTTTTGCGACCATGAGCTGCACGTACATCATCGTCACGAATCAAAACACAGAACAAGTGCGACCAAAAAGAGTGATCAAAAGTGACTTTATAACCAGGCTTCACACCATCATACACTCAGTGAGGGGATAATAATGTAACTGCTGGGGTTTTATTCATTTTTCATTAGCCTTGTATGATAAACACCACAAGCTGTATGAATAAGTGTTTATAAATGCTACAAACAGCATAACGTGTTTCCAGGCATCTGCTTTGTTGCCATGTGCTTTTCTGTTTAATGAGACCATTTGCATAATGGCTGCATTATTAAATGTGTCCACCTTAAGGAACCTTTGAAGAAACATAACTGCATCTTTTTACTGAGAAGACATATTAGGATACACTTAGGAGAATGGACTGAAAGCCAAAGACTGCAGAGAACTGGACACCTGGAGATCAGGTTCCCCCTGGGTCTGGAGATCAGGTTCACCCTGGGTCTGGAGATCGGGTTCCACTAGGTCCATTCTCCTCGGTCCACTGCAGCGAGTGGCCCATCAACTGCCTGCATGTCGGGATCGTTTGTGGTGTGGCGCAGGCACCGTCAGTATCCCGCTCTTACTGGAAGAAGAGGACAATGCATATGCAGATGTGCTCAGCGTAGCCTGTTTCTAATTGGATCGGCGGAGCTCCAGCACAAACATGAGCTACAGAAAGGTCAAGTGCTTTGAATCCTCCACTGTCCAATTTGCATTTGTCTTTGCAAGAGTCCCACATCCCCTATGCGCCTGGAGATGCACTCCAATGTCAATGTTTGATCATTCACATCCGCTCACCATTTTCCAAGAAGTTAGTTGTCCTTCATTACAACAACAACAAAAAAAAACTTCATCAGTAACTTTATTCAGCTCCCATACTTCATCAGTAACTTTGTTCAGCTCCCAGACATGATTCCTAGCTTCCCAATGACAAAACATTCTGATGCATGTAACTGGTTGCACTTCAAATAAAAGGTTTGCAGAGTTCATAATTAAAACAGATGCCTACTAATTAGTTTTTGACTGAGGACAAATGAGCAAAATGGCCGACCTGCTATTTATATTGTTTAGGTTAAATCTAGTCAGACAGGCAGACAAATGCATTTTGTCACGCACAGCTGTGCTCCTATTAAGACAGGGGGTAAAAAGCAACAGCAGCTTGAAACCGCATCGACTAATTAGAGGAAGAAGAATCTTTCCCAGAATCGTCTGCTAGTGCAATGCACCCCCCCCCCCCCAAAAAAAAAAAAACAGCACCATTTACCGAGAGATTCATCTTGCTTTATGTTTTGATGGGATCGTTTTGCTTCGTGCTGGTTAGCATATGCTCAGAGCTGCTCTCTGCTCAAAGTAAAAGAGCACAATAGGAGAGAGAGTGAGAGAGAGAGAGAGAGAGAGAGAGAGGGGAGAGAGAGAGTGTCTGAGATTGAGAGGGTGAGAGAATGAGAGAGGGCAGTGCGTGAAAGAGTGAGAGAGGGGAGAGTGAGAGAGAGGAGAGAGTTAGAGAGGGGAGAGAGTGAGAGAAAGAGTCAGAGAATGAGAGGGTGAGAGAATGAGAGAGGGGAGTGCGTGAAAGAGGGGAGAGTGAGAGAGAGAGGAGAGAGAGAAGAGAGTGAGAGAGACCGTCTGATCGCAGCAGAGCTAATATTTACCCGGCCTCTGCTGAGATCTGCCAGTCACACACATTATGCAAAATTCAATCAAGCAGGCTAATTGCAGACTAATTACTGTAGATTTGATTGTTTTTTTTGTGCATGTGTGCTCAGTTTTCTTTTACATACAGCGGTAAAACTGAGTTTAGGGCATGAGCAGTAAAACTGAGTACAGGGCATGAGGATCTGGAAATGGTGTAAATTTAAACGATTTCAGAGGAGTGGAATGAGTCTAAATGAGTATCGTGAAAATTGACCAATTCTTAAGTGAGCCAGTGCAGAAGATATAGAGGTGTTTAGTTACACCTTGTCTCACACCCGGGGGACTGCAAAGGTCTCCACCCCCTGTCTACCGCCATAGTAACAACGAGCCTATCCCCTATCAGGGAGATTCGATTAAAGATCGCCACATTAAACCTCTGTGTGCTTAAATCCATTCTCCAAGCTAAGTGTGTCAGTGTGGTGCTTTATTCTCTGTATATACAGACATGACTGGGAGGGGTAATAATGTTAATTGGAGTGCGCTGGAGTGAAGTGTGCTAGGATACTCACTACATCCCCGTCATGCAACAAGTGCCACTCCTAAGACAATCGAAACAGTCCCTCGGCAAGCGACACGTCAGAACTCGAGTAGCAGCGAGAAAAATCAGCCTCTAACCAGGCACCAGACGTTCACCAAAGACCTTCTCCACACATAAAGATAAACCTGTTATGGATCTATTATGAACACTGGGTCATTGATCCAACTACTCTATATACAGACCAACTGGGTTACACTGGCAATGATGTATATATTCAACCAGGGTTTTTTTTTTTGTTTTTTTAATGTACTCCAGACCATCGTGCTCTAAAAGCAAGATAAATTACCCTCCTAAGGAAGACAAATGACCAAATTCCTGAGTCTCCCCCTCACTTTTCTAGTAGATGGAGAATGGGGAAACCCAATTTCACCATATGAATACTTAGATCAGTCTTCAGTCTTCACCTTAGCTCTAGGCTGTGATGTTGGTAGAAATGCATTCGCTTCTATAGAACGCAGCTTTTATTCAATCATAGAGACAAAAAAAACCCGCCACGCTTTCCAACACCTGATTGCAATAACATGGGTGACAAATGAGTCTGGAGCAGTAACGGAGCAGGTGAGCCACGTACGCAAAATAATCTGTTTTCATAAAAGGAGAGGGCAGGATTCTAATTTAGAGTAACTCTACGTTGAAAATGAGTTTATAAAATATGGAGATTACTCTACTTGGTTAGGAAGCTGAGAGCACATGGCACACACTCCATTAAAGGCTTCTGGCACCTTGGTACATGGGACCAACAGGGTTGGTGTATTGTAAGACCACTTGGGTTAAAGACAGAGATATAGTGAAGAAGTGCATCATCAGGCTGGTGGACGATCATGCTGGCCATGCTGTGCCTGGATGCGTGTTCTCCGTCAGGCCACAGTTCATCCACTCAGGAGTAAATCTCTACCTGAAATCTATTTCAATTTGACCATGTTTGTATTGACAATCTATATCATCTCATTGCAAACTCACAGCAGCTGAAAAATTTTCTTGTCATTAAATTGGCAATGAAAATAAAGATTAAAAGAGGTCCCTCAACAAAACTGTCACTGTTTCCCAAAACTCTGTCTGGGGACACGGTTTGTCCCAGTTGTTTGGGGACAGACCAGTTCTGGCTTGCACATCTAGCGTATTTCAAAAACCTCCCTATGTGCCTCCGTTAATAATTCATAGTGCTCACTTTTAACATGATTCAGAACTGGAGACCCTGGCTGCTGACTAGTTAGTACTCCTGGACCGAGGACATAGCAAAAACACGCTTAGCCCCCGTCCAAGCTTCCAGTAGCAGCTCTAACCACGAGATGCAAGGAAAGGGGCATTTCATTGCTAAGGGTTCGGCCGAGGGGCTGTTTCTCTCTGCTGGGGTGTACTAACACTCCCAGCATGCATTGGGAGGCTAATGAACATGGGGGAGAAGAGAGGAGAGGAACATGAGAGCAACATTAACGACAGCCACCAAAAAAAGAAGGAAACACAAACGGTGAAGAAAGCCGAGTCCTCACAAAACCATCCATTAAGAAGAGGTGAATATTTAAACTGGCATCTCTCCCCTGTTGATATTGTTTGCTGTTTGTTAGGCCAGACTGTGGATTTAGACTGTGGATTGAGACTTGACTGGGATCTTGAGGAAAGTTTTCAGTACTGTCTAATACATATATAATAGAATAATTCATACCTGCATGCAGTTGGAGACATTCTCATCAATAACAGCATTTTCCTAAAAATGTTTTACAATTAAATAACTAGCTATATTTCTTTAGAGAGACTCTCATTTTCTACATTTGTCTGATATTTTGAAGCTGGTTATTTGATTATAGCATACATTACAGAACCTCTAAAGATACTCTTTTATGAGAGGCCAGATAATCTTTTGTAAAATCAAGAAAATTCAAAGAGAACTCCTTGGAAGAAAAGCTTAAAAGGTTTGATTTCACCAGCAAAATCCACAGATCTGCTGAACATACAAGAATCTTGCAGGGCACAGTTTTCGTTTCATCACGGGAGACGTTGGTGAGACTGTAATTATCCACCTCCGCCTTTCTCAGTGACAACTTATGAGCAAACCCAGTGCCAGCGAAGAAGTGTGTGTTGTGGAGTGGTTCAGAGTTTGGTTCGAAAGAAGCCCTGAATCAAACCCCTCCCCACTGATCAAAATGCGCCTGACGTCCCCTGTGCTGGGCAGAACGTGTGCTACATGCTTTGTACTTCACTGTTTAGTAAATATTCCACACGCTGCTAAATTACATTTCTGTATATTGCCTGTATAACAGTCTTATAGTTTGTATATTTTTGTGTTTAAGGTTAAATGTATACACTACTTGTACAGTGTACTAATACTAGAACCTAGTATCAGCTAGAATCAGCTAGAACAAGTTCCTTGTGTGTATCCACATACTTGGCCAATAAATCTGATTCTGATTCACACTGTTAGAGATGATATGGCCTTAGCCCGCCTGGTCGAAGGACTAGCAGTGACTTCAGTGGGTTTGTTATCTGCAAGCTGCTCAAATTCATTTTCAGAGGAACAACACTGGATGTTCTGCTGGACACGCCATTACTGTAATGGGACATCATTACGGTAACAGCACGTCACTCCTGTAACAGGGCTTCATTACCGTAACAGGACAAGGACTGGGCAGGACTCTGTGGATTTTAATTCATTTCATCTGATGTGACCTGATGTAAGCTTTGGCAGAAACGATGGAGAGCATGGCTTCCTTTCGATGAGACATGTAATGTCATACTTTGAAGGTAACGCTATGGATCTTTCGTTTGAGTGTCAGTGTGTCAGTGAGGACATGTCCAGTGGCCTTGGGACTGATTGTAGTTCCTCGGCACTGAGAAGCTGCCATCAAGTGCCCCAGCTTTACAACTTCTGCTCAAATTACACCATTAACATTTCAGCATAACTCCTCACTTCAGGCTACTGTCAGCTCTCACTTGCAACTGCTATAAATGTGTAATTAATGCTGCATTCCATATGCAATAAAAAATTAGTATGTCCAAATTAGGTACAACACTATTAATGTATTCGATAAGAAAATTAGCATAAAGAACGATGAGAGATGAGTAAAGGCCCAGTAAATTTGCTCTGCTTGCGCACAGAACCTGGACCTGCAGAGTCGCTGAAGGTTATCATGACGCTCAGGGCGTTGTTAGGTCGACTGTTGACAAAAGAAGGACAAGAAGAATATTCTCAGAAATGATAAAGCATTATTATAACTGCCAATATATTAGATTAGTCTGAGGACGTTAATTAGAAGAAAATTACATCGGAAAGTAAGAGGGGATTCAAAATAAAATTCACATAAAGGAGGAAAATTCAAGCAGACACAGCTTGGTGGTTAGCAACCAGGAGGTCGGGGGTTCGTCTCCCAGGGAAACCACATATATATGTCATACTGATGAATTTGTGTAAGTCTGGGTAGGATCATCTGGATACATCTGGAACATTACAGTAAAACTGCAAATGTAATCATACTGGCTGACAGAAGCTTACCCAGACAAGGCTACAACAAGAGACAAGCTCGTCAGGAGTACTTCCAAAACACATCTGTAGATCCGGTTCCTAATCCTGCAGGGGCAGGCCACCTTTGCTTATCACTCACTCCACGCTTATACAAGATGAGCTGATTTTCACTCGTTAAGAAAGAAAAGGGCCATTTAAAGGTTAGCCAGCGGAGATGTGCAGAGACTGAATGGAAGCCAGCAGACCCTGCACGAACCAAGCTGAATCACCGTCTGTGCTGGGTGCAGGACTGACGAGCGAGGCGTTCGCCTCCTCCAGAGCTCCCTCTCCATGAGCATTCAGCTCTACACACTCCATCCTGCAGGCTGTGAAACATGCAGGTGCTTTGCAAAGTTACTTTGGCAGAAATTGTTCTTAAACGGACATTTTTGGCCCAATGTTGGACTGAAGCATGAACAGATCAGTGCAGGAATCTGAAGTTCATTGAGTGACCATATTGTCTCAGGGTAACTTGGCCTTCGCCCATAAAGACTCAGACAAAGCATTTTAAATCGCACTCATTCATAATTGATGTACTCCTACTGCTAGGGGCCCACAAATGAAATACAATTATTATTTAATACGAGATAAGTGTCAGAGAGACCTCATGATAAATTTAAAAGAAGTACATTATTAAGTCCTTACCTTCACCGTCTGTCCGGCCTCAGGACCGTCCTGTCAGGAACAGAAACGGATAATTAGAAACAGCTGGGAATTCGGGAATATCGCAGTCAATAATTCAACAGGATTTTAATTTCAGATGAATGTTGGCGTGACTGTGTCGCCGATGAACTTTTCTTCTCGTTTCTGTCATTGTTAAAAAGCCTTTTAGTGTTCGACAGTCATGAAAACAAAAACGCAGTTCCCGAAAATTCCAAGCGTTCCCTGAAAGTGAGAGTGTCTAGGCTTGGATAGAGCAGCTCCGTCTGTGAATGTGATGTTCTCGGAGTATTACTTTCTGATTCGTATTCATCATCTGTGAGCATGAATTTGTGTGCAGAATTTCAATAGTATTCCAAAACAGGTTCTGTTCATGACGGACATGGTTCAGGTTCTGTTCATGAAGGACATGGTTCAGGTTCTGTTCATGAAGGACATGGTTCAGGTTCTGTTCATGACATGGTTCAGTTCATTCTGGACCATAGAACTGTCTCCTAAGTAATGGCTGCATCAGAAACATATTGTAGGTCTCCAGAGTGTCAGGACATCTTTTAATTTTCTACTGCTTTTTAAACAAGAAAATGGAAAGCCTACAGTCCAACCCCCTTTTTACTGGGAGATGTAAGAACAGAGCTACCTGAGACAATCTCCTGAACAGACACATCTAATCTCCCATCTCATCTCACCGCTTCTGAGGGAAGGAATATTGATTATTCCCTGTTGCCAGATAAGTTAAATTATTTTCTTTTGTCAGGCTGTGCTGTATGAAAGAACCACCTGGAATTAGCATACATATCAAGGGTTATGCAAAATACAGCTATGAAAACTCCCTCTCTTTCTCTCTCTGGCTGCCTCTCTCACACACTTTGTTCACATATTAATCCAGCAGGTGGTGTTTCTTTTGTTAGTTCTCATGTGAAAAGATTTACACATCCAACTGAAAATAGAAGAAAACAAACCTAAAGGACAGAAAATAGCAGGGATCCATACCAGATGGTATAAGTCCTAGTCCTAGTCCTAGTATACGGTCACATTAGCATGCGTTGCTAAAGCTGTGGAGGCATATGTGTTGCCATGGTAACAGAGGCGCAGTTTAAATCCATTACACAGACCTTTACCCGGGGATGCTTTCTCTTTTGGTGATGAAAAGAAAATCTTTGCAGATGCTCACTCAGGAACCTGTGTGAAGCAATCCAGGTATATGTCTCACCTGTATGGCGATGGTCAGAGAGGATGCCCCAAAGTGCTTCTCAACCACGTCGGCCACTCTCTGGGTGGTGCTGAACAGGTCGGCGACCTCGTCTGGACGCAGGTCACGGAATCTCTCGACAGGTCTTAGCGGACAAACTAAGACATCTGTTGCACTGATGAGTCATGGGAAACAGAACGGTTGAACAGACTCTGCAGTAGTACTTTCAAATCACATTTCTTAATGTTCACTGGAACTGAGGCCTCCAACTCATAACCACTTAGGAAAGCATGGAGCAGCTTCGTGTAAAGAAGACAGAAGGACAGGAGTTTGAGAGACACGACTGTGAAAGAATTTTACTTCTGAGAGACAAAACAAAGTGAACAACCGAAGACTTTCCTCGGCAGGACCGAACAGGAGAACGTTCCTACCACAACCATACAAGCACGAGAGAATCGAGTCAGACATGAACGAGAGATGTGAGGTCTGTAGTATTCTGGACCTGTCTAGAATACTAATGAAACTGTCTAGAATACTCACACACACAGACAAACACACAAACAAACACACACACACACACACATAAGAAACAGAGCAGAGCAGAGGAGCAGTAGCAGACAAACTACTGGAATATCAATGATGGGAGAAAGATAAGCTCAATTTGAAATGAAAATGGCTGACTGATCCTGATAAGCATCACCACTCAAGAAAGAAAAAGAAAAGCTTAGAATACACACACACACACACACACACACACACAAACACATACACACACAAACACATACACACACACACAAACACATACACACACACACAAATGCATACACACACAAACACGCACACATACAAGCACATATATTAAATATTTTTTCACAAATCTTGCACAATGAAAATATTTTTATATAACTTGAGGGAGGGGTGGGGGAGGGGGTGTCTTCAAAATAAATCCAATCAGGTAAAGTACTAGAAGGCATTCAGTTCTTGAGACCATAAAGGCCATGGAGCAACACTGTTCTGGAAGATTCTGACTTCACAGGTTGTGGTGGTCAGTAATGAAGCCCTCCAGCTCTGCTCAGGAGCGTTCAGCTAACAGCCAGGAGCACTTACGATCTACACGAGGTGTCCTCCAGATAAAAACATGCACCGGCTGACTCTCGGGTCACTGGATCAATAACATTCAAGCTATTTCTCACTCACACACAACAAAAAAGGAAGTATTTTGAGAAGTTTAGAGACTGGCACCAGTGTACAGTTTGAAACAGTTTGTTGCCACCAAAGACGGACGTGTAAGTCCTACGTCCAGGTTATTTAGAGGGTGCCAAAGCCCCTGCAGTGAAGTGGTGAAGGTCTTCAAGATCTGATATCACAGCAGGTTTCATTCTCCACTCCATCATAACAAGACAAGAATCGCCTGAAAGTTAATCCTCTCACATGAGGGAACGCATTTTGCTGCTGTGTTTTAACCTCTGGATTTTGCTAGATGTGCAGCTGGTATTTAGTTTGTACCACACACCCACACACTCTGGACTAGGGTCAGTTCCAGACAGAGAAAGGACTTCTTCTGTAATTACAGCCATATTGGTTGTTGCAGGCAGATCAATTGAAAGCTCAGTGGTTGGACTGGACTGATAAAAACTCTGAAAAAGTCACAACTTACTTTATTTATACATTTATTTTATCATTTAATTTACATTAGTAAAAAAAAGTAGATCATATTCCCTTTAAATCCTAATAATTGCAATACAACATTCTACCAATTAACCTTCATAAATACCTTATATCTGACATGCGGTCTGAGAACTGTTGGAGATGTATGGTCAGTTCAGTGGATTGGGAGTCCAGTGAGATAGACAGTCATCACGCTTCTCTGCGGTGAGACAACTACACCCAGACGCCTGGGGTGGGGGGAGGGGGCCCGGCGAAGAATCAGCCTGCTCTACGATCAGTCCAGAGGAAGGAAATCAGATTTCACATGAGCTGATGTCTTCCTCTTCACCACAGGCTGCCACACAACCCCCACCAGGGACAACACTCTCCTCGGCTTCAGAAGGAAGAGATGAGAACAGTAGACAAGGAACCTGTACTTCACTTCAGCTCTGTATCTCAGCATCTATTCCTACGATACACTGCAGTTAATCATCTGGAATCTTCTTCTTCAACAGTATTATCTATGATATTACCTGCAGCATTACTCACAGTATTAACTGAAGTATTACCTGCAGTATTACTAACAGTATTACCTGAAGTATTACGTGCAGTATTTCTGACAGTATTACCTGAAGTATTACTGGTGGTATTACCTGCAGTATTGTTGACAGTATTACCTGCAGTATTATTGACGGTATTACCTGCAGAATTACTGACGGTATTGTCAATAACCTGATCCTGGAACCCAAATTATTCCCTCTCTTCTCCCAGACCTGGGAATTTGGAAAATGATGCTAGTTGTAGTGACTGTTATAGAAAAGCCAGCCCAGTATTCTGGCTCTGTAGTTTAGACACAATGACAGTGAACTGGATGCAGTACTAAACTGAAATGTAGCAAATTCTGGAAAGGCAGCAGTGCAAAGCAGGTGATGAGGAGGTTGAAAGTTCAGATTTTAGGAGGGTGAAAACTGGATGAGAAAGAAGGAAAGGAGAACAGGAAGTCAAGCGCACAGCGCCTTTGTTTGAACTGAACTGGACGGTGCCGTTCCGTTTCCACAGCCTACAGACGAATCGTCCAGTCAGATCCGCAGCAGGAAACACGGCTCCTTCAAATCCAAAACTCTGTGTGGAGAGAGATCACACATCCACAGCCGCCCGGTCCCTTTCAGGGGTGATGGAACGAAGACACGGAACCGGGCAAAAAGGCCATTATGGGCGAATGTATGGGGGTCCTGAATCACCCCCGCGGCCGAGCAGGCGGACATGGTGACAGCACTGGCTGGGCGATGCCAGAAATGAACTCCTATAATTGGAACAGTCATCTGAGGCAAGGCACGGGCGAGCTCGCTCCCCCAGAGAGGCGAGGAGCGTTTCTAATTCAATCCGTCGGTTCGTTGCAGAGAAATGCGTAACTAGCCCAGCAGATGGACATTACTCTAGTTTTTCGAACATTTTTTTTTCCATTCCCTCTGCTGTAGTTGAACGAAACCAATCGTATTCCACTCCATTTGATTTCTGAATTAGATTGAGACGTTTCCAAGTGCTGTTGTGAAACTTGTGACAGCTGAAATCCAGACTAATAGTATTTGTAATTCCCTGGAACTGAGCAATGATAACTAATCAGAGTGTGTGTATGTGCAGATAAACTTCTGTTGTGTACCTCTGTTTCCAGAGAGCAAAATAATGGCCAACATTTTCATAATGAAAAGTGTCTCAGAGTTCATATTTGACACAGTTCTGCCATAACCAGGATATTGTTCCAGGTAAAGCGGTCTATTTGAGCTCGAGTGAATCCAGGATTATTCTATCAGTGCAGCCCTGACACCTTCGTTTGCACCTGCAGATAGAGGCCAGAGCTGACATCAGATAAACACTACTCTGATCTTGTTATTATCTGTCATAACAGCCATTTGACCGCCCACATCTAATTCTCTCTCTCTCTGTGTGTCCTCGGGGTTGCTCTGAGTAATGAAAACTCAGCCTAGAGATTGCCTTTACATTGCAAATGCAATCATCCTCGTTTGGGGGGGGGGGTTTGTATCTGCTCTCAAATCTTATTTTTTCCACCATAATGCTGACATTGTCTCGAGCTTCAGCTACTCCCTACACCACCCAAACCCCCCCACTCCCAACCTTCCCACCGCTTCACATTACGCGGCAGTAAAATTGAGGGGCGGTATTAGTGACACCAAAGAGTCAAACAAACAAACAAACAAACAAACAAACAGGTATGAAGGAAATAACAATTGGATCACAAATCCCCTGATCGGGCCTGATGGGAGCTTCTGCAGGAACAATCGTGGCTCTCTGAAATTAAACCTGCTGGCTGTTATTTAGTGTAGCGATTAGCTGGGGGAGCCAGATCACCTCTCACAGCGTAAACCCCAGAGCGCAGGCTGTGTGTGCACAGAAAGGGTGAGCCTAACGACCTCTGACCTCCAGCTACAAGCCTCACTGCTCCAGTGAGCTGTCACCTGCCCTGGGGACCCAAAGAATTACACAGTGCCCGACCAGTAAAAGTCACCCTGAGAATGAACCCTGACCACACACAAGCTGGGTAAAGGTTTGTTTAGCTGAGTTTATGAGACCACCACAATCGCGATGGTTTACTTTTGCTGTTTCATGGTAGAAATAGCGAGAAGACATGAGAGGCAGAAATTCCTGACCCTCAAAAAAGAGCTCAAGTTTTGACACTTAATAAAGATGTTTTTGGGTACTCAGTGCAGATGGCTGTGGACACTCACTGAGAGATGCACGCTGTCTGTGAGACCAGCATAAATGCAGCAGGCAAGACATGAATCATACTGCCACTCCCTCACCACCCTACACACACACACACACACACACACACATTCACACTCACACAGACCCCCACGTGCACACATACGTGCACCTACACCTGCACACACGCTTACACACACACACACACACACACACACACACACACACATCCCTGCACACACGCAGACACACAGTTTTCAAGCCCAGAACTGTCAGAAGTGAACAGAACAAAGGGCCTACCTCACCCAGGCAGCAATGCAGCCTGTCTGGCTGATTAGAGCAGAGCCAGAGAAGGCCTGGGGAATGCCCTTCAGCCATAAAGTGTGACTGACACTACACTGCTGATGATGCCGCTCAGATTTGGCAGACGTCTTCTCAAAACAGCTACGAGATGTGTGCATGCATGTGTGTGAGTGAACGTGTGTGTGTGTGTATGTGTGTGTGCACGCGAGTAAGGTAAGTGCAAGTGTGTGTAAGAGAGGGAGATGAATATCTAGAACAGCAGCAGTGAACAGCTACAGTGTTTGTGTTAAGTACAGGGGAGCATCCTGTCTGGCCTGTGGTTAGAGAGGATGGCTTAGGGAGATCTGAGGATTTAATTACTATGAAAATCGGCTCAGCCATGAAAAAGGAATTCTTGGAACTGCATTGAATTACAAATGAAGTTAACAGTTCTGTTTACACTGTTACAGAGAGATGAAGTTAACAGTTCTGTTTACACTGTTACAGAGAGATGAAGTTAACAGTTCTGTTTACACTGTTACAGTGAGATGAAATTAAGTTTTGTTACACTGTTACAGTGAGATGAAATTAACAGTTTTGTTACACTGTTCCAGTTCTGTTTACACTGTTCTGTTTACACAGTTCTGTCTTACACACACACACACACACACACACACACACATAATTACAGCAATTAGGCATAACAATTAGTCATGACTACATTGTGTAGAATCAGGTGAGTAAATGACTGAAGGGAGTGTGGATCAAGGGGGTGGTGAGGATGGATGGAGGGGGTGGTGAGGATGGATGGAGGGGGTGGTGAGGATGGATGGAGGTGGATGGAGGGGGTGGTGAGGTTGGATGGAGGTGGATGGAGGGGGTGGTGAGGATGGATGGAGGGGGTGGTGAGGTTGGAGTTCATTTGATGTAGCAAGAAGGAGATCACAGTTTCAAAAAAAATCACCAAAACAGAACTGGTCCTCAAAACTAGCTTCCAAGCAAGTGTGCTCATATGATATGATAATGGATTTAACAAATAAGCTTCCCCTGAAAGCTTCTAAAGAGAATCGTAGTGCTATTAATCACCTCCCAGAGGAGAACAAGCAAAAAAAAAAGTCTCTAATTAAAACATAACAAATATTCAGGCGTATATGAAACAGGCCATAAGAGCAGGGTGTTGCTAGAGGGGCCGTGCAGCATGCTAACACAGACACACGTGACAGAATCACAGGAAACAGGAAAACAGCAAAGTCAGACGCTGTGGCACACTATAGGGTGACCAATCAGAGAGCAGGACAGGGCTGGATAATTAGCAGTGGCAGAAATGACAGAGGAATGACCCAGAGAAGATCACCAGCCTGGGCTGGAACATCTGCTGACTCATATGTCATGTGTTAGTAAAGCTCATGAGGCAAAAGTGATTATTCAGGTTATGTTCATAAAATGAAGGTACCCCTCAAACAACAGAAGGATGTAAGCAGAGGTTCTTATCTAGTGACTGTCCTCACTGTTTAGGAACAAAAGCCTTGTTGAAAACAACCCTAAAGCACAGATAAATCACAGTCTTAGTGGTTATCCGTCAGAGAAGAAACTCACGGGTCTGTCATCAAACCGGAGGAAAGGAAACATGCTCAGGGGAAATGCCAACTGTCCTCAGACACATGTTCCATTTTCAGAGTCACTGCTGGGCCAATCACAACACTGGGTCTGATTGAAGCTCTGCTATCCAGCAATTCAAGGTTGATTCTGTGAGATTCTCTGACCCATAACTCAACTCATCAGGACTCTGCACACTCTACCACCCCTTCAGGCTAATAGCAACACACACGCTCACGTGCACGCACACACACACTCACGTGCATGCACACGCTCACGTGCACACACACGCTCACGTGCACGCACACGCTCACGTGCACACACATGCTCACATATGTGCGCACACATAAAGCACGCATGCAGAAACATACACACATACGACACACACATACAGGAATGCACAGGCACATGGCATACAACCACACACACACACACACAAACACATACAAGGTTTATAAATACTGACACACACACACACACACGTGGCCCTCCATCTTACTTTGGGAATGGCACACGGTTCCAGCCTGTCCTCCAGGACCATCCTTCACACATGATTAGCAAAGCACACATCAGCAGATCCTGTGTGAAGACAGTCCTAACCATGGCAGAGAGAAAGAGCTCCACGCTGACAGAGAGGCTATTCTGGACAGTAACCAGCACGTCGGATAAACCTGAGAGCTGAGCTGAATGAACAGCACTCAAAGTATCAGTTCATGCGATTATGCCTGGAGTTTCTAAACACAGATGGGCACATAGAATGCTATTCTAACTGTGGACACAGTAAAAAAAAACAACCCTCTCCTTCAGGCCAGCAGAAGGGAGAGCTCTGAACTCTGAGAGCACAAGAAAACAAAGCGTGATGTAGGCGTCGCCGCGGGGACACTGCGGGCCGCCCTCTAAAACCCAGGCCACTCCCCTCACCGGGCACGAGGTCAAACGGAGATGGCACAGAGAGCGACATGAATGAAACACGTCGGCCTGTGGACAGAGCCAAGCCCTGGCGCACTGCCTGCGAGTGCCACGCTCCGTGCCACGCTCCGTGCCACGCTACGCTTGGAAAGAACAAAGCCCCTGCGCCACGCTGCCGACACAAAGCAGCAGCCTGTTTCAAGGCTCCGCCCACATCGTACATCATATGGAATGGAGCCAAAATGATGTCCGAGTCGTCACGGGGACGGCTGGAGTGGGAGGAGCTAAAGGAGAAGGAAGCATGCTGTTTCGGTGTGCATGCCCAGCATGAACGCGCGCACACACACACACACACACACACACACAGCCATTATGAGCATGTGTGTGTTGTGCGTTTGATGGATTATGCGGTGCGTGTGTGTGTGCTCATGAGAGCACAAACACACACTTTCATTTCTCTGAGAGCATTTGCTAAGCCTGTTCTTGGCCAGGATATAACCCTCCACTCTGCACATGCCCAATTTTTAGTACTCACACACACACACACACATACACACACACATACACACACACACACACACACACACGTACACACACATAAGTGCACAGACCTTTGAGAGTCAGTCATTGGTATTTGGCTTCTCTGTCACAAAAGCCACCCTGCAGTGACCATCTCCAACAAGTGTGAAATATAAAAGAATGTCCTCTGATATATATCAAAACTTATAACTCAGTTAGAGACGTACTGCAATCAAATGATGAATAAACATATTAGTGAAAGACAGGTTTTGAAATGATGTCCGTATGAGTTATCATATGAGTTATCATGTGAGTTATCATGTGAGTTATCATATGAGTTATCATATGAGTTATCATGTGAGTTATCATATGAGTTATCATATGAGTTATCATATTTGCACCATAAACCTGACAGAAGCCCTTTAAATACCGGTACAGTGCAGATTTACAGATCATGTTCAAGGGGAGTATCAACCTATAAGGTCTTTCATCAAGCAGGGATTGTAGCAGCTATATAGAGCCCTGCATCCTCAAACAGATTTAGCATCGACGCTGTCTTATGGAAGCAGGTCACCGCAGGGATGTCTGCTTTGAACAAATACGCTGCCCCTCAGATCAGGTTGTTTTTAAGAAAGAACTTTCTCAAGGTCCAACAGTGTCTAATTAGCAGGCAATCAATTCGAGCAGCTTCTTCCCCAAGCAGAACCAGCAACTTTTGCATGCCAGAAAACTTGTGTGACAAAGCAGACGTAGAAGAAACTGGGGGGGGGGGGGGGGTCGTCCTATGTAGGACGAAAATTTATCACGCTGCATCTGGAAGCTTTCAGCAGAAAAAAAAGAGAGGGAGAGTGATTTCGCCACACCTCCGTCAATACTGAGTCCAGCACGCATCCGATAGAAGGCGTCTAGAGTTCCCCTCGCTTGTGCAATTATCACTGAACTGTCAGGCAGGATTAGGGGCCTGTAAGCCTCAGCTGGAGATCTGCAACTCAAGAAAAAAAAAGCCCAGGAGATCTGGAGGAATCGGGGAGTGTTTCGCTGCAGCCTTCCAACGGAGCGTGTGTGGGCAGTAAGAGAAAGCCCAGGGAAGCACTGGGATAATGGGTGTACACCTGTTCACTGCACAAACCCCATCTCCCAGGGATCATCGCGGGCTTTCAGGATGCGAAGCGTGAATGTGAACGCTTTAATAAGCCCATAAACCAGTTATATGGCATCTGTAACTAATGCCAGCCCTAAGAACCTGACCTTTTAGTGGTACGTAGGACTTAAGAAGGAAACGTTTCCCCTCTTTTACACTGTTATGCTCAATAAATGAGTTAATCACTCGACTTGCGGATGCTGCATTCTGTCCCATTGTTCCACCATCACAGTCCAATTCCAAAGCTATTGTAGCATTGATTAAATGTTAGAAACAAATTTGTGCCCCACAGACACATATCAGTGATTGCTGTATGCCTGGAGGATGGGCATGTAAAGGCTAAATCCCAGAGCACACATTGATTGAGAGGTACATCACAGAATCAAGGAGTGGGGGCTTACAACACTCCATCACAGCCAACCGGTGGCAAATTATATGGGTTTAGGATCAAAGTTTCCCCAGTTCCCTGGTGATGTGCTCAGAAAAGAAAGCAAGAAAGAAAGAGAGAAAGCAAGAAAGAAAGAACCCAAAACAAATAAAATAAAAATATATTGATTGTGATAGGTCATTTTAAATTCCACATCTATGCATACAACCAACACCCATCAGAAACAAGAAGGACAGGAATTGACAGATTTGTCTCAGTCAATCAATAACCATCAATTTAAAACCATCCTCCAGATCTGATATGATTAAATCAGAAGGGGTGGGGAGGGAGCCAATCAATAACCCACAGTAAACGCTTCCAAAACAAGCTGCAGGGAAAGGAGCTCAAAGCTATTCTTAGACACAGCGCCGTTTCCAAGCTCCTCCCTCCCTCGTGGACTGGGCGGAGCTTTGGGGACCAAAAAGTGCCTGTACGGATCACATAGTTAAAGCACCAGAGGTCACATGACCTCGCATGCCAGGGACATTAGAACATTAAGACCCTTCTGTCCGATTTCAATCAGCTGTGAGAAGCCTGGTGTTTTTTGTCAGAACATTCCAGAACATTGTGCCCGCTATAGGATTACTGAAGTTGAGACACTTCAGCAGATGCTGCTCTCCGACGCCGCGGTTGATTTCCATCACACGACTGCCGCTCTAAGTCTTCGGCGGCGAGACATCTGTCGTAACAAGGCAAACGAAGAAAGGGACGACATAATTAGAGTGCAAAGGGACGACACAATTAGAGTGCAAAGCGGACGAGGCAAGGCAAAGGGAGGCGAGGCGGGGCCTCGAGCCACGTTTAGCTCGGCCCTGGAGGCAAGCCTGCAGGGCCGACTCCACCATTCCACACGGTTTGTTCTGGAAACCTTTGTTAGGCAAGAGGAACAGCACCATGTGTGCAGGGCATTGCCTTTCACAAACACCACTGGAGGGTGAAAAGGAACAAAAAGCTCCCTCTATTTGTGATTGAGGTTTGAGGAAAGCACACTGCTGGGGCAGCACTAGGTTTTGGCTTTGATGACAGTTGAGAAGGATGACAAAGTGGGGTCTTTGTGTAGCCATCTGCTACGGAGATGAGACAGGAGGAATTAAGAGTGAATTAACATTACTCCTGTGACAGAGAAAGAAAATAACAAAAACAGACAGAATGACATCTTTGGAGCTCCTCTTCTACTACTACTTGTCCTTAGTAAAATAGTTCTAAGAGGCGTTACTAAACTACTACTACTACTAGTACTAGTGGTAGTAATAGTGGTAGTAGTGATGGTAGTGGTGGTAGTAACAGTGGTAATAGTGATGGTAGTGGTGGTGGTAGTAACAGTGGTAGTAGTGATGGTAGTGGTGGTGGTAGTAACAGTGGTAGTAGTAGTAGTGGTGGTGGTAGTGGTATTAATACTGGTAGTAGTGGTGGTAGTAGTATTAATACTGGTAGTAGTGGTGGTAGTGGTAGTAGTAGTAGTGGTGGTGGTAGTATTAATACTGGTAGTAGTGGTGGTAGTGGTAGTAGTAGTAGTGGTGGTGGTAGTATTAATACTGGTAGTAGT
>JAOYMR010000018.1:4820979-4832218 GCA_025802075.1 Tenebrosternarchus preto | reverse complement strand
GGTGGTAGTGGTAGTAGTAGTAGTGGTGGTAGTAGTATTAATACTGGTAGCAGTGGTGGTAATGGTAGTAGTAGTAGTGGTGGTGGTAGTAGCATTAATACTGGCAGCAGTGGTGGTAGTGGTGGTATATAAGATATGCTAGTACATTGTCTATATTTCTATATATGTGAATATATGTTCTACAAGTCATAAAGGCAGTACAACAGAGGTGTTTTCAGACACTGTTGCTACCTACTGCAATGGCATGTCTTCACCTTTGAAATGCTTTCAACAAACACCATTCAGTAGCAGAACAATGTGACAACACACTGCATAGTTCTAACCTGGAACGTGTACTTTAGGGCTGCTTCTGCTGAGGGCATGGAGAATGAGAAAAATGTTCACAAACAATAAATATTGGATTAGGTGCTTTGTGATGGCCAACACCGCACTGTCACACGCCACAATCATCGCCGCTACCTTCAAGACCTAGCCTTCTGCAAAGGTTTGGCTTTGAAAAGAAGATGAACTGTAAATGTGTCATTATACGAGTGACTGGAGAACTTAACGTGGAACAATAAACATCGCAGACTAAGGAAAATAAAATAAGGAATGAAGGACTGGGGAGAGAACATCAGTGAGAACATCAGGGAGAACATCAGTGAAAGAGGCGGTAGAAGACGAATGCAGAGAAACTTCAAACAGAGAGTGCAGATGAAGACATGAAATTCGCCAAAACAACGCTATCCCGTGCTAATTAAAACAACATTATCCCATGCTAATTAAAACAACGCTATCCCGTGCTAATTAAAACAACATTATCCCATGCTAATTAAAACAATGCTATCCCGTGCTAATTAAAACAATGTTATTCCGTGCTAATTAAAACAACATTATCCCCTGCTAATTAAAATAACGTTATCCCGTGCTAATTAAAACAACATTATCCCATGCTAATTAAAACAATGCTATCCCGTGCTAATTAAAATGAAGTGACATTACTAAAAAGAAGAAAAAAGTTTTTCCATAATAGAGTAGCAACTAAACTGCTTTTACTGCAATACAGATTTTAGACAAGCTCCTGCCGTTATATCTCTACCCTAAACAAGAACATCCTCCCCACTCTAAACCGGAACACCTCCTCCCCACTCTGAACAGGAAGGGTCCTTCAGCATAAAGAAAAGGTCAAATAATCCATGGAAAAGCTGCAGCGATCAAAGCTCTGATCGAAAACGCTAAAGGTCTCAGTGGCCAGTGTCACGTTCTGCTGCGAGCTGTTTTATTCCCTGGTCCAAAAACAACAACAAACCACAGCAACGGTTCCAAAGCTCCGCCCACAGCCCTCCATCCTCCACCACCATCTCCCCCAGTCTAACCCAAGCACGCCTGGAGTGGCAGAGAAGTGCTTCCTATTTCAGTTAGATAAGGATTTCTTAAGCACAGGCACGCGTGTATCTGGCCAAACAACCCCTCCACCCCACATCACTGGTCCCTCATCCTCTGAGCAGAAGGTGATTTATGGAGTCTCACTTGTTGTTGGACACAAAGATTTGGAGGAAACAGAGAGTTGAACGAGCAAAAGCAGCATCACCCTTCCAACTCCAGAGCAAAAGCAAATCATAGTTTTGTAAGAATATTTGTAAGAATGTGTTTCAAGTGCCTTTTTTGCAGGAAGTCAAAGGCCAGGCAGGACAGAGCTTATACAGTTACAGAGCCAAACACAGCAGCGAGTCCATAAGACCTTATCTTCTAGGAGAACTTCTATACGTGCTGTGCTTTCTGACACTAAATGCTGTAGAGCCTTTCTGGGGAGGCTGTGGGAGTCTTTCATGAGGTTTGTACAAATTCTAACTGCATTTCACATCCATGTCATAGTGTAGAGCTTTAATACCACACACAGTCAAACCAAACGTACACAGTCCTCTGTTAAACACAAATCTATGTTCACATGTAATAGTAATTATAAAATACACAAACTATTTATACTGCACTTCAAACAGTTCAGAGTACTCTTACAGAAACAGATAAACGACAAAGTGAAAATAAAGAAAATTAGTTATTAAAAATGAAAAGCTACCAACTAAAAGTTGAAGATGAAAAAAGTAAACGTGGTTAAAGGCAGTAGCGAGTGAAGCTTGCTGACGTTCCTCTTAAAGACCCGGTGCTCCAGTGTAGTGCTCTGTCATCAAACAACTGCGCTCACACCTCCAGCTGTGTTCTACGTCTATACTGCAATTAATGTGCAGGAGTGTGTAAACAGGAGAGGCCAGCACAGCTGAGCACGTGATGGTGCCCAGACGTCTGCAGAAAAACGCCTCCACCCTCACGTCCACCCTCGCCTCCACCCTCACGTCCACCCTCGCCTCCACCCTCACGTCCACCCTCGCCTCCACCCTCACGTCCACCCTCGCCACCACCCTCGCCTCCACCCTCGGCTCCACCCTCACGTCCACCCTCGCCTCCACCCTCACGTCCACCCTCGTCTCCACCCTCACGTCCACCCTCGCCTCCACCCTCGCCTCTGTCTCGCAGTCTGTGTGCAGACACCATGCAGCAGCAGCACCACATGGGTCAAACGTGGAGGAGGTCATTTAAGACACGTGTGTGCATGAGGCCAACGCCTGCGCAGGAGCTTCCGCGATGTTCCCGTTCGGAGGTGAGTGTGCATGCGCTGAAAACGCTCGGTAAAAATCCATTAACGTTCAGAAATACACTGGTGTTCTCGTCAAGGGAGAAGAAGCACGGCCTCTTCTGCTTTGCTCACGATTCTCACCACACGAGGGCAACTTCTCCTTTTGCTCATGTTTGGTTCAGCAGTGCAGGTTTCACTGTATCAATCTTAAGGGACTCAATACTTAAAGTTCCACAATACAGGGATGGAATGGCACCCTTAAACAGGACGGATGCTGTTAGCTCTGCCTCCAAACACCACAATATCCTTATTAAATATATACAAGGCACAGATATGAATCAAACACCAGCTAGAGGTCACTGACCATCTGAGGAAGAAACAGGTTCAGTTTAAAAGGATAACAGCCAAAGCTTGTTCTGATTAAACAGAGCTTCCATTACATTTTCACATATTTAGAAAAGCAATGTGAGACATTAACTTTACCACACGATGTGTCTCAGTATTGTACAGTAAAATGATGAGGGGGTCGTTCTTGCCCAGGTGTGTTCATGTGTGTGTGTGTGTGTGTGTGTGTGTATGTGTTCATGTGTGTGTGTGTGTGTGCGTGTACTCTACAGTACCCTCCTTGTCTCTCCTGTAGGTGTGAAGGTTTGTGGTGTGTGTTTGAGGGTGTTTCTGGTCCCTCTGGCTACGGGATGCTTGAGGAAGTGTGTGTGTGTGTGTGTGTGTGTGTGTGTGTGTTCACTGGGCCTCCTGAGAGCTGCAGCCAGACAGAAATGAAATCAGCTCCTGACACTTATCTGTTGCTCTGCTCACCTGGGGAAAGGCAGTGTAGCACACAGCCGGCCCCGATAAGCAGTTAATCACTATCTCCCAAACGCCTTTATTTATGAGGGACGACCCACACACGGGTACATTTTTTAATTTGCCGTATAATTATGTGCACTGCTAAATTGGGGCATGGGGCTAGATTAAATTTAAAAGTCAAATGGCACGTGGAGTGGAAAGTTTCTGCTGCACCGTACGCGTGGCGGTGATGATACTGGAGGAGCAGGGCTATATTGGCTGTGGGGACACCACCCTGTACGCCACCCTGTACTCCACCCTGTACACCACCCTGCACTCCACCCTGTAATCTTGCAGATTGGCCTTCACAGTTTTGGAAGGACTCCTTCAATCAAGATAAATAGGTCTCCACATACATAATTAATGTCATTGTCTGACGCTTCTGACATCAGCGATTGTGGAGCTGCCATTGTCTTAAAAGTCATCCCCTTTAATCACATGATTTGATTAAAATGATCCATTGCTTGGTAGCATAATGTGTGCAAATGCTTAGAGGAGACGTTACATATATTCATAAATGAATCAGCACGCCTTCTTCTCTCCTCTAGCCTTGTGCAGGGTCTGGTCAATGCAGAGCTATGAGGAAAATGACACTTTTCTTAGATTTTTCATAAAATGCAGAACATTAACCATTCAAGATGGCAGCAGGGGACACGCAGTCTGACCAGAACGAAACCAGCGGTGGGTGAGGGGGCGGGGCTAACAGGTGAAGGCGGGGCCAGAGGATTCTTCCAGACACTGACACTTCGATCGGCGTTCCAAAGCCGATCCAGGCCCCAACAGCGCCCCAGCACGTCTCGCCCTGCCCGTTTTGAATCAGCTGCTCTCATTAATGCCAAACTGGTTTAAAACACTATGTTTGCACACACCTAACTACATATATGGTTTTCACTATCTTATATATTCTAGTTTAAGGGCTTAGATTTAAAACTGGTCCTCAGTGTAAACAGCAAAAGCTGATTCCTGTGCATGTTATATGTTGTTTGTTTTAAGGAAAATGTGTGTGAAATGCAATCCACTACAAAATCCTTTGCATTTTGAACCAGGGTCCCTCAGAATGTGATCAGTATTTAGATCCAGGAGCCCTCAGAACCGGGGGATACAGGGGAACTCCAGGACGGGTCCAAACCGTGTTAGGTGGGTCCCCCACAAAAGGAAATGGAGTGAATGGAAACAATACTTGAAGCTGTTGACAAGGCGACCAGCACCCATTTCTGATTTGTTTACCTGCAGGATTACATTTGTGTTATTTCCATAGTTTTATAGAAAACAGTAAAAACAAGAATCGGATGAGTTTGGACTGTGCAGTGCATCGTGTTTGAACAAGGAAATCCAGGCAAAAGACAAGTTTCACGTAGCAGGTCCATTAGTTGAATTACGGAGGCTTTATGAGAGGAAACAGCTCAGAGAGAAGTCACATAGATAAATATCATTTATCAAATGAACCGGCTTGCTGCTACGTTCAAAAACAAAACAAACAAAGGAAGAATAGGCTGAATGAATTAAATGAATTAAGGTACTTTACAAGGAGGTTAACTTGCAGAGGATCTTATCAGGACAACCTGAGGAACTTGTTGCTTCTCTTTCTGTTGCACTGAAGCCCAGCCGGCTTCATCAGATCACAACCACCCAACAAACGTAACAGACATCGCCATCAAAGATTTGCTTATTGACAGAACAGGAACTTGAGTGTGCAGTTAATTGCTTTAATTTGTCTCTGCCAAAGCTCATTTAATGGTTGGATCTCAAGTTTTGTGAAAGGATGCACATTATCAGACTGAAAAATCACTCGACTAATGGGCCCTTAATTTGATTTAATTACTGAGTTCATTAGTGGAGCAGAATTAAAGCATGTTTTAGCTGCAGGGCCAGTCAATCCCTCTCCATGTTACCGAGTTCCCAGCATCTGGTGCTGCTTCCCTGGCCGCTCCCAGCTGACAGGTCCGTAACAACCACGCGGACGCCAGCGCGTTTGTGTGGACCTGCTTGTTTATGGAGGAAGAAATGGCTTATTCCATTCTATTGATTGGTTTCCGAGTCGTTCCCTCCACTTATGTTAGAAAGTGCCGTTCCCGAAATGTTTCGCTTGGAGTAGCGCGGCACATCAGCGCCCGCTCTCGACGAATGACAACAGAGGGAGGCTGCGTGGGCCAGATAATGAGGCTGGATGTGCCCGGTGGCCCGGCATGCCAGTGCTAATTAAACACCACCATGACAACAGCGGGACAGGACGGAACCCAGGTTCTAACCCGAACACTCCGCTAATGCTAATGCTCTTCACCCACTACTCGTGTTTCAAAGAACTTGCTAAACCACCCCTCCAACACACACACACACACACACACACACACACACATGTTCATCAACTGGGCTGTTGAGGAAGAGCGCGCATGTGTGTATGTGTGTGTACATGTATGTGTGTGTATACGTGTGTGTGTGTGTGTGTGTGTTGTTGACTCTGTAACAGAAAGGCCCCACCCTGAATGCTGTGGCGTATGCTGCTGGCAGAAGCTTTAAGCAGCTACCCAGTCTGAGACATATCAGCTCTGTCAGACTAGGCAGAAATCAGGCAAGAAAGATGCTGCCGTAGCGTGTTTGTGCGTGTGTGTGTGTGTGTGTGTGTGTGTGTGTGTGTGTGTGTGTGTGCATGTCTGAGCCAGAGCTCCAGGAGGCGGGTAGCTAAGGGCCCGGGCCCAAGTGAGGAACAGATGGTACCCAGCTGAGCCTCAGCAGTCCCTCAGGACCCGAGCACCAGACACAGAACTCCCAGTGTCACACGGGAACCAAGGAGAGGCCTAGCACTTCAGACATGCACACACACACACACACACAAATACACACGCACGCATGTGGACACTCACCTACACAAACACACACACGTGCACGCACACACACGGGGACACGCTCCTTCAGGGAACAGAGGGAGGCTGTCTGCCCATGAGAACAGACATGCATGGTGTGTGTGAGTGGGAGTGTGTGCTGCGTTTGAGAGAAAAAGAGGAAGACAGTGACAGAAGGAGAATGTGTGTGTGTGTGTGTGTGTGAGAGAGAGAGAGAGAGCGAGAGAGAGAATCCCTGAGCCACCTCTGAGCAATACATCACCTGAAGTAAAGACCAACACTGCAGTTATTTTTTTAATAACTGGCATAAATAGAAAATATCATTAAAAGTGTTTCTCCCTCCAACATTTATTTGAAGAAGAGCTCAGTTTATCTTTCACATTCAGTAAATAAGGTCCTTTGACTTAATTTAACTTACATAAAAACAAACAGCCTTCTCTTCCTTTAGTCTGTAGCCTGATTGTACAGTGATTGATAATGATTATATTCAAAAAGAAAAAAAATCCTATGGAAATATTTCAGCTACAGGCTACAAAAGACAAATAGTCTTCATAACAGCGGAGGTGTAAAGAAATCAGGCTTTATGAAAAATCAGGGGATTGTGGGACAGTCACCCGGGGGCCTGTCATCTCTGTGTGACACAGTCACCCGGGGGCCTCTCATCTCTGTGTGACACAGTCACCCGGGGGCCTCTCATCTCTGTGTGACAGTCACCCGGGGGCCTCTCATCTCTGTGTGGGACAGTCACCCGGGGGCCTCTCATCTCTGTGTGGGACAGTCACCCGGGGGCCTCTCATCTCTGTGTGACACAGTCACCCGGGGGCCTCTCAGCTCTGTGTGACACAGTCACCTGGGGGCCTCTCATCTCTGTGTGACACAGTCCTTCACACTGCTGAAACGCACCATGTGACGGACATTCACAGGTAAACAAAACAGAACCCAAACAGGAAACTGTTTTTTTTTTTTTTTTTTTTTTATAAAAGTAAAGCTAAAATGTACTTAGTACACACACACACACACACACACACACACACACACACAAACACAGAAGGATTTTGAGAGAGAGAGGGAGGGAGAGAGAGGGGAAGAGACAAAACACTTTAATACAAATGACATCCAGGTAGACATTTTCACAGTTCGAACTACAAAGAGCATTTTTTTGTATTACGTGGCATTTGTCTGGCAGCAGGACTGGAAGCAGAACAATGCATTTGTCTCCATGTTTTAATGGCCTGGAATTCCCCATTCTCTTCCAGGCACTTTTACGGGTCCCCTGAGATTAACACACCAGGGGAGGAGGGCAGCTCAGTCCTCCCAGCATCCAACACACTTTCATTTCTTCATTCTTTGATCTCACCGCGATGACATTCATCCAAGCGTAATCGTACACGTTGGTTCAGTAATGAGAATACGGAGGCGGTTCATGACTGTCAGGTGGAAGTGGAATTTTCCTGCTCACCCCCAAATCCTAACTGCCCCCCCCAACTTTATTTGATCATTCCCTCTCTCTGAATATTTCGCCCTTAACTCTGTTACTGCTGGCAGAAAAAGATAGGATTTTCCATTCAGACATTCATTCATATTTTTACCCTCAAATGGAGGCTGTCTTTCACCTCACATGTTCTGAGTCCGGAGAGACGAACGGCTCCGGCACCATCCTTTGTTTCTTTGATCTTTTACATAACACGCTTAGGGATGGCGTCTCATTCCTGCGTCCAGCGTCTGACCCAGCAGCTATGAAGTTCTCTCTCATCACGGTCACCCAGCCGTTAAATCACAGGTGCAGTCGTATGAAAGAACTTGGCCGATACCCGATTCTCCATTTAACTTATACAGAAGACACAGTTCACACAGCCGTGAGCGGGTGTCCTCACCTCTCCCGGGTTACTCAGTGGATCGTAATACGAGTTCATCAGCGTGTGATTATCAGTGTTGAATGTGATTGATGTCCGTTCCTTTATATTAGTAGCAGGACTTAAGCTGTTGGTCAGTGCTGATTTCCCTACAGCAAACAGACCCCACTGTACACAAGACTGTACACCCCCCCCCTCAAACCCCCAACATACAACCCACAAACAAAACATTAAAAAAGTCATCAATCTTCTGTCAAGGTCTAAATAAGTCACACAGAAGACCTTCATACGATCATTATACCAGCGAATCCAGCGAAGGCACTCGTCCCTCCAAAGCTGCCGGTTCGACAGACTCGTAGCCGTTTTATGTTTCTGTACCTCCCACTCCCTGGTACGTGGGGTCAGACAGCAGGGGTTGGAGCAGCAGGGGTCACCCGCCTGACAACGCAAAACTCAGCACTAAACCAACGGCTGCTCCACGCCCACAACACATACCCGACCTGTCGTTCAGGATAATGGAGATTTCTGTTTTCCACCATTAGAAGCTGTCCCAGATCATGACCCAATTTATGACCTTCGCCTACACATTTCTGCTTTCCTCATAATTCTGTCCGTCTTTCTAGCTGCCGATCTGTCTGGACATAATAAAATCTACAATCAGAGTCTCACCTTTTAAAAGTACAGATCTGAATAACTTGTCGACTCAAGATATGAATCATTTGTTGACTCAGAATCTAAATCACTTGCTGATTCAAGAGCAGTCATGTGTTGCAGTCCTATTAACCCAGGACAATGCACGGCTATATAAGGTGTATTTATTAGACATATAAAACTTCAGCCAAACTCATATAACACACATAAGCATCCACGAACACTTCACAGCTGTATAAATAATGGACCTGATATTTCTTCCTATAATATCACACCAACGGAAATGGGATGAAAATATTGCAAATCTCCTTAATTAGTTGCACAGATAACAAATATTACAGCATAAAATATTTGATTGATAAGGTGGCAAAGTGCTTTACCACAAATTAATGAGCTCAGAGCATTTAATGGGAGGTTTTACAGTAGATGTCCTTCACCAGGGTTCTTGTCCACTAGTCCATGTCAAGGAGAAATATCAAATCATATTTGATAAGAGCTGCTTTTTGGATAAAGTGTGCTAAACATCTCACTTGAATATAAATCTTCTCATAAATGCAACCCAATTAGAATAATTCACCTCGCCGAGTCGTGTAACGAAATACATTTAAATCAATTATGTTACATTTGAATCCTTTAGACCATTGTCTTGTGTGGTATGAAACAAAAAAACACACGCAAAGCAGCACAAAGAGAAGGAAACCCCAGCGGCGAATGAAGCGAATGCACAGTGCTGGGGTGAACCACCAAACAATAATAACTGCTTCCTGTTGGACCTCATTAACATGGTGATAAAAGAATGGCTAATTAATGTGATCAGCGGTGGAAAAAGTAAAGAACAAAACCAGTGTTTTAAAATCCTTCCAGGCTGTATTTAGGATGGAAACACTGGCTCAGGAACCTTCATGGTAAAACTGCTTCATGGGTCCATTTCCTAGAGACAATTAGTTCAAAGAACAACAACAAGAAAATATATATTTTTTGCAAAATTATTTGTCATTTCTGACTAGTTTTTCTGGTAATCCAGTGACACACTAGTTGGTAATCCAATAACACACCAGATACTTCATAAGGGTAGTGTAAGATTAAAAAAATAAAATGTAATTTCTGCAATGCAGTAGGAGTTCACACCCCTCATCCTCTCGAGGAGAGATACGTCTACCCCCCTCCCACCCCCCATCATTTCCAGCTGTCATTATGCAGAATTATTTTAAGGTCCAAATAACTGCTGCAGAGCCAGTCATTGAAGAATCATGTGATGCATCTGTGCTCTGTTCTTATTGGTTGTCAAGGTGACACCACGGCCGTGGTCTGAAAACCACAGCTACGCCCCTGAAGTAAACTGTGTGAATGATTTCTAATTGGGAATTAGAACTGTATAATTTAACCAAATGTTACAAGAAAAAGAGGTAGAATAAATAGATAAATAATAAATAGAATAAAATGGAAATAAAAATAAAATTCAACCTCATGTCTTCTAACAGGCTCCATCAAGTGTGGCTGACAGCATACTACAATGTGACAGTTCTTCAGTGTCAAATGTGGCTTCAGCAGAAGACAATGTTCATGACAGATGAGGGTGATGAGTTTATTCTACAGAACTGCCACTTGAGTTGCATGTTGTCCTGAATTAAGAGATCACAGCAGAAATCAAAGGAAGAGATCAGAATAAAATACTTTTTAAAAGACTAAACGCATGTACAGTATAATTTTTTGCATTTGTTTTCATCATTTTGACTAAATAACAAGATTATAAAGAAACATTTGGATTAAATATTCCTGATAAACTAATAAAATACAGGCATACATGACAGATGTACTGCCTGCTCTATGTACCATCTTATTGCTGTGTGTCTAATACCACAAACACCCATGGGTCCTTCCTGCTTCAGCAGAACCTTTGGCATTGTGTCATTAATACATAATGTGATCTCTGAAATATCTTGGGCTGCAAAAGACTCTCCTAATACTTCATGTCTAAAACTAACGATTTTGAAATCAATAGGAGGACATGCTCCCCTGATGCAGAGATGCAATGATGTGACTTTTACAAGGTCTGCTATACATGGACGAAGCATGAGACTTCAATTTTGCTGGGAGATGCATCTTGTAAACACATTTGAGATTGGCAAAACCTGGATCACTTGGATCACTTACTAGAATTATTCAGATCCAAAACCTGGATCTGAATAATTACTATCTTGTGTACACATCTAAGATTGGCCAAATCTGGATCATTTCTTGCTTATGTACCCATCTGAGATTGGCCAAATCCGGATAATTACTATCTTGTGTACACATCTGAGATTGGCCAAATCCAGATAATTACTATCTTGTGTACACATCTGAGATTGGCCCAATCTGGATAATTACTATCTTGTGTACACATCTGAGATTGGCCCAATCTGGATAATTACTATCTTGTGTACACATCTGAGATT
>JAOYMR010000018.1:4804087-4815421 GCA_025802075.1 Tenebrosternarchus preto | reverse complement strand
CCCCCCCCCCCCCCCCCCCCCCCCCCCCCCCCCCCCGCCCCCCCCCCCCCCCCCCCCCCCACCGCGCCCCACACTGTATTTGCTGGGATCTGCAACTGTTCTTCATCAGAACTAAAGAAGTGCATTGAGGTCTGTATCTCCCCAGGCTTTGGTGAAGCCAGGACTTTGATAGATTAAACAGTAGTAGCCCATGATCAATGGAGAAACAGTCAGTAAAAGTTACTCTTGAAAATGCAGCCTGTCGCAGCAGATGTTTGCGCGTGTTAATTCCCATCATCTCCTCCCGCCACCGAAAAGACTCGGTGAGATGAGGAATCTCAGTGGATTGTGCCCTTCCACTATGTAATAATCACAGGCTCATCAGGTTAACGCAGATGGCTGGACTATGGTTTGCCCATACGCTTTGAGAAGAGTTTCAGATCACGCTTAGCAAAATGGCAAACTAGGTTAGCAGCAAGCTGCTCCTTGTGGAGGTGGATGATATCGTAGCTCGTTAGTAATTTAGGCTAATTAGGACTCCAGACGTACGCTTGGCCAAAATCTAAACAAATAAGTGCAGGCAAAATCTGATCACACCTCAGACACTGGTGTTTATGTGAAGTTTTACTCTCTGTCCACATATTTGCCAGATCAATGCTGCTCACAGTCTAAAGCAGACAAAATAAAAAACTAAAAAAAAAAATATATATATATATATATATCCTGCCTTATTGGGTCTCCTAATGGATTTGGAGAGCCTGTCGATGCCCCGCATGAAGTCTGTAGGTTTCGTTAAAAATAAATAAATAAATAGATAGATAAATAAGTAAATAACCCTTACAATAGCAATACCTGGGTCAGAAGAGGCTTGCACGGACCTTGCAGGGATGTTTCATCACAGCTCTCCTAATGCAACCTGAAGTGGCACCACCTCGCCATGAATCTCCTCCATGACTCTGTTCCATCTGTTCCGCTCGCAGGAACAAGCCTGCACCCAGCTCTCAGGCGGCAGCAGGGAAGGGGGTCATGGAGAGAAACCCCCTGCGGTAACACAACGGTCCGGGTAAAGTCTAATGAAACGCGGCTACACGCTCTCGGCTTGCAGGGTGACGCAACCGTTCCCGCTTCCATGTGCACAAACGGGTGCAGAAGAAAAGGCAGCATGGCGTTCACAAACAGGGCCGATCGAGGGCAAGAGTGGCGTGAATATTGGTGCCTCGTGTCAGGCCATCTGAACCGAGTGCAGCTCGAGCGGTGCTCAAGTGAATGTGCAACCAAACACAAACAGATCTCCAAGCCATGACTGAGTGCTAATTGAGTGATGTAGCTCACTAGTGATTGGCCACCTTCTGAGGAGTTTTGCTGACGCCCCCTCAGAAAGCCTCACCGAGGAGGGAATAATCAACGTTAATGTAAAGCGCTGACAAATGTTCAAACGCCGCATTCCGGAATCTTCTGGCAGCTGTTTGTTTATGCTGTTTACACGGAAAGGAAATCCATCAAGAAAAGTGAGTGCAAGCCATTACCAGCGGAGGAAAATTCCGTCGTCTGTATTGGCACACGCACAGTATGTGTAATGAAGGAAGTGAGATCAGCAAATGGCCTCTCATGCTATTTATTTTAGATTAAGCAACGACATTGCTGTATATCACTGGCTTTGCAAAAGATCATCAAACTTTCTCAATCTGAAAGGCTTAAAGTTTAGGTTGGGGAACTGATGCCTTGAAAATACCTTATATCAAGACATACGAACACCCGGGCCCAAGTCATTACACAGCAATATAAAGTACCTGTGAAAAGCTGTGACAGTGACTTCCAGGCGAACAATAGAGAGAGAATCATATGCGAAAGAAAGCTGAAGGAGAACAGAAAATGTGTAGCACACAGAAAAGCTCGGAAAACATATCATAAATACTTATTGCATCTGCTCCGGTAAGATAGAGAGACCTGAGAGAGATGGAGGTATTCATAGTGCTGCCATACTGGGAGCGCTATTCTCCACTGGTGTCTCTATTGGATTCTAGTGGTCTCTTTGCTTCATATAAGCATTTTTATGTTCAGACACACACACACAGGCGCACTCACGCGCTCGCTCGCACACGCACACACACACACACACACACACACACACACTCACACTTCCTCCCTCCCTGTCTGCTCTTTCTGTCTGAGTGAACTCTTTGTGAATTTCTGTCTCCAACATGCTACACAACAGCTAACGGCCAGCTGCCATCCAGCTCCTGAGATGGTCGCAATTCCTCGGTGTAGCTGTGCAATATCTGCAGAGGTACAGCAACACAAGAGAAGCCTTCCACTGATTTACCATGGGAGCTTTATTACTCAGCAAACCATATGGTCTAATCTACCTTGCCGAGAAAATATGCACTGATCAAACATTTACAAATATTGTTTTGGGGCCCCATGGACACGACTGTGTGACTTGAATATAGTCACTTGTAATGAAGTAAAACTTAACATTTGATTTCGGTTTTTAAGTTTGATGTCAAAGTCATTTGCTTTGTAAAAGCATCTAGATGTTGGATGAGTGATGTAGAGTGTTAAGATCATTCCAAGCAGTGTGCATGTACATGTACACACACACACACATATTTGCAAAGTGGGCCTGGCCCTCTTGCTCATGAGTACAGATGATTTGGTTTTGGTTTTGACATATTTAATACTGTATTTAATACTGAACCAGACTGACTCTGAACATTTTTATATAGAATCATGATCAGGGAGTTTTAGAAAGGAATTGTTATAAAAGCTCAACTGTTTGTGCCAAGGTATCTGCTACACTCTATGCCCATTCGGTATTTCAAACTCTAAATACACATAACAGTAATTTCTGAACTAATTTCCATAAGTTACTAATCTTTTCACGAGCGCTCCAGTCTAGTCCATCTTTCTTTATTCGTTTTCTATACACTGTAATAACCTTCAGCAGCACATTGAGAAAAGAGGAGATGGGAGATGTGGGTTTAGAATCCCTCCGTGCAGAAACCTACATTTAAATGAACTGAGTTCTCGCTCTCCATCACCACGCTAGGCCTGCTAGACCTCCCTCTTGGCGAAAGATGGATAAATTGGGAGGAGCAAAAAGAGTGAATGACACGTGGGCGTTTACTCCACAGACTGGCTGAACACGTCTCATACTGATACTGCTTCACTTTCAAACATGAAAAAAAGACAGAAAGACTGAGTGTGAGCCTCATGGGAAATGCACTGTTCTGTACAAGACAACATATTTCTCCCATTTAATTACACAACCCCGCTGTTCATAAGCACAGCATTAAAATTGCATGAGGACAATGATTAAAATAATATCTAATATAGCTGTGAAAAAATAAAAGCCTCCCTCTCTGATCTGCTCTGTAGTTTGGAAGCAAATGATGCATGTGCTTATGAACTGCTGTAACCATTCAGATTTGAGATGAAAACTGCCCAGCGACCAGAAACCCAGCAACGGTGAGACTGGAGTCAGACTGGACAATGAGAGAGAGTGCGGGAAAGTCCATAGGCTGTTCTCCAGTCACTGGTCCACTAACTCTATCGGGTGTTTTTCGAGACGTTCCAGAAGTCAACTGCTAATTTCGTACCGCTGGGATGTGTAGATGTTGCTTTGACTGGTGTGGAATGCACAACTCAGGTCTTCCATCGATCCCTTTAGTGCTTCCCTGTACTGCTCACCCACATGACCCATTACATTTATATAATGCCTTTCTATTAGCCAAGGTTGTTTCACAAAGAACTCGAGCAGGGTGAGGGTGAGGGTAGTAGAACAGTATGAGTGAAAGAGTACATCAGATATTAAGTCTTTAGCTGAGATTTGAAAGATCCGTGTCATCTGTGTACGTTATTTCCGAGGTCGTAGCCGAGAGGCAGATGGAGCAGAAGAGGAGAGGCCTTTGCTAGTGAGCCTCCACCCGCTCTGGCAGCCCGTGGTCGGAGCCATACAGACAACGGTGTAGTTTTAATAACTCCCACGAATCAGATTTATTCCAGGTTTATGTAGCTCAGCTCAAAGAAACATCGCGATTCCGGTGACAAATCAGTCTCCAGAAGACGATGGGGCAGGGTTTGGGTACCATGACAACTAGGGTTACTTGAGAAGAAGCCTTCATTCAACATCCACATTTTCCTTCTTCCTGCAAGTCCAATATCAGTGCAGCAGGAATATGTTTTCTCCTTTGCTCGTGCCCACAAAGTGGAATTATTCATGAATTATTGAAATGGGAAAAGTACACCATTAATCAGAAGCTCATAAGCTCCACTTTGTCCTGACGGAGGAATTCAAATGTGCGCCCGTTTAATTCTACGGTGTGATTCAGAGAGGGGCGTTACACACCTTAACACCCTTTAACGTACAGTCACTTAGTCCAGTCACGGGCGTCCCACGGTGGAGTCTCGCTGAAGGTCATTTAATGGACTCTGTACTTCACAGGAGCGGAGGAGAGCGGTGGTTCCACTGTCCCCGGTCACATCGTGGAGCGCAAGCAGAAACGGCCAGTGCCGATGCAGATCAGAAGGAGAGCTTAACTCTCCTCACTACTAGGACACTCACATTTAAGAACATACACAACTTGATAGTTGGACACTGGCTTTTCCTTTTTTTTTTTTTTTTTTTTTACCAAAAAAAAAAAAAGAAAAAAAAAAAGACATTCGTTTTTTCTAAATATTATGAAAGCAGGCACAGTTTCAATTTGTGAGCAGAAGAACCAGGACAATATCTGTGCTGGAGGTGAGGATCAGGCACTTTGGTCACTCTCATCAAAAAGTCATTATCAGACAAACCCCACTGTGTTGGCCAAAATGATACCTTGGGAAGAGAGGTAGAGAGACAGAGAGAAATGGGGACAGAGATCTAAAAATGAGTTTTGCCAGTACAGTCACTGTCAGGATCATTACATTACGTCTAAATGAGGCCTCATCATGCATCTTCTAATAAACCATGATTTTGGTGTAGATGCACCTTCAGGGGTTAAAAAAACAAAAAACACATCCCTTCATCTGGATTCACCCACCGACAGCTGCAGTGGAGCACTTGAGAAGAACAAAGGTGAAAACATCACCAGGTGGTGGAAAGACCACTGAAGGTGCAGCTGGAGGTCTACTGCCATCATATAGATGACATGTTACCAAGAGTTCAAACATTCCATCAGAGCATATCTGCATGGATCCAATCCTACACAGGACACCCAGTCTGTATGGTTAGAGAGGGGAATGGATTCTTTTTGAACAGCCTGTTCAACAGAGGCCAGACCTGCAGAGGATAGATTAAACCTAGAGTAACACTTAAGACTTAACAGTAAACCAAGTCCAATCCCAGACCTCCCATATTGTTTATTTATTTTATTTATTTGTTTATTCTCTTGTTGCTTCCAGAAATATCCAGAACACACCTGCTTATTGGGGTCATTAATTATCTGCTTCTACTTTGTGTTGAGTGGATGATTGGAATTCACTCTGTTCACCATGGAATGATTACCTTTGCTAATCCTTCAGATGCTGAACAGGGCTGGAAGGAGGAGGGAAGCTCCTCGGAGAAGAGAGATGCTTCATCTGAGATGGACTGAGCTGCTTAAGTTTCAATTTTAAGGCCATGTGGAAAACATGTAACACTCGAGACAGGAACAAGAACGTGGTGGCGAGACCAGTAATGTGTGTGCTGCATCTCCTCAGACGGGAAGGGAGAACGCCAGGAATGGAGCTCGGTTGTACTGCATCTTCCCCAAACTAGGATCACCCTTCGGACAAGCCTGTGGATACACAGTGCTTCCCAACTGATCGGCTCAGGCGTGGTGCTGACCCCAATTACAGCTGCTGGACTGCATCCAATCTAAATCCATCAGAGTGGACACACTGCAGATGGAAAACTGTTCTTCAGAAGAAAGACAAGAGGGGATAACAGAGGGGAATTTTGAAATGGTCCATGTCCTGACCCAGGATAGGAGTCATGACTCATAACTGATAGAACTTTTAGTTTAATTTCATGCACATCTTGAGGTACACAGACTATTTCAAAACAATAAGATCGTCATCGTGTTTGGCAAAGGGAGTTATGCTATCTGCTTTCCACTAGATTTTGTGGTCAGGACTATTCTGAGCAGTTTACAGAACTTACCTACTGAATAATGTTCTATGCAAGAGGGCAAAGTTCTGACCATCCAGCAAATCTCTTTTTATAAAGTACTACCTTGATCTTCTGAATGCAAAAATACAATAATGCATATTTAAGTGGCAAGGATTTGATAAACAAGTTTGAATTGGTCAATGCTGACTGAAGGTTACGGTAAACAGTATTTACATGTACTAGAATACAACATCCCTTACCCTTCGCTTCCTTTCCCTGATCCCACGGTTACATGGCCAAACACACCAACAACAAAAACCACTTATTTATTGCCAGATGAAGGAGCCCCATGTAGTATTTCTCAGCACGAATGAATTTCTGCACCAGAGCTTCAGTTTTGAGTGGTTCACATCAGACCCTCTCTCTCGAGGGTTCGGGCTACTCCTGGGTGCCTTTCTCTCAGGGAGTTCGTGAGCACTGCAGCTCATCAGGACACACAGCGCCCCCTGTCTGCCCTCGGACAGCCTCACGATCGAACGTGAAATGGTCCTCCACTGTATCTGACCAGCACTGCAGAAAGTCAACGCATTAGTGTGTTTATCATAGTGGAAGTGATTACATTATGACACACAGACTGCCCTCCATGTCATAGACTGCCTACAAGCCAAAGCTCATTACACTTTATCCATTGTAATTCCTCCAGTCACACCAAACTCATTTACTTAATGTATGAGGGCCATTAGTCACATCCAACACGGCATGAACCAAACAGCGAGGGGTGAAAGGGCATTAAGATGATATTTCAAGGGAATCATTAGAGGACATATGCTTAGGATCCAAAACACTTTTGAGAACAGAAAATGAGACCCTCATTCTAAGGCAGAAAAGACTTATTTATAGGGTGGAATAATTCTGGACAAAGTAAATTAAACTGCTATTAAAAGAGAAACTTTGCCAGCTCAACATGATGCTCAGGCCCACTGATTCAGATCTGACTGCACCACAAAGTTAGACCTCATTTTCAAGCTTCCTTCTATGTGGGCTTGAAGAAGGATGCGCTGTGTTCAGAGAATCCGCCCTTTCTGGGGACTGTTGTCATGGTTCTGTCTCTCCACCTCTCAGAAAAGGAGATTTCTTCGTGGGAGTTAATAAAAGCGAAGCCAAAAGCACCAAAATATCGCTTACATAACAAATAACAAAAAGGTAACGCACTCAACCTGCGGTAAAGCTCTAATAAGCAGAGCAAAACATCCCTCTAACTGTGGAGGGGGAAAAAAAACCTACTCCCAGGAGTAATCAATTAATTGTGTAAAAGTACTCAGCAATTACTGATCAAAGCAGACACTAACGCGCACACATCCACAGCTTTGAAGAACTTTAATATAACACCTACATGCCTACAGGCCATGCTGGTTCATCAGTTAATTTGGGACTTAATGAGTTGGTGAGACTGTCATCTCCCTGTGTGCTCTCTCTCCCAACAGAGAAATACCTGCACTTCAGGAAGAAACAGGTACATCGCTATAAAGTTCTGATTTGAATTTTTTCATGAGCTGGATTTTTGTCTCCCCTAATTTGTGTTTTACTTTCAAGCAGACTGAAAATGGGTATTTTAAAACATCCTTTTCCAGGAAGTTGAACAGTATTATTTCTAGGGCACTGGCAAGTAGTCCAATTTGCCTGAATGCAACACAACGGTGATTAGAAGGTATTACGGCCAGACGAGTCTTATAGGTCAAATCACTGAGGAAACAAACTAGCCAACAAATAAACATCTGCATGTCTGCAAATGACCTCGTCCCAGTTTTCTCATCTACTCTCAGTAGATGTTAACCTTGCGTGACGAGGAACCTGACCGCCATTCCAGTAGCACCCGAGCTAATTAGCGTCAGAGGCTCCAGCTTTCAGCAAAGGACGTCGTTAATTTGGAGCAGAGAACAGAAGAGCCTACGTTGCACAATCGCGGGGAAAAGGCTTTACATTTTCAGAAACAATCTGTCCAAACAGAGCAACGTGACTGATGTTGGGGACACAGGACAAATCTTTCTTCATCAGACAACAGGCGAGTGCCGACAGACGACATCTTTTTCCTGTTCGTTCCAACTGCCAGCCCTCCGTAATGGATCTGGCGATACGGGTAACGGTGGCTGTACTGCGGCAGGCAGTGGGAAAACTTCTGCTGAGGTACTTTTATGCTGATCTGAAATGGTCACTGCAGCTATTACTGCAATGAGTACAATCCATACTTCACCTCACAATTAGAGTAGCGCTAACAATAAATGAAAACTAGCAGGTGGTCTGAGGCGCTGACAGGGAAACGATGATGAACGCCTGGCTGCCAGCTCACTTTCATAGTTAACGTTTAATGGGAAAGCATTCCTTTGCATTAGTGAAGAGTGCTACATTAGCATAGTGAACTAACATCACTGCATGATAAAACATCCTGTAACATCTCAGTAGCTTAACAAAACCAGAATGAGTGAACCTCTGAGGATGCTCTTAATGACGGAACAACCCGGTGTACCTGGATCATTTATGTGAACGTATGTAGCGGGTAATGAGCATCAAAATCAACTGGCAACGTTAAAAAAAAACAACTTTAAAAACCATGCAGAAAACACACCACAGCCACCATCTACCTTTCTCACTGGAAATGTTCGACAAAAAAAAAAAAAAAGGTGCATTAAATGTTAAAGACTTTGTTTTTGTTTATTGTTCCTCATCCTCATGTACTGTATTGTCAGTCTGTGTATGGGGTGGAGTTTGAGACTTTTATTTTGATGAGGTGTAGTTTGAGGTTTATTATTGAGGTAGAAGGGTGGCAGAACATGTACTGTGTTGGCCAAACAGACATGTCTTATCTCCACACGCTGTAGCAAGTTGTTCTGTTGTCCTCTTGACTTCTGAAAGTTATTCCGAGATCATCCAGCACTTGCGTTGCTGCAGGTGATGGATGGAGTCAGGGGATAGATTGATGCGTCTGTTCGGTGCTATGTTGAGAGATGAGGTGAGGACACTACCCTATCAGCTCCACCCACACCCCCACCGCGCACGTTTCCTTTTCTGGTGGAGCAGGTTAGCATCAACAAGAGCTAAAACATCATTAAACATCTCCTGTCATCCTCCATCTGTTAAACATTTATCCAGAGAGAGTGAGAGGCTGACTGAGTGCTCTCCTCAAATATATCACCACACTGCACAAAATCCTCCGCTCCTTCCAGCTTAGCTACACTGCCATTTCCAATGCAGTGTGACTTTCACTGACAGAAAGTCAGGAAGAGCAGAATAATGTTCTTATAGACCTGCATCATGTCTGTGCTTTGCTCATAGCAGTGCTTTCGGTGACGGCACTGAGCCTGCACTGGTTCACAACACACCGATCCCCCAAAGGACACTTTAAAATTCAATTTTCTTCATCTCGTTTGGCTCGGCATTATTGTTTTGCATTAGGATCTCCCTCCTATAGTCTCTCAGCCACCAAACTCGCCCCTACCCACGCACCATCTCCTCATGATGGCCTCTCCACCCCAGTGCTAGCTGAGCATGATGGGACGGGGGAAAAAAATCAGCCAGAGAGCGTTCTCGTGCTCTCTCTATCTCTATCTCTATCTCTATCTCTCTGTCTCATAGTAATTTCTTTTTCTCCCTCTTCACCTCATTCTTGGTTTTTAAGTGCATTACATTCTCTCTCTACTCCTCTTTCTTCCACCTTATAGCTCCTCTCCTTCGTTTCTGCCTCCTCTTCCTCTATTTTTCCTGCTGCTTCTCAAGGCCAGAACATACCAGCTTGTTCTCCATCTGCTCTCGGAGATGCCGTAAACACGAGAGTTCGCAGGCAGGTCGAAGCTCCCTCTCTCCCATGTGTCTATTGTTTATCTCCCCCCAGGGTCAGTCCTAGGGCCTCCCAGAGCGACACCAGCACTCCCATACGCTCTCTGCTCAGCCAATCCCGACAAGCTGCTTTTTAGAGATGACGTCCGGCCAGTGGCCGTCGGCTCTCTCTTCACCGGCCGACTGCCGTGACGATGGGAACGAGGACACTGCTGGAATCCATTCAGCCCTCGAGCGGGGTCACCAGTGCCAGCAGAGATGCTGATAATGGCAGTTAGCCTTTCGGTTGGTGGACTCCGCCCTGAGAGGCCATGTAGGTTACCCATCACTACACCTGTCAGCCGTTCCTGACTGCCTCCCACTACCTCTGTGCTCTTCTGCTGTTGGTTCACAGCAGAAACCTGACCTGGGCACCATCAACGTATGCCAGCACACCTACACCTCTGCAAATAAGAACAAGCTCCACCCTTGACAACAAGCTCCGCCCTTGACAACAAGCCCATCACAGCCGCATGCAAGCCACCGTCAATTACTATTGTTACGGCAACCTCCACACCGCCGTCACTGGCCGAGCGTGTCTGGAAAAGATGGCTGAAGCCGTGCTGGCATGGAAACCACTTCACAACACCGCCTGCGGATGTGGGAACTTTGTCCTCAGGTGGAGGTGGAGGGCTGAGAAACAGGACAATCTGGAACAAGAACATCTGCACATTTGCCCCTTTATAGAACACACTTCCCTCTTCTCCAGGTTAGACAGTCTGGAGGGTGAATAGTGTACATTTCCTAAGTGATGTCAACTCTGTCTGTCTACCTCTCTCTCTCTATTGTTTTTTATATTTTCACAGCCGCAGGCCAGAACTCCGATTTCGGACTCTCTTCCTCCGGTTCTTTCTGGGTCTCTTCCTGTCTTCCTGTAATGTATTAGCCACCTCTCCTCAACCATCTGCTCCCCTCGTCTCTCGGCTGAAGTGCTGCCCTGCAAATTTGCGGATAATGGCAATAAATCCCACCCCCCACAAACCCGCTCTCCCGTGACACCACTTATTAGGCAGAGAGCTTCCTAAAGCTGAACTGAACAAGTGTTCATTAAGAGGAGTCTGACCCTGCCGCTGGTGGCCGTCACAGTTATAGATGCACAGAAGTCAAACATTCATGTTGCCTTCACTTCTACAGGGCACAACTGATGTGTGTGTTATCCAGCTTGGCCTCTGTGTAGGGTATTAAAGCTACACACACACACGTTCATTCTGTTTAAATAATGGAACAAATACCGAACACACTGAAAAAAAAATCCATCTTGCTCATTCTTAAAGATACACACACACACACACCTGGCATGTAACAGGTGGAGAGGATATAAGCCAAACGGGGAGAGTGTGTGTGTGTGTGTGTGTGTGTGTGTGTGTGGGTGTGTGTGTGTGTGTGTGTGTGTGTGTGTGTGTGTGTGTGTG
>JAOYMR010000018.1:4791214-4801941 GCA_025802075.1 Tenebrosternarchus preto | reverse complement strand
AAACACACACTGACTCTTAAACACAACACACACTTAAACACACACTTAAACACACACTGACTCTTAAACACAACACACACTTAAACACAGGATTCATCCCCTGACCCCCCACCATAACCCACCCATGTCTTTGTCCTTCATCCTACCATCTGACAGCAACAAAAGAACCTCCTACTCCAAACTGCTAACAACTCATGAACATGGGGACAAATGTCTGGCCCTCGTTAGAGCGCCTGGACCTCCCTGACTGTGGAGGAACGGCACTGGGAAACTCCAGCTCCACCCGTCAACACGGCGAGCGCGGGAATAGCACGGAGATGACTGCGTGGAGATGACTGGGTGGAGATGACTGCGTGGAGATGACTGCGTGGAGATGACTGCCTCATCACCAGCCATGCCTCGCTGCCTAATGAAACAGCTTGCAGACAGCGCGTCTGTATCGTGCGCCGATCCACCTGACCAAAATAACTTGGAGACGGTACGGATCGCACTGTTGAGCAGCCACTCACACGGGCTGCAGAAAGCAGAACGGCGTCCATGCACACAGCACCGAAATAGCACTCGGAGCCGGGAACTGCCTCGGAGTCTGTACAGAGATGAGGCAGGGCCAGCTCCGCCCGCAACGCAGCGGGTGGAACAGAAACAGCACGGACTCGACCGCACCGGAATGATTCGTTCAAGTATGCTCTGTATGTAATGCTGCCACATATGAGTTCAGCACACACACACACACACATACACACACCTGCATATGTCATCCTCCTCGTCGCGGTAACGCCACCAGCAGCTCTGGTTAGAGAGGCTTGTTCTCACTCACAAACCTCCAAGAGGGCAGAGCAGAAACACTACACCACTGCACCTCACTGCATTCCATATGTGCTTTATATATATATGTGATGCTTCATCTAACCAGGGCGGGGCTTCATCAAACCAGAGCGAAACTTCATTTAACCGGGGCGGGGCTTCATCAAACCAGGGCGGAGCTTCATTTACCCTGGGGGCGAGGCTTCATCTAACCTGGGTGGTTCTTTATCTAACTAGGGTGGTGCTTCATCTAACCAGGGGCAGAGTTACCATAACTCACCATCTCTCCCACAAAGGTACAAACCTGTTATTCCAAAAAAAAAAAGAAAATTGGAGTGACTGCATTATTCAAACAAATCAGTCACGGAAATCATGCAAATATATGCGAGGTTGGAATGGCGTCGAGGAATAGGATTAATAGGTGTTAAAAAAAAGGAACGGAAAAAAAAGTGGGAAAGTATTAAGCTTCAGTGAGTGAAGCGGGGAAGCAGAGGGAGTGGCAGAGGGAGTCGCCGGGGGAGGAGCCACCCATCCAGAGGTCGCCTGAGGCCAGAAAAGAGGAAACTTTTTCCTCATCAGAGAGCTGTTGTTCTGTTGGTCCTGTTTTAACACAAACTTTTCTTTCTCCTGCGGGGCTGCGATGTAAACATCTGCTTATGTGACCCTACCCGAAGGTCAGAGAGAGACCAAACGCGTTGCCAAGCAACGATGGGCAACCACAACGCTGCTCTATTGAGCACATCATGTTCCTGAGGAAACATAGAAACCAGGAGAGAGATGTGTGTGCGTGTGTGCAAGTTTGTGTGTGAGAGAGAGAAAATGAGCATCCTACCTGAGCAGTAAGCTGAAGAACACACTCCCTGAAGCCCACCACTAAAACTCCAAAGAGCAGCTGAACAGCAAAGAAAGGATACGGCCAGGAACCACGGGCTTCCGATTGACCAGGGCAAAGGACAGCGGGGTCTGCAGGAACACGCATGACCTCCTCACCGCATGCTGTCCAAAACGGATCGTGGCCATAGCTCTGTGAAGCAGACAGGCAGACGCAGAACATTGAAGTAAAACGTAAAACGGGTTTAAACAATTTTTCTTTTTAGCTTTTATCCAACTGTTATGAGAAAAGGGAAACAACCCAAGCTGCTCCTGACAGAAGATTCAGAATCACCATAGGAGATCAGAATAGGCCTACATTCACGGCTTTTAAACGCCAATCAGACCTGCTCAAAAGGCGATGTGTGTGAGAGTATTAACAAGGAAGGTGCGGGTGTCTGATTCCCAGCTGTAGAGCAGCAGAGGCTCCCGCGTGCTGTGGACGTCTCAGCACAAACTGGCCTGTTTTTAAAATGCCTCAGTGGGACCCGTCAGCGACAAAAAGAGTATCAGGGATGACAGCGCTTCAGACAAGCCTCTAATCCATAAAGTGTCAGAGGGATTCGAGGTCTCCGGGAGGCCCGTTCTCCTCCCGCCCTGACAAACATATCGACTGTGGGCCGCTCCACGCACCGCCCAGCTCGCCGGGAGACCTCAGATCAGATCGATAGGCCAAAAAAGCATTACCTCATCTTACCTACAGGTCTCAGGTCAGTGTGGAGACTGCCCGATTTACAACCAGCCTCTGAACCCAGACTCATATGGCACAGATTCAACATCTCACAACAAAAACAAAAACGAAACGTAAAAAGACGAAAGGAAGGAAGACAGGAAAGTATCAACAACTCAACATTTCCACCAAGCAGGAAGTAGGAAGAGAACAGTAATTAATGGCCAGTTGTAGGATTTACCCAACGAGGTGAAAAACTACACTGGAATGAAAGGAGTAAATTGGTATATGGCCACACCCATTTCCTCTCTATTTAATTATATGTAATGAGTAGAAGAGATCTTCTTTGCATGTGCATGAATTATTGTAATGAGGTTAAATTAGGCCTGTGATTATACAGACTCTGTGTCTGGGCCTGGAGGGTTGGTGCCTAGAGATAATGAGAGAACGTTTTACTCTGTCACACTTACTTTGACGCTACCTACCCCTCTATCTCTCTCTCTCACTCCCTCTCTCTCTCCCTCCCTCCCTCCTCCCCTCCCACACACACACACACACACACACGTGTGCGTGAGAAATTTAGGCACGAGGTGGAACCCACACTGTGTATTGGACACTGTCCTGGAAGACATTCCAAAAACGCAGGAAGGAAGAAAAAACCGAGTGAAGGGAAGCGTGTGCACCAGCGTGTGCGTGTGCACCAGCTGTCTGAGCCATTAAAATTCTAAACGGAATCCAACCATTCCGCAATTAAGAGTTAGAATGTGGCAATTAGTTTACCGCAGACGGCAATGATCCAATTAATGATCATTTGCATGTTCTCAACGGCTGCCGTTGTCCATTCAATGTCAAGTCAGTTTTGATAATGTCTTTGTGGGGACTGTGTAGGTACATATCGGGGGGGGCGGGGGGGGGTGGTGCCCTGGTAGGCTGAGATGTGTGATAGGAGACTAACACCAGTCCCCGAGGTGGATCACCTGGGCAAGCCACACCCACTGCAACCCCCCTCTCCCCACCTGCCTCGACAACCCCCCGCCCCCGGCAACCCCCCACTTCAAAACACCGGCTCATGTTGCTCCACGACCGGGGTCACGCAGGGGTCACACGTTTAATCCTTATCGGTAACCCTGAGCGCACCGACTGCTGCTCTGCCGTGTAATCAGCCAAACCCACAAGGCTGCTACCGGTTTGTGATACAGCGTTTACCGCCAGACACCATAATCCTCAAAATAATTCACAAAGCAACACACACAGGCAGGCAGGCACACACGTGCGCACGAGCATGCATGTGCACACAGGCAGGCAGGCACACGCGTGCGCACGAGCATGCATGTGCACACACAGGCAGGCAGGCACACGCGTGTGCACAAGCATGCATGTGCACTGTTTTACATGTTTTGACATTAGCCATGAACACCTCCTGGAAATCCAGTCGTTAAGAAACACAACAGTGCAGATATTCTGTTCTCTTCTCTTCTCATGCACTTCTCCTGGCCTCCAGTGCTTGCTTGGGTTTCCTTCACTTTGTCTGAAAAACACTTGATGAGAACGGAAAGAGGATACTGCTCCTTACACACCTTCTAGAGAGGAGATCTCTCCTTACACACCTTCTAGAGAGGAGATCTCTCCTTACACACCTTCCAGAGAGGAGATCTCTCCTTACACGCCTTCAAGAGAGGAGATCGTTCCTTAAATGCCTTCTAGAGAGGAGATCTCTCCTTACACACCTTCTAGAGAGGAGATCTCTCCTTACACACCTTCCAGAGAGGAGATCGTTCCTTAAATGCCTTCAAGAGAGGAGATCGTTCCTTAAATGCCTTCAAGAGAGGAGATCGTTCCTTAAATGCCTTCAAGAGAGGAGATCGTTCCTTAAATGCCTTCCAGAGAGGAGATCTCTCCTTACACACCTTCCAGAGAGGAGATCTCTCCTTACATGCCAACCAGAGGCACTGATTAAGGATTTTTTGCATTTTTCAGTGCTAACTGAACCAGCCCTGCTGACTAGTGGCTCGACACTTTACTACAGAGCTGCAGTGGAGATGATGCATTAGAGACGATACAGTAACATGGTTCCCTGGGCTGGGATTTGGAGCAGCACACTGGTTTATGTGCAGCGAACATCTAATGAAAAATTCTCTGTCCCCAGACGCTGAGGGAGAGCAGCGTTTCTCATAAGAAAAGCTCGTTCACAGGGCCACATTCCATCTGCTTTGGTAACCCACAGCGTTGCCTCCTCTAAACCAATGAGGTGTTAGAAAAGTCTCTCGAGTTGAGGAAGCCCGAAAATGGGCACGGGCCAGAACCAGAATACCAGAACCCACTGAGAAGAGGCCTCAGCTGGCCTTGGTGGGTCAGGAGCCAGGCACTTACGCCCGCGAGTATCAAACGCGATACAGAGGAGGAGGAGTCGAATCAATAGAGACGTTCGCATCCAGCATGCAGGTCGTGTTTCTAAAGGAGGCGATGTGAGCTGTGTAGGCTGCATTACCCTGATATAAAGAAACCTATAAGAATATGCCTCTCTTCTTTAATGGATCTGCCAGTGCTTTTAAATGCCAGTCAAGCATTTTGTGTGATCTGGCAACCAACGTATATGTACTGAATGGGTTAAGATGCACTTACACTTAGAGGTGCAGAACCGTGCTTTCAATAAACTCGCGTCACGTCGCGCCGGGCACGGCGGTCTAATGCCACGCCCACCTCCACATCAATGCGTTCGTTGCCTAAGTCCCAATCGCCAGTCTACAACATACAGCTGAAGGCAATCTCCACTAATCATCTCACTACTGCATATAAGACCATAGGTCTCGCCGATCCAGTGCTGCACATTGACTTGCCCTAGGATTAGCGAGCCTGCGGACTACCTGGAGGCCCAGCCTCCGCTTCCTCCGTATTGCAAGTTTGCCTTTTGTTTTAATTCTAGCTAACCTACTAAGAACTAAAACTGTTCTGTGTTTATTCTGTTTGTCTACCTTAAACATGTAATGTTCCCAGCAGCCTCGCTTTCCGTCTCCTCTTTGCCATCATCACATAAACATCACTGAATTAATATAGTGCAACACAATTCATTGATTCACTGAGCTTGAATTACCTTTAATGATAATAATTTCAGATTTGCCAAAATCCCACACTTGTTCTGATTAGATGAGCACGTTTTGGAATGAAACGTGTGACGCCTCACGTGCACCACCTATAGCGTGTTGAAGAGCTAGAAGAGCCTCTGCTCAGCCTGTGATCAGAGAGGAAGCTGGAGGTCTTACACTGCACATCTTGTGCCGAGAGAAACTGTAACTATTAAAGGCATCACCCACACAGGCTCGCAAAAACATGCTGGGTTTTTTCAAATCACTTAAACGCCTGAAACCAATTTACTCTTAAAAAAAACACAAATGCTCCAATTTACTTATTCAGAAACTTCATGTAGGAGACACAAAAATATACATGTAATGAGATGTAATCAGATCAATGCAGAGTTCCCAAGGACACGTCATTACTGTTCGGTAAAGTTGTACATCGCTCTACGCGGGGTCACTTACAAAGATTCAACAAGAAATAAGCTTTTGCTTCCAGAATCTTCCACCGTTGTTGATGACACAACAACAAACTTTCCATGAGTGAATATTTAAACCAGACCAACAGTCCTGGTGGAACTCAGCACAAGCAACCCACTTTGACAAAACTGGCACAGTCTCTGTGCTGCATGGCAGTTCCAGAAACCGGCACCTTGGCCCGTGGCTTTTGAAGCTTACCAGTCGTTAACAGATTACATCTTTAGCTGTGGCCATAAAAATAACAAATGTATTTTCTGCTGTGGTTCCAGGAGCTGTAGGAATATGATCCTCAAGTCTGTCACTGGTCTGCTGTTAGCGTTTGCTTCAGACTTGCGTACTGCTTTAATGTTGTCGTCACTGGGATTATGTAGATGGGGTTTAATGGTGAAACCTGGTCATCGTGGTCACTTTTCTACATGAAGTACAGGAGCTGGTATCTGTCCTGTCATCACAGGACATGGGTGGGACAACAGGGGACTACACCCAGAACGTGGGTGGGACACAGAGAACTACACCCAGAACATGGGTGGGACACAGGGGACTACACCCAGAACATGGGTGGGACAACAGGGGACTACACCCAGAACATGGGTGGGACAACAGGGGACTACACCCAGAACATGGGTGGGACACAGGGGACTACACCCAGAACATGGGTGGGACAACACTAAATAAAAGACTGACCTACAAGGCATCCAGGAATGCGTGTGTAAACTTCAGAGTCTATACAAAGGTGTTACAACATTGTTATAAAAGACCAAATTATATCAATGGTACAGCACAATGCTACAGCCCGAAGAGCCCAGAACAGCCCAGAACAGCCCACTCTCATGCAATTACCCTACAGCACAGTACCACAGCATTACCACGGAAACATGACGGCTTTACACAAACAGCACACGTTTCATCTCCCGGGCCTTAAAGCAGACGAAAACAAACGGACCGACCGTCAGGAGGACGCGAAGCTCCGGCTGTCAGTCTGGTTTATTGATGGCTCTAGTTTTACTCCGAGAGCGGCAGGAGCAGCGTGGAGGACGGCGGGGATCTCCGTGTTCCGAGATCCTATCAGAGACGAAAGCAACAGCGTTCATACCTCCTCATTAAATCAGCTCATCAGAGAAGCGCATCGGTAAATACCATCCCAGAAGTACTTCTACATCAATAAGGCAGCACTGAAAGATTTCATCATCGTTCTGAAGCCGCCAGACGCTGTCTTAACGAGATGGCTGACATTAATGGAGTCGGACGTGTGTGTGTGTGTGTGTGTGTGTGAGTGTGTGTGAGCGTGTGTGTACCTCTGTGTTATTCTGATAATGAGCGATTAAATACTTATAGACTGAGAAGGCAGAGAGAGGCACAGTCTCTTCACCAGAGAGCCATTTCAAGTCATCAGCAACTTAATGAATGGGAAAATATTTATAGTATATTCATATTTATTTATAAACCATATTAAGACAAGACAGAGATGAAGGAAAAACCTGTTGCTTGTGAGAATTATGCTAACCTTAAACTTACTGGTATCATGCATGCATTCATTTTGACCCGTGACACACACACACACACACACACACACACACACACACACATTACTTTCAACCCCTTTTCCATCTACATGCAAATACACAACAAATGGAAATATTTTAACAAACTGACATTGGAAAAGTGGGAGGAAGGTAGAACCTCTGCTATTACAATGAAGGGCTTCTACAGTGCAACCTGTATCACTACTGTATCACCACTATCACCACTGTATCACTACTGTATCACCACTGTATCACCACTATCACCACTGTATCACCACTATCACCACTGTATCACCATTGTTTATCACGTGGAGCAGCTATGTACTGCATTCATAGAGAAAATCTTATTTAGATTCAATTTTCTGATCGGCAGTGTCTAAACAGTGAAAGTGTGGGGACAGTTATCACAACCTCATCTCTTCCCTGGTCAGAAGAATCAGTACCCAGAGAGAACATCAGCGGCTCCACTCAGGGATATCAGCGCCTTCTTAAGAGCAGAGATGAAGGAGAACGAACAAACAAATGAGATCGTTCTGAAATGCAACCGCTGAACCTCCCGTGACGAGATGAATTCTGCACGCCTACCTTTCAAGAGATCGACCTGCGCCAAAGAGATGGACGCATGTCAAACAGCATCTGCCCGGCGGCGGTGGGAGGGGCAAACACCGACTCTGCTTGTGCTAACAATGGGGTGCGGTGTGCGTGCGTGAGCTGCAGGGAGCGTGCGTGAGCTGCAGGGTGCGTGCGTGAGCGTGCGTGAGCTGCAGGGAGCGTGCGTGAGCGTGCGTGAGCTGCAGGGAGCGTGCGTGAGCGTGTGTGAGCTGCAGGGTACGTGTGAGGGCTGCGTCATGTGCTGACCCTGCTCTGAGGACTCCACCCAGACACGTTTAACAGGGTAAGCACACAACAACAGAGCAAACTGTCCTGTAACTCCACGCAGCTCTGAGTCTGCGCCTGCGAATGTGGCCTGTGTCACATCACTGCCGTGAGAGAAGCTCGTGCCAAGTTACATGAGGAGAAAGAAGATACAACACAACAGATCTGATCCTTTTTTAATGTTCCAGAGAAGAAGGAGAAATAGAAGTAGGAGGAGGAAGAGGAGGAGGAAGAGGAGACACATCCAAAAAAATAAAAATTTAGTTACAGAAATCTGCTCTGATCACTGTGAAAAGACTGAGAATACAAGAGTGATAAATGTAAACATCCCATTAGTTACTGACTTATGCAATGCCAGGAAGCATGTTATTAATTTATTTTCTACATACAAACATATAACAGCACCTGCAGGTAAACAAGGGCTATATCTCTGCTCCTTAACTTCCTGTAATGGTTTCCAGGTTTGGTCTAGGGTGTAGTTAACATTATCAAGGTCCATCAAAGATCCAATTTGGTGCTGTGCCTAAATAATGATGCCAACAGCCTCCCTTCAGTGCAGGATCAGTCAGGAAATACGGTCGACAAGCAATGGAGGGTGCAGGCCAGCTAAACGATCCCAGAGAACATCAAGACGAGAGCTGAGTCGTCGTTTCCTGCTCCCCAAGCTCTCTTAAGGAGTCCCAGACGACCCATTGATTACTTTGTCACTTTGACCTTTTGGAGTGATTGAGGGCTTGTGGGATATTACATACATTTCTGCGGGAGCACAGCCAGGGACTCTGAGCAGGCACAGATGTAGCTGGTGAAAAATTCAGCTCCTGCACATGGGGCCGGGGGACATTCGTCATAGCTAACAGATTCACGACAACAGCCGCGCAGCAAGTCCTTCATCACACAAATGGATTAACACCCAGGCTACGTGTGTGTGTGAGCGTGTGTGTGTGTGTGTGTGTGGGTGTGTGTGTGCGCATGCACGCTCAGATGGCGACACTTGAGATGCAGCATATGTGACCAACACATGGCCTATTGGATTTGCTGGAATGTGATGCTTCATAAGAGACGTGAGAACAGATTATCATTTTCCTGCTGCAATCTCATAGGTCATAATCAGTACTGAACCTGGGAGAGTACTGAACCTGGGAGAGTACTGAACAGGGAAATGTGCTGTGTGATTCATTGCAAAATGACTGCTACTCTGACTACCTCTTGCCGCTAGTCTATCAGTAAGCCCAGCTTTTACTGATCTTGCTCTAACGATCTGCAATATATCATCGTAGTGATGGCCACAAACGTGGGGGAGGGGCTTAAGGGAGGAAGGGGCCACTCATTCGCTGTTTTAACGGGCTCTGAAGTCCGACTGCACCATGCATCCTCTGTTCTTTGAACTCATGGTTCCTTTGGAGATGTGTGTGTGAATAAACCCGGGGGGCCCAGCTGTCTCCAAAGAGCCAGGCAGCAGGTTATAGTTTCAGATTTCAACACACCTGGCACTAACAGCCAGGTACTTGTGAAGATCTTACTACAGAATCGGCTGTTCCAATTTCAGACTGGAACTAAGCTTGTTCAGTGGTACGGCGTCTGTTCAGGAGAAAGGGAACGACCGTTCTAAATAAACGTGTCTGAACCACGACAAAATGCTCCACAGCAAAATGAGCTAAGAACATAACAACACAAAGAGTATTAAAAAGAGACGAAAACACAGAGAATGAGAGAGGGAGAGAGAGTTTGTGTGTGTGTGTGTGTGAGAGAGAGAGAGAGGGAGAGAGAGTTTGTGTGTGTGTGTGTGTGAGAGAGAGAGAGAGAGAGAGAGGGAGAGAGAGTTTGTGTGTGTGTGTGTGTGAGAGAGAGAGAGAGAGAGTGTATGAGAGACATAGGGAAAGAGTTACAAGCCCAGTGAAAAAGAGCCGAAATTTTATCACTATAGCAAGAGCTCAACTTCATGGAGGATGTGACAAGATGCCATATCCCCAGAAAAAACAAAAAAAAACAATAAACCCGTCACCCTCATGAAAAACCCCTCCTGCTTATGAAACCCCTTCCTTCATGAAAACGTTGCCCCTCATGAAAAACCCCTCCCCTTCAAGAAACATCTCATAAAAACCATCTCCCTTGAAAAACTGCCACAGTCCCACTGCGTTCATTTTTGATCAATTTTGTTATGTCACAAAAATGTCTATTACCAATATTTTCATAAAAGTTCTTCAAACCAAATCTCGTGAGGGGCAAAACGTTAACCTCTGTTTTGAATGTAAACAGTAGGGGGCGATCTAACAACTTTCCTCCAGTGTACAGCAGAGCGGTTGGTTCAGTGCTAGCAGATTCAGACAGGCATTAGTTAGAAATATATCATTTACTCGCAGACCTCTGGGGGGGGGGGGGGGGGGGGGGGGGGGGGGGGGGGGGGGGGGGGGGGGGGGGGGGGGGGGGGGGGGG
>JAOYMR010000018.1:4699816-4706289 GCA_025802075.1 Tenebrosternarchus preto | reverse complement strand
TATTTGTTTATAACATGTATCACTGTAACTCCCACACCTCTTGGTGCACATTTGCAGTATCCAGCAGTGTCACATTGTCAAATTAAAACTTCGTAGTAACAAGTAGCTGATTGAGAGATTGAGCGTAACTCATTATGATTGAGTGATTGAGTGTAACTCATTATGCAGTTATCTTATTGTACTACTATTATCCATTCATTCAGTCATTTATTTATTTATTCCCTGATTGTTTAATTTTTGCCCTCGTTCTTTCCCAGCCCTGTTTGAAGGTTGTGCTCGGGTTTGGCTAACACATGTGCTTCAGCATGCCAGCGATCCACAGAAAGGCTAAATGCTGTAGTCTTTCAGTGTTGTGATAGGATTCTTACATTTTATCCACCCCTACCACAAATACAACACATGTAAACACATGCACACACACTCACACACAAATGCACACAATAGGCTTACATCTGTTGATAAATGACACATTCTGACAAAGTCTGATCTCATTTTGTGGTGGGCTGATGAGTGAGTCAATCTGTACGTGTGTGTGTGTACGTGTGTGTGTGTGTGTGTGTGCGTGTGTGTAAGTGTATGTTTGTTTGCAGCCCATCTCACACGCCGCTCCGCTTGGCAATGTTTTGTTTGGTTTAAAAGCTTTGCAGCCACCAGATGGTTTTCCTGCCATGAAGCATTGAATCCATCATTAACCGTTGGCAGGGGGGGAAGCCGTTACTGTTTGTGCTGGGACTGTGTTGGGCGATAGGAGTGTGTGTGTGTGTGTGTGTGTGTGAGTGTGTGCATGTTTACGTCACCGGACGTGGGTGTTAATCGAATTTCTCCGGCCCTTGCACTTGTCCAGCGAGTGTGGGCAGGAAAAGTGTCGCCCTACAACAGAAACGCCCACCCTCACTAGCTCCGCCCACAGTCACCAGCGCCGCCCACCACTCTTCAAAATTGTCATAAAGCACCTCCATGCTGCGTGCCCCGTATCAGTGTTACTTTACGTTTGAGTACAGATTTATTTCAGTTCTCAGCTCCAACACAAAATCAATTCTAATCTCTGATCAGGAAACATTTATCTATTTAAAATCAATAAAGGTAGTAATAATTATATTAATTTGGATTAATAAATGTTGATGATGAATATTAACCCATGACTGCTATTGCTAACAGTGTATTGTAACACTAACAGTGTATTGTAACGCTAACAGTGTATTGTAACAGTGTAAGAATTAGAGTGGTACACACATTACTGAGAATAGAAGTGCATGTCAGTTACATCCACAAAGAATAAATCTGGAGTCCAGAGGATTAAGTGGGATAAAATCCGCCTCTCGGAGCCCAGAAGCTGCGGTGTCTTTGTGCTCTCTTCCCAGGCGAGTTCAGTATGTTTGTCTCTTTCAAGGTGAGTTAGGCATTTTCAAGCAAGATAGTCCAGCACTGTACCTGTCCAGTCGGCCTCTAATCTCACGCAGCGTTTGAGACATAGCGGCTCGATATCTCACGGTTTTCACGTTAGAAAAACATAAAAAACGGCAGATGTCGAGCGGGAGAGTCAGCGAAACTTTTCCGTGTGTGGACGTCGTTTGCGCAGGGCGAGAGGCCTGGGGTCGATGACCCCGCGGGGGCCCGGTCGCAGGTCCGGTCCGGAGCAGCAGGGCAGACGCCATCGACCCGTTACAGCACAGGGTCTGAATTTGCATTCTGTTCTCTAGTTACCGCTGTGCTGACAGTTCCTGGTATGAGGTCAGCATTGGAATTCCAGGGCTGCTAGATTGATCCCCTCCTCCCCCGGTGAACTCTTTAGCATCACGGAGTGTGGCAGATTCCCAGATTCTGCTATCGATTCTGGATCGTTAGCTGGCTGCTCGCCGCACGCCGGTCCGTCTCGGAACCGGTTCCTCTGGTCAGTTCGTGTCACGTGTCTCACTGGTGGCACGTCACGTGGTGTCGCCGTTGAGACGTTACAGCGAGCGTAACATTAATACAGTCATCTGTGCTTCTGGTTAGTGTGCAGTTCCATTGTCTCAGGAGTGTGTGTGTGTGCTCATGTTTGGTGTGATGTTAACGCCTTCACTGTGAAAGATGTGTGGCTGACGGGAAGAAACTCGTTATGGTTTGTCACACAAAGCTGATCTGTGCTTTTAGTCTAAATGCTGAGGAGACGTGAAAGACAGTAATAGCCTCTTCTTATTTGCCAGGAAAAGAGAGTGATTTATGTTGGCTGGGTTTGAACCCTGTGCAGAATGAGGGGTGTGTTTACGGTTAAGGAGAGCTGGGGGTTTCAGAGAGAAACACACAGCTGTGCCCCAGAGATCCAGCACATCTCCAGACGTGATGCTTTCTGTGTGAGACCTTGTGCTGCAGTGCTGTGTGTATCATTTCATCTTAAACTACTTTCATTACTTTTCTCCCCATCCCACCTCAACTCCCTCCCTGGATAATGGATTATCTGGAATACATGGCACATGTGTGTGAGTCAAAGAACTATAGAATAATAGAAGGAGGGGACAGAAGAGATAGAGAAAATGAGGATGAAGACGAGGGATGAGCTGAGGGATAGAAAGAGTAAGAGTGAGAAGTTGGAAAAAGTAAAGAAGGGATAGCAGAGAGGGTGAGAGACATGCACAGACTGTTGGGGAGAGAGAGAGTGTTTGCCATTGGTTGAGGGGAGGCAGGGGGGAAGTGGGAGGGGGTGAACTGCATGACTGCTTATAGCTTTTGTATGCAAATGAACGGAGAGGGGCGGGGGTTCTATTTTGAGGGGCTGTCGCCTTGTTGATGCACACTGGAGCCATGGTGCACAAGGCCTACCCAAAGATACACACACACACAGACATACACACACAGATACGCATGCACACAGATACACATGCGCACAGACACACACGCACACAGATATACACACACAAACAGATTCACACACGCACATACATTCCTATTCTTGTTCACTATGGCATGGTGTTCTGTCTTTGCTAGTCTGTACTATAGCTGTGGAAAATGTGCTCTCTCCCTCTCTCTTTCCCTCTGTCCCTCCCTCTCTCTCTCTCTCTCTCTTCACAGTGGATGACTGGCATGTGTCAAGGGCTGTCTGCGTTAGCTCAGTTAGCATCATTAGCACCCTGCTACGAGCACTGGAGCTCCTAATCACAAACAGGTGTAGACAAGATGAAAGCTCCGCAGGTTCACTTAATCCCGCCCTCCACAGTTCTGCTACCATGTATCACTGTTTGTGTGTGTATGTGTGTGTGTGTGTGTGTGTGTTCTTCTCCAGTACATATGCTACATGTTCTAAATTATACAGCCCAACATCAATAGAACAACAAATTCCTGTTTGGAACTGAGGGATGTGGGTTTAGTGTGTGCTGTTCAGGACTGAGGGATGTGGGTTTAGTGTGTGCTGTTCAGGACTGAGGGATGTGGGTTTAGTGTGTGTTGTTCAGGACTGAGGGATGTGAGTTTAGTGTGTGCTGTTCAGGACTGGGGGATGTGGGTTTAGTGTGTGCTGTTCAGGACTGTGCCACAATGAGGAATTCAGGAAACTGGAATTGAGTGTGTGAGAGTGTGAGTGTGTGTGTGTGTGTGTGTGTGTGTGAGTGTGAGTGTGAGCGTGTGTGTGTGCTCAATATAGAAACACATGGCTTTTAGCACCAGTACAGTCAAAGCAGAAAAGATCAAACTCTCTGTCTCTCTAGTTCACTCTTTCATTTTTTACGTCTCTCTGTCCTTCTGTTCTCTCCTGGGACTGCCTTTAAAGGTCAAGCACCATTATGTTCAATCATCAGTAGTATCTCAGCACTGTAACTTCCTTCCTCCCCTCCCCAATACATGTATAGAGATAGTAAAAAAATGTTCACTATAACATTCAAGGTTTCAGAGACATTCCAGAGGTCCTTCATCAGATGTACAAGTACAGTGATTCACATATATACACTGATCAGCCGTTCAAAAATATATTTTGAATGAATTCAGCGTTATCATTAAATCCACCTGTATGATATCAGCCAGGTCCGTCTCGTGCCACCAGAGCAGCTCCGAGCCGTGAGTCATGGACCTCACACGCCCTCTGAACACACTCGTGGTCTGGCACTCAGACGTTAGCAGCAGGTCCTGTAAGTCCTGTATACTGTGAGGTGGGGGATTTGTGGATCACATTTGTTTTTCCAGCACATCCCACAGATGCTCAATCAGTCTGACATCTGGGGAATTTTGAGGCCAAGTAAAGACCTTGAACTCTGTCATGTTCCTTGAACCATTCCTGAACTGATCCCGTGACCCTGTTGCTGTGTAGCGCGGTAGGTATTAACAACCTGGGAACACCCTAAGGAACCTGCCGTTTTGGAGATGCTCGGACTCGTCTCAAATGTGGCCCTTGTCGGAGTCACTCAGATCTTTAGTCTTGGCCATTTTTTTCCGGGTTCCAACACATCAACTTCCAGAACTGACTGTTCACTCGCTGTCGTATATACCACACCCTTTGACAGGTGCCACTGTAACGAGATAATGTTATTCACTTCACCTGTCGGTGGTTTTAACGTTAAGGTTGATCGGTGTATATCTCTTTCTCCCTCGGCTCGTCATCTACTGCCGACCGATTTAATAAGCGTCCATTAGGCAGCACGAGCGTCCTATTTTACCGCGGGTGCACGTGCAAACCAACCTCTGCTTTCTCACAGCCTGTGCGAGCGCAGTTTCTCTTAATTATTGGGAGGCCTGTAGCATTTATTCATGAATACCGCAGTGTTCGCGTGCATAAGGACGTCTGTATATATTTGTCACTCATTCGTTCATTCTACTATTAATTTTTTTACTCTTTTAACTGTAATAGCTTTTTCTAAAGAATGGTCACAATAACGATTGTGATCGATTTCTTGCAGTCATTGTGCCGCGAGTTTCCTGACCATATAATATTAATGTTTTAATTTCTAAAATGGCCGTTCATAGTACTCGCCTCAGTGAGCGAGCCAGAAGCCGCGATCGGCCTGATCTCCGTGGTACGTGGCGTAAATTCGTTCTTCCTAGCCTGTGCAAACCCGCGAAGCTTGACGAATCTCCTGCAGTCGCCGCGGGCGAAATGGACGCAGTCCGCAGTCTCCGGTCCGCTTCGCTAAATGACGTCCGTTATGCATTGTTTCATGTGCACCGATCTACAAGCCCCGTGCCAAAGACAGAAAGGGCTCGCTCTCTGTTCCTCTTCATCGCTCGGTCTTCCTCTTCATTTTCGCCTCTGTCACGCTGCTTCTTATTACATCATGGCTTTTTTTGTTAATCGTAGTTCCACGTACCATAGCTAAATCAGTAAACAACAATAGTTTCGTTGGCTCTGAAACCACTGGTATGTGCACAAATGCTTTTCCGGTGTTCATTACTCACACAGGGCTTATTAACATAATTATTTTATGCATGTCAGGTATGTTGTGCCGCTAAAATCATTCAGCTTGTTGCCCGTTTCCTAAAGGCTTTCAGGTAATCCTAACATACAAAGTTCACGGCACATTCCTTGTTTGTCCACGCTGCTGCAGCTCTTAAACTGACGTAACGCAGCTGTCTCGCGCTGACCGCGTCTGTGTAGGATGGAGTCGTGCAAGACTCGCCTCCAGGGCCTGGTTGAAGGAAGGCCAGCTCGTGCCATTTCTTTCTCTTTTTTTTCTTTCTTTTTTTAGTTTTGTGTGTGTGTGCGCGCACGCGCAAATATTTTTTTAAATTTGTTTTCAAAAATGATTTAATCCCAGGATGTTTCTCGGAAGTTGTATTTGAAGTATGATTTGATTATGGTATGTTTGCTGCCTGGCTGATGGAGCATGGGTGATGATATTTAATAATAATTCCTTATAGGTTATAAATTCCTGTATTTGTTAGTCATACGTTAGGAGTAAATGCGTGTGGTAGGTTGTTTGGTGTTCATTACTTCAGCATTTCATGCGTGGATGAACTCTAGCCTGTCAGACTCTGATTCTTCAACTATTCTATTTTGGTTCTTCAGATATTCTATTTTGATAAAGATCAAAAGCTTTGTTGCTACCACTAATGTTGACACACTTATTTTCCAGACACAGATTTTGACTGGGGCTGTAGGGATCGACTATTGAAAATCCTTTGTAGTCCAGGACAAGGTTCCATTTCTGCCCGTGAAACCATCCCTGTTTTACCATATCCGTCACCTAAAGCCTATTTATCATTGTGTGTGTGTGTGTGTGTGTGTGTGTGTGTGTGTGTGATTGTGTGTGATCCAGGGAGGGCCTGGGCTGTTTGTGTGTGATTGTGTGTGAGAGAGGGAGAGAGAGACAGTGTGTCTGTGTGTTTGTGTGTGTGTGAGAGAAGGAGAGAGAGACAGTGTGTTTGTGTGTGTGTGTGTGTGTGTGCGTGTGTGTGTGGTTAGAGCATGAGCATGCGAGGTTGACCTTGTGACCTTGTGCCAGGCGAACGGAGAGCGATTAATTTCCATCAGGACACATTGAATGCCTCCCATTGTGCAGCTGGGAGCTGCT
>JAOYMR010000018.1:4694816-4697316 GCA_025802075.1 Tenebrosternarchus preto | reverse complement strand
CTGTCTCTCTGTCTCTCTTCTCTCTGCCTTCTCCTCTAAATCTCTCCTCTTCTCTTCTCTTCTCTTCTCTTCTCTTTCTCTCTCTTTCTCCCAGGAGCACAGCAGAAGCTCAGTGAGACCAGCTCAGTGAGACCAGCTCTCTGTTCTCTCACTATCCTACCTAACGCAGGGCAACAAATATCAAACTCATTTTTGTTTTTAGCCTGGCCCACATACCACAGAAATAAAGCAATCAAAGTGTGTGTGTGTGTGTGTGTGTGAGTGCTCCCTGTCTCATCTTTATCAGTTAGTATGTGCACTCCTGAGATAAAAAAGGAGTATTTCATTTTGTTGTAAATGCGTGATAGTGTGTGTATGTGTGTGTGTGTGTGCTTGTGTGTCCTCCACTGATCTGGCAGAGCCCTGTACCCTCCAGAGGGAGTGAGCTGCTCAGAGTGACCCAGGAGAGGGGCTCCGGACGGGGCTACAGCGGTCCAGCCTGGCTAGACCCCATGCTGTCCCCACAGTGGGCTCTCTGTCCCTCCTTCCTCTCAGGCTCTTCCAGCTGAGAGGCTGCCAGGAAGCCTGCTTTCTATCACAGCGCCCGGGCAACTGTCGCTATAGCAGGCCTACTGGGTTGAAACATGATCCCGCCCCATGGTTCACTGCTGAGCTGCTATTGGACGGAAACCAGGCCTGGTGTCCACTGGTGTGGCTGTTTAAGAGATTAATACGCCTCAGTTGGAGACTTTTGGAGGAGGACATGAAAGCCTGGGCCGGGTTCAGATCCAGGAAGAGGTGTGAGGTGTGCGTGTGTGTCTGTGTGCGTATGCGTGTGTGTGTGTCTGTCTGAGTGTGCATGTGTGTGTGTGCATGTTTTGTGCACTGAAACAAATATAAGTGTGAGTTTTGACAATAAGGCTGAAATGTGACCATGTTTGGTGAAAGCAAAAAAGAAAGAGAGAGAGAGAAGGAGAGAGAGAGAGGGAGATAGAAGCAGATTTCTTTTGGTGTCTGGTCTGGTCGGGTTCAGTCGAGCGCAGCAGGGCTCAGAGTGGGGCGTGTTTCTACATGTCATACCAGGCCCCCCTCGCACCACATCACAGACAGCAAGGGGCGGACAAAAGAAACAGGGAGGAGAGAGAGAATGATCTCTGGGTGAAAGTCAGGCAGGAGGGAGACCAGATCAGCTCCAAGATCAAACCCTGCTGAATTCACATGATCTCACGGACCGCAGGCAATTCAGAGGTCAGAATGGGTATCAGAAAAGTAAAAGAGGAGAGAGAGAGAGAGAGAGAGAGAGAGAGATGGATGGATGGATGGATGGTAAGATTTGGGAGGGGTTGACTGGGAGAAGGAGGGAGAGAGAGAACGAGGGCATGAGTGATATATTAGAAGGATAGAAACGTAGCTTTGGCGTTTCTGCATTGTATAATTGCATTTCGTGTTCAGAGAACATCGGCAATCGATAATGTAATTCATAGAAAAGCCGTATTGAAGCAGTGTATCCACATTGGGCGAGCGTGTTCCAGCCTCCGTCGCCAGGAATTAGAGGGAAGAGGACGAGAAAGTCGTTCGTCATTGAAACAAAAAAAAAAAAAAAGAAGTGAAGTGGCCTATTGTGTATAGCAGAATTTACTTACCCAGCATGCTTTGAGAGCTGCGGTCCAAATTGTATTAGAGTTTGACTGACGTTTCCATGGCTGCTTGTCCTCCAGTCCATGAGCTCTCCAGACGACGAAGACTCCTCTTCGTGCGCAACTCTGTAGAGGGTAGCATGTTTGATCTCTCCTCTTTTCCAGTCTCTCTCTCAGAGCCTCCACCAGCCTCACCCCCACCACCCGCCTCTCTCTCTCTCTCTCTCTTTCTCCCTACCACACTGGTGCTGCGTGTTGTGGATCTGCCCAAATCTGAAATGGCACTCGTGCCCCGGTGCTGCCAGAGAGGATTTGCGACCATGTAACGCGGGAGGCGGCTGGTTCTGATCCGGCCCCCGGGGGCCCCAGACTTCCCGCACGCTCGGCCGTCTCTCCCTCACACTTCCGCACGCTTCCCCCGTTAAAACTTTTGCTCCACAACTGAGCCAAAACTGCCGAGATTTCGAGTCGCCTAAGGAGAGCCAGAGCTGCTGCCCAACCGGAGTTCTGTAATGGTCTGACTGTTAGTTGGTTTTGACACTCTTCATTGTGTGTGTGTGTGTGTGTGTGTGTGTGTGAGACAGTAAGTGTTTAGCCTTTTATTTAAACTTCCACTGACTCCCAATTCCTGTGCTCCATCTCTGTCCTCCACCCTAGTTCCCTACACCCTTACTCCAGTCCCATCTTCCACCGTAGTTCCCTACACCCTTACTCCAGTCCCATCTTCCGCCCTAGTTCCCTACACCCTTACTTCAGTCCCATCTTCCGCCCTAGTTTCCTACACCCTTACTCCAGTCCCATCTTCCACCCTAGTTCCCTACACCCTTACTCCAGTCCCATCTTCCGCCCTAGTTCCCTACACCCTTACTCCAGTCCCATCTTCC
>JAOYMR010000018.1:4672694-4687419 GCA_025802075.1 Tenebrosternarchus preto | reverse complement strand
TCTCTCTCTCTTCCTCTCTCTCTCTCTCTTTCTCTCTCTCTCTCCCTCTCTTACTCTCTCTATCTCTCTCTCTCTCTCTCTCTCTCTCTTCCTCTCTCTCTCTCTCTCTTCCTCTCTCTCTCTCTCTCCCTCTCTTCCTCTCTCTCTCTCCCTCTCTTCCTCTCTCCCTCTCTCTCTCTCTCTCTCTCTCTCACACACACACACACACATACACACTTTCTCTCTCCACCCTCTCACTAGGAAAGGCCTTATTGTGCAGCGTAATCCAGCTCTTCACAATACACCCACAACACAAAGCCTCTGTGCTGCCCCAATATCTGCCCTGTTCACACACACTCACATACACACACACTCACATACACACACACACATACACACACTCCCTCACACACACACATACACACACACACACATACACACATACACACACACACACACACATACACACATATACACACTTTCACTCACACACACACACACACACACTCACTCACACACTCACATACACACACACACATCCCCACAGAGGCTGATATACAAGGCCATGTCTGGTACATGTCTCTTCCTCTCCTCTCCTCTCTTCTCCTCTCCTCTCCTCTCTTCTCCTCTCTTCTCCTCTCCTCTCTTCTCCTCTCCTCTCTTCTCCTCTCTTCTCCTCTCCTCTCCTCTCTTCTCCTCTCTTCTCCTCTCTTCTCCTCTCCTCTCTTCTCCTCTCCTCTCTTCTCCTCTCTTCTCCTCTCTTCTCTTCTCCTCTCTTCTCCTCTCTTCTCCTCTCCTCTCTTCTCCTCTCCTCTCCTCTATTGATTGCAGTGGCTGTGTTAAAGTGGCTGATGGTTCTGCATCTCCTCACTTTGCTGCCACTGTACCTTCATCTAGCGCTCGCCTGATTGGCCAAAGCCTCAAGCTGCTCTCACACACAGATGCATCATGGAACTTACCATTGCTGATTGTGCAAGCTGACTGTAATAGGGACAAGCAAGCTCTCTCCTTCTCTCTCCTTCTCTCTCCCCTTCTCTCCTTCTCTCCCTCCCTCTCCTTCTCTCTCCCCTTCTCTCCTTCTCTCTCCTTCTCTCTCCTTCTCTCCCCTTCTCTCTTTCTCTCCCTCCCTCTCCTTCTCTCTCCTTCTCTCCCTCCCTTTCTCCTTCTCTCCCTCCCTTTCTCCTTCTCTCTCCCCCTCTCTCCTTCTCCCTCTTTTCCCTTCACCCTGTGTCCATCCTTCCCACTGTACAGACTGTGGATATAAACCCTTAAGTGAGGACAAAAGAGGAATTCAGTCAGAATTTGTGTGATAGAAGATCCCTGGAGTCAGCCAGCTGGGCCTGGCTCGTCTGCATTCTCTTTGAATATGCGTGGAATCTGATAATGTATGCAAATGCAATGGAAAATATGTGAGTAAATGGTGGTGTGGACTGGGAGAGGGGGGAACCAGAGCTCGTGGATTCATGCAGCACGTGACTGTGGTTCCTCACTCCTGGAACAAACGCACACCAACACCCAAACTTCAGACCACTAGCAGCAGCTGGAGGTTTAGTCTTTTAACGGAATTTACCTTCTTGTGTTTAATGCGTCCAGATTAGCTTCACAAGTGTTCCTGCTTCAGCGCAGATGCAGTGTGGCTGCACTTCAGTAACGACAGCCGTGATTCAAACACTAAATTGAAAGGATTTGTTATCATGTAGAAAAGAATTTCTCCGTTTTTTCTGTAGTTTTCTGAGTGCTGTTCTGAATCCAACGCCTCTTCTCGTAATATGGGATAATGTCTGCAGTAGGTCTAGATTGAAGCTTTATTTAAACTGAGGGCTGAGTTCTGTAGATTGGTCTCTTTATTGTGAGAACCACTATTCTCTCTCTCTCTCTCTCTCTCTCTCTCTCTCTTCCCCTCCATTCTCTCTCTCTCTCTCTCTCTCTCTCTCTTTCTTATCTATTTCTCTCTGTCTTGGACTTTTTTCCCACATCGATCTGTCATGAAACAGTATCAATGCCACAAATGGAAAATAAAGTCATATCGGACAAACAAGCTTTCTGTGCTTTGGTAAGGTATCAGTAGGTGATGAGTGCGGTGAGTTGAGGGGTTCGGGCAGGTGGGGACTGGAACGGCTCTTTCAATTAAACGCAGGAGGTGTGGAGGTCAGTGTGCACTCACAGAGAACAGGCGCCTTATTAAGGTGGAGACAGAAAGAGTAAATGGAGGAGGCTGAATGGGAGCACGGGAGCGAGAGGGAGTGCGGAGAAAATGGATGGAAAAGGAGCAGTCAGAGGGAGAAGAATTTGGCCTCCCTCGCCTGTTCATCCAGAGCCTCGGTAGTCAAGAGAAGGAGTGAAGATATGAAATGAAAACACACACAGTGAGGGAGAGAGAGAGAGAGAGAGAGAGAGAGAGAGAGAGAGAGAGAGAGAGAGAGAGGATAAGTATAAAGGAGTTTAGGAGCATGGTGTAATTTTGGCTCCTGTGCAGGAGCCTCTGGGAAAATCATCGCTACCTACGGAAGCCCGGCAGGCCCATAAATCACCTGAAGAACTCTGGTTCCCAGGGACCCCGTGGTGACCCCAGCCACCCCCCAACTTCCATCCTCTGCTTCTCCGCTCGCTCCCCTTACCCTCTTTTCCTCATTCCTAAGCTCCAAGCAGTACCAGGCCTGTGGGATCAGCATTCCTGCTCGGAATTCCACCATTTCGCTTTCCTTCTCCATGCATAATTCAGCTGGAATGGAGCTGATGGTTTGGTGTAACCAGGCTGTGTGTCTCTGACACAGTCGTGTGCTCCACAACTCCCCCACGTGTACCACCATTCTCTCCACCTTTGGTGACCATGCCCTCGACGTGACCTCACCCTGTGAATCCAGAGCTCCTCACATGACCCGGTCCGATCGCAGAATCCGGGCCTGGTGTCATTCAGTGCATCCACACCCCCCGTGTGGTGAGGCCTCCACTCCATTCCTCCCAGTCACGTGACTTTTCTGGACGCACCTCCCCGGCACACGTGAGTGCACATGCGACCCTGCATCTAACGGGTCTCTCCGCTAGTGTGGTCAGGGGTTCGGCTGTGGGTGGTAAGGATTCTAGGGCATCCAGGCGATGCAGAGCGATCCGGACAGCCGCCCGGCTCTCCAGGGGAATTCTGGGTAAATCTCCGCTGCTCCTTCACTCAGGAGAAGAAGGGAAGAAGAGACTAATTGTTTCTGTGCTTCAACAGTGACATGTCTGTTCTCATTCCTTTCATGCCTTTTTTCTTCCTCTAAACATCCATCCATCCATCCATCCCTCTCTTTTCTCAAACGTTCTCCTTTTGTTTTCAGACTTGCTTTGTTGTCCCCTTTTTTGTATTATTTATTTGCTGTGTTTTTTTCTCTCACTCTATCTCTCGTCTTCTCTCTCTTTTTCTGTGTCCCTGCTTCTCTGCTGTTTCCAGTTCAGAAAGTCCATCCTAAATAATGAACAGGGAAAAGTGCAACTGTGTGTGTTATTTACTTTTGTAATTACGTTCATTTCTGCAGAATGAGTTTGTATTGTGTTGTCTGGATTGGAAAAATGAGGAGAATAATCTCTGAAGATTACATGGCTGGTTGTTGTAGGGAGAGAGCAGCTGATAGCCAGAGGAACAGAACAGCACATCCTCTCAGGCTTCCTCTCACCCTCCTCCTCCTGATCTGTCCCAAACGTCCTGCGGATGACGTGGTATTTGGACGGAATGGCTCTCCATTCCTTCTATATATTACTACCAGTCTAATTATGCTGCTCTAACACTTGGCACTAAGCAAGAAACATTCAAATAGCTTTCCAACCTACCTCTAAAATCCCCCGGACCAGATGGTCCGTGTCTCCTGTTCACTCTGAATACTTTGGGGACACATCCACCCATAGCCCTCTTTTCTAGGTTGATGGCAGAGTTTTAATTGGGGATCTGAAGTCCCAAGTCTATTTTTAACAGTGCCTGAAACACTAGCTAGCACTCCACTGCGCCCAGAATGAGCATGGGTCAAGCCTTTCGAGGCAGTACCTACACCGGAGAATTGGGTGTGTGTGCGGGTGTGTCAGAAAATGTGGACGAACGTGTGTGTGTGTGTGAACTCGGCCTTGTTGCCCATTTTGAGTTCAACTGTGATATGAAAATTTTGGCATTCTGAGAACGTTTTTTATCACGTTATTATATACCGTAATTTAAACGTTTCATTAAGATGATGGTACTAATTTGTATATGAGGGTGTTTTTATGCACACATGTGCTCAGTTCTGTCTCACGTGAACTGGGACCAGCTTGTATAATGAAGCTAAAGAAACAGAGGCAGGAAAAAAGCACTTTGAGAGTTCGTACGTGTTCCGTATTTCTTTCTATGCCAGACATTTATTGGGCCGCACAGAGAGGAAATATTGATCAAATAAATGAGCATAGAAGGGTCGTTTGAATTGTGAACAGCAACCAAAACAGAGGTCAACAGAGGTCAACCAAAACAGAGGTCAACAGAGGTCAACCAAAACAGAGGTCAACGGGAAGGTCGATGACGCAGTTCCATCCTCCAGAGCGGCGCGCGGCAGGACGACGCAGGACGGTCCCGCGCTCTTGCCGGAGAGACCCGCGTTTACAGCTGAGACACAATGTTGTCACGTTATTTCCAACTAGCTCCTCCCCCTCCTCTTGTTTACCATATGAAAAGTACGGTTAGTTGGGTAATAGAGTCTTAAGACAAAGAACGTGGCCCCACTGCAATAACTCAGCGAGTGTCGTCGGGCTTTATTGATCGGTGCCGGGATCATTTATGTCTCGCCGGGGGTGGTTAGGACTGCGATGGGCACCTGCACCTGGTCACCCTCAGCTGGAAGAGTGCATCTGTTTATTAGCGCTCGCAGGATCCCTCCTGCTTGCCGTAGGCCATGCTTGCATTACCCCAGACAGCAGTTTCAGAGTCTTTTTTGTGTTTGATTTCTGTCTCTATTGTTGTTGTTTACGTTCCACGTGGTTTTGCAGCACGCCTGATCAGTGACGGATCCCTCACGCTTCGGCTCTGCGCCGTGGACAGGAACTGTGCGGGTTCGTGGTACCCTGTGTGATCTCCGTCGCGCAGACAGGAACACTTGTCTCACGCACGTCAGCGCAGAACAGGGCCGGCGAGGCCTTCGCTTCCAGATGCCGCTTGGCAAATCGGCGTCTGAAGTTTAGTGAATCCAGATGCCTCAGGTGATGATTGGTCCTCACCAAGCGTGGTGAGAGCATGTTAAAACAGACGTCCCTTTACACCAGCGCACCAGCACATGGAAGGAGACAACTGTCACTCTTTTCAAAGCTTACACTTCCGTCACATGCGTTCTGTTTGTGCAACAGATGGTTGTCATAGTGATATGAGCTCTGTTTATTCTCCCCCTGATGTATGCTATCTGAAATTTAACGTGCTACCAGATGTGTAGACAGCTGTACTGAGAGAAATGAGTTACAAGTCCAAAAAAAAAAAAAATACTGAAAAATATATATTTTAAAATACAAATTTTGTTGCTGTGGTGTGAAGAAACTGAGTAGATTTATTTACATGTAAATTTGCTCAGCTGACAAACATGGTCATTACCCTCTACTAATAATAAACGTTATAAATTAATTAAATAAGAATAATGGTACTTTGGTGCTGCAGATATTGTACAATGCCAAGACAACCTACTTCCTCATCTGTGCTCTGGCTTCTCTGCTTAACTGTGGGTGGAGTGAACGATCTTGACTACAGAACAATCTTTACCCAACAGGGTGGTTTGGTGGTTCAACACACAGGGCAGGCAGCTGAATCCACAGAAGCGTGATACAGACAACAAAAAATATACATTTCTTTCTTTTAATTCAGTTTGTGTAAAGGCTTGAAATACATGTAATGAGACACTGGTATATATTTAGATTTTTATTGTAAGTTTATTCTAGTGGAGGTGATTTTTGTATGTAACGATAAATAGCCTCATTAACAGAGAAGGTTTGCGATGGCGCCTAACAGAAAGATTAACTAACATCTGCGCTAAATAATTCTTGACACATTTCTTAAGGCCATTCATGATTGAGTGATGGAATATTAAAAACAATCAACATTCATATAGACTAATTCATGTAATTTCATGAGTTTACATAGACATAGTTGAACCCTGACAGAACATTCCAGATCGTAGTGTGGATAATTCATTAGAACATTTAACTTGATAAACACGAATTACTGTTTGACAGACAGTTCATGTACCTGCCCACTGATGGGTGATAGAAGCTGAGTGTTTGAATTTCGTGATCTAAAACCCTGCATGCGGTTATGCTGCCAAGTACTGCGGATTAATGGAAAATGGGCTCTTGCTGATCTGATACCAGTTACACAGCTCTTCAAATAGTGCCTTAGTGCAGTGTGGGCTGGTCCCATGTCAGAGGAAAGGCTTAATTGGTATTTTTGCGGATGGTGGCTCAAAAGCAGTTCTGGACCTCATCCACGTCCTGGATCATACCACCCAGCAGAAAAGATGGGGGGTGGGTTTGCTCAATAAACCAGTGAGCATCAGTAAACACCAGCGTCAGTTCATTGATTCTGACCTTTCTTGTCCCGAGTGGACGAAGACTCTGCCTTGATAAATAAACCCACCTCCATCTGTCTGTCTGAGGCTGGAGAGAATTTCGTGAATGAATCTGTACTAACATTTTAGGGAGGTCTGAAATTGTCCCATTGCTCTTGTTCAAATAAACCAGGCACTGTATGACAGCTGTTCATTCAGATGTAGAATTTTTATGTTGGGTTTTTTTTTTTTGGTACTTTATTTTTAAGGTTCTTGCTAAATTGCCTGTATCTGAACACCCCCCCCCCGTATTTGAAGGTGGTAGACACACACAAATTTGTCTCTACCTCCCTTCCTTTCCCTCTTACCTTTTGTATTTCCTATAATCGATCTGCACTTAAGCCCCTAAGGAGATAATCAGTTTGTCAAAGCTCTGAAAAGGCTTCCATCAATCCCGGGGCTCTACGTGGCGTACCTGTGATATCCTGGGGACTCTGGGCTTTGTCACCTGAAACGTGTTTTGGAAATCAATTAACGTGTCTCTCTTTGACTTCGTTGAGCGCGCGGGGGAGCAAAGGAGCGCTCCCTCAGGTGTGCCACGACAGAGAGGCAGGGGAGCAGCTCCCTCAGGTGTGGGTGAGCGAGGATTCAGACAAGCTGATTAGGCTGTGCACGCCTCCTATAACGGGAGTCCCGCAGACAGTTTTCCTCAGAGGACTGCAGGTGCATGAGGCTCCTCCATTCCCTACGGGGCGGGCCCCGACCCAGCCCTATCCCAGCCTCATCCCAGCACTGGGATCGATTCTCGTCTGCCATTGGCTGGCTTTCCTACACGTCACCCCGCCCTTCTGCTGTGGCTCTGGCCTGTCTTCATTTCTCTTCTGGCATGTAAACACGGTGATGGCGCCATGGTAACAAGGCCACACTAACAACATCCATACTGTTCTGTAGCTCTAAATCAAGTCTTTCTCTCTGTGTCGGATTTCTGTCTTTGTTTCTTTTTTCATTTATTCCTTCCATTTTTTCCCTTCAGCTGTATGTCTTCATTCTTCTCTCTTCCTCTCTCTCTGTATGTCTCCGTTCTTCTCTCTCTTCAACTGTGTCTTTGTTCTTCTCTCTCTTCCTCTCTCTCTGTACGTCTCCGTTCTTCTCTCTCTTCCTCTCTCTCTGTATGTCTTTGTTCTTCTCTCTTCCTCTCTCTCTGTATGTCTACGTTCTTCTCTCTCTTCCTCTCTCTCTGTATGTCTCCGTTCTTCTCTCTCTTCCTCTCTCTCTGTATGTCTCCGTTCTTCTCTCTCTTCCTCTCTCTCTGTATGTCTCCGTTCTTCTCTCTCTTCCTCTCTCTCTGTATGTCTCTGTTCTTCTCTCTCTTCCTCTCTCTGTTTTGTGCTGTGGGAGGAAGAGGTGACAGAACGTTTATCATTGTCTGCTGAAGCTGGAGAGAGAGACACATAAAGGCAAAGAGAGAAGATGAAGCAAGGAAGAGAGAGAGAGAGAGAGAGAGAGGGAGGGATGGAGAGAGAGAGAGAGAGAGAGAGGGAGGGATGGAGAGAGAGAGAGAGAGGGAGGAGAAACAGCATGGAAGGAAAAAGCTTGGGCGTTTATTCATGACATGGTTATCCCTGACTAAGAGAGAGCAGGGCCGCTGACAGCAGGTGTGTGCTCCTTGATTAATGGAGAGAATGAGTGATTGTGACAGAGCAGGTGACCATAAGGGGGTGGAGGGCGGCAGGAACACCTTTCCAACAGCGCCCCTAACAGCTGTCTCCCTTGGCATTCTGGGATGCTTCCTGCGTCACTCCCGTTGTCAAGGAAGCGTCCAGGTGTGTGGCGGTTGCCTCGGGTTTTCTCACCCTAGTGCAGAGTCACAGTGCGACTGAGGTTAAACCTGATTATAAGAAGCGCTATCAGTGATCTCATGTTCTTATGGCTAGCTGGTAGCAAAGAAAGAGAGAGAGAGAGAGAGAGAGAGAGATGGGAAGATGAGTCCCTTGCCAATAATTTTACCTCAGGACAGGTCATTCGCCAATTAAACCCTCGTCTGCTCACTTCTTTCTCTGAGGCTCACAACTGCCCAGCGTTCATCTTTAATCAGAACACACAAAGAGCTCTAATACAGCTCCCTCCGTCTCTCTTCGTCTCCCTGTCTCCCTCCATCTCTTTCTCTCTTTCTGTCCTCCTCCATCTCTCTTTGTCTCCCTCTGTCTCCCTCCATCTCCCTCTGTCTCCCTCCATCTCCCTCTGTCTCCTCTGTGTCTCCCCTATTCTCCTTGTTTGTTTTTTTGTTCTCACTCTAATCACACCTGGATTTTTTCCATTTCTTTCTATTCTGTTGTTGTTCTTTTACAACTCCTACACCAATAACCTCATCATCTCTCTCTCTCTCTCTCTCTCTCTCTCTCTCTCTCTCTCTCTCGCTCTCTCTCTCACTCTCTCTCTTTCTCTCTCTCTATCTCTCTCTCTCTCTCTCTCCCCACTCTCTCTCTCTCTCCATTCATTCCCTTTCTTTTTCAAACACAGTACCATTCAGATGTTAATGCCAAAGTCCATTTGCTGGGCCCCGTTTGGCCCCATATCTCCAGCAGCGTTGGAGACATCGCTGTTGCCCCGTTGTGCTGACGTGCAGCACATTTCTCTCCCAGCTCTGACGCTGTTCACCCACTGCTCCTCTCTCCCAGTACATGATCCACCTGAGGAGGATTTCCCTCACACTCCCTCCAGGGCGCCACCCTTGCCATTTCCACCTGGCCTCCTTATCGGACCTGATGGTGCAGGTCGCTCAGAGGAAGGTGGAGGAATCCGCCTTCCTCCGTAGTGTGTTTAATGGGTGGGGGTGGGGCTTCTGCCCCTGGGGGCGGGTTTTTGTAGTTCCTGGGCCATGGGCCAATGCTTCTTGTATCGGTTTGAAGGAAGTGCAGAAGATCTGGTCACTGGTCCGAAGGCTAGAGGTAAATGCTAGACCTTTCGAGACCAGAACTTTCTTTCAAATGTTTCCTTCACATGTTACAGTGGCTCAGTGATCCATGATGTGTAATGTCCCAGAAAGCACAGCGGTCAAGGTTAGGAGTGAATTAGAAACGCATCAGACACAACTCAGTAATCTTCTAGGAGCCTGATTAAGCAGCCATTTTGGATCAGCGGTGCTCAGTTTCACTGGTGGGTTTGGGTTCTAGGGGAAAGCACCGCAGTGCAGATCCAGCGCTCTTGCTAGTGAAGATGTATGAGTCATTCTGGCCATCGGCGGTAACCGGATGATGGATGGTCGTCATGGTGACGTTGCGTGCAGGGTGTAGTGCTCCCAGCGGGGAGGCAGGTCACCACTGGACATTCATCACCGTCCACTTAGACCTGCTGAATGCTTGTTCTCAGAGGAATCCTTAGACCTCATACACACACACACACACACACACACACGCTCACATACACACATGCACACGTATATACAAACGCATCTACTGAAAAAGACACATACATGCATATACACATACATGGGCACACACAAACACACTTATGCATGCAGGCAAAAATTAGTTTTGAGCTAAAAAGTTTATGTTCCAGAAAACTTCCCACGGACGTTTCCTTCAGGATAAAGGAACATTATGTTTGGTTTGATGTCCTGAAAATGTGACTTGTGTCCAGTTTTCTAAATGGAATGTTTTTTCTTGGTCTTCAGTACATTCTGTGAAATCTTCATATTCTCTTAACCATCACATGTTCTGAGAGTGTTCTGATTTTTAGGGTTATATAGTGTTTTCTCGTTGGTATTAGAATTTATTGCAAAATGTTTCCAGACCGTGTATTTGTTTATAGTGACTAAAACATATTTTCTATTATCATCTGCAGTTTATCATCTGTTCTCAACATATTCAGAACATTGTACAAAACCATTTCCTGTTAGCTGGCATAGACTGACTTTATGGCCAGTAATATTGACCTTCACTGTCATTAACTAATACCAATTATTTATAGAGTTCAGATTCCCCAGTGGAGCAGCATCATTTCTGTACTGATAAGAGTGATTCTGGTCGCATTACTTGGGTGCGTTAGTCATTCTGAAGACTTAATAGATCAAGTTAATTCCCCCTGATGTAGGTAGGTAGTCACCATGGGGTATTCACCATTTACTCTTGTTTCTGTCTCCATGGTGACAAGGCCTCATTGTGACCTCATCACAGGTGTAGATTCTAGAACGCTGCCCTGCAGGTGGTCATAGCGACTGCTGCTCTTCCCATCGTTTCCCTATTAGGGACCCAGGTGACCCCATTAACGACTCAAGTGAGCTTTTCCATGGGCTGGCTTTCTTTCTACTGGACTGTGATCTAATGAAGCCCTAGGTGTTCTATCAGGGCCCAGGCCACATGGGCCTCAAACTCAGCATGGCCTGTGTCTGGTGGGCGGAGCTGGTCTAAGGGCATATGCACTCGCACATATTAGAGACATGGACGAACATGTGGAAGAAAACGGGAGCAGGGAGAGGGGGCGGGGCCTGTTCCCTGCTTCAAAGCCCCCAGTTACTGCAATTACTGTATGCAAATGGAATTATGGAATGGAATGCTGTCTGGCAGAATTCAGGGATTTCTGGAATTGTAAACTTGCCCAGATCAGGACAGAACGTGGGTAGCTGCTTCCTGTAAGTTTAGACAAATGCATGGTTTGCCTTGAAGTGATAACATCTCAGAGGCTTAAATGAACTTTTGTTACACAACTGTTCCTGTTTCACAAGATTTTCCATATGGATTGATTGTGAGTTGTTTTAGAAGAATGTTTTAAGACATGCATAAACGTTTTACAGTAGCAGGACCCTCTCCCCATTGTGACAGGTGCCTGTTGCAGTGGAAAACGACAGCAGGTGTATGTGATTTACACGGGGCTCCGTTTTACAGCTGAGGGGCTGTCTGTCTGACGGCTGAGGGGCCGTATATCTGACAGCTGAGGGGCTGTCTGTCTGACGGCTGAGGGGCCGTATATCTGACGGCTGAGGGGCTGTCTGTCGCGGCTTTAGTGTCCTGCTTCCCTCAGGTGCCAGAGTGGCTACGCGACACTAATTACCAAGTCATAACTTTTCACTGGAGGCTTCATTCAGGTAGCATCTGCCTCACTAGTGTAGTCTTAGCAGCTACACTATCGATCTCCACTTCCGACAGGAGACAGACGGGGACAGACCGGTACAGATGGGGACAGACGGGAACAGATGGGACAGACCGGGACAGATGGGGACAGACCAGGACAGATGGGGACAGATGGAGACAGACCGGGACAGACCAGGACAGATGGGGACAGATGGGGACAGACTAGGACAGACCGTGACAGATGGGGACAGACAGCTGCTCCATTCGATCCTCACTTTTCTTTTTCGTACCGTCATGTGACTAACTGTCCCAGCCATGGTCTCCTTTTCCTTGTCATTCCCGTGAAACTCATCGGTGTTGTGGGTGGTGTTGTGGGCGGTGTTGTGGGCGGGGTCATGGGAACGGCGCACTGCTCGTTCTGCAAGGTTTAGCCCACTGTCTCATCCTTTCAAAGCCCATGCTACCGAGACACTTTTAACACAGCTAAAATGAATCTTTAATCCACCCATTGTGTTTGGCAGGGGTTTTGTGTTTGTGTAAGGAGCTTACGTATGTAGCTCTAGTTCAGGCCACAGTGCGTAGATGCTATGAGGAACAAGAACCCAAGGCTGAAAGGTGATGGTGCCAATGAGGAAGGTGGTGCACTCCACCACCAAACACACAGCACTGAGACTCTTTAAACAAAGTTACTGGAATGGCTTCAGAAGTGTAAGATCCTCCGGGACCCTATCGATATTGACCTTTACGTGTTTCTTTTACCTGTTGATGACGTCGGACGATACGGCGATGAGCAAATGCTGATTCTCCAGTACACGCTTTAAACCACATGCCTACACGGTCCTTAATGCCTCTGTCTCGCCGTTCCAGAACAGCAAGAAAGTTCCAGAAGGAAGTGGTTTTGTGATGGTTCTGTTAATAACAACGTCACCACTGTGGTAATGACTGAAGGGACACTACAGTCCCCAGTGAGCAGCTGTCAAACAGCAGCTCCTCAGGAAAAAAGAGTGTAATGATGTGTAACTTTTTTGAAGAATCACCAAGTAGGACAAAGCCAGCTCAGTTTGAACTGAACTCAAGACAGCGGGATTGTTGGTGCTGGAGTCTGCCTGAACCTTAGCCTGGGCCCACTGCGTACAGGGAAAGTTCGCAGGAAGTCAGATAGCGTGGGTTGCCGGAGCTTAGCGGAAGTGAAAAATGCTAGTGGTTACGTGAACGTATATCACTGCTGTCTGTGCAGGGCGATTACAGACGGCCCCAATAGCACAGAAAACGCAAGCTGATGTAGAGGAAGATGAACATTTCAAAATGTCTTTTGAAGGCAGTAACAAAGGCACGTATTTATTGAGAGGTTTAATAAAGGAAGGTGTTGAAGGTCCGTCTGCCCGACATGAAGATTTAACGCTGGTCTTTTGTTCTGCCACACACACTAAGCCTCCTGCACCTTTATGTCTAAGCAAATGAGCTTTTAGCAATTAGCCTGCAAGATTAGCGCCAGTTCTTCATTCCTAAGCAAGGGGTTTTTTTTGGGTTTTTTTTTTGTTTGCTGACACATTTCTTTTTGTCCTCCATCAAATGCAGGAAAGGCCATTAAAGTTTGTGGCCTGAGGTTGCATACGTTGTTGAGTTTGTGTTAACTTGTGGACTGGCAGTAGGAGCGAAGCACGGTTGGTTCAAGAGCGGAGAGCCCTTCCTCAAGAGCGGCGCTCTGGAGGTGCTTATCTCTTCATCTCTGTCTCAGTCTATGGAATGAATGGGTTTTTTGAAGTTGCTCCTCCTTGACCACACTCTGTTCTGTGCCTGTGTGGGTGTGTGTGGATTTACGTATGTGTGTGTGTGTGTGTGTGCTTGTGTATATGTGTGTGTGTGTGTGTGGGTGAGTGTGTATATGCGCATTTGTCTGAGGGTTGTTGCTATAGTGACCTTTCCCTCTCTCCACGGATCTCCAAACACAGAATGGGTGCAGACAGATCCAGTCTCGGTGCTTAAGGAAGCTGCTGTGTCTAGCAAACATGAAGAGACTGTTGATCCGGGTGTTTCTGGAAACCCCTCACACATTGAACAACATTGTTTTGTTTACTGCACAGGTGTGTGAGTGTGTACACATGCATTAGTGTGTGCTTTGTGTATGAGTATGCTTGTGTGTCCACAAGAGTGTGTTCATATGTGTGTGCGTCTGTATGTGCACGCGGGTGAGCGTAGGAGTGTGTCCACCTCACTCCTCCACCAGCACGGCCGTGTGTCGTGGGACGGGTGGAGCACGCCACAGCTCTGTGCTTCTGCTGACTGCATTCGTGCTCCAGCGAGCTGTGCAGAGGTGGTACGTAGGGATGGGGCTCTGCGCCAATGTTAGGAAAAGTGTTCATCACTAACTTTGTTCTCCTCAATGGTTCGATACCTCCAGCAGTTAAAAGGGTCTTTAGTGCCACGAATGCAATCATAAAAAATGCCTTCATGACCAGAGAGGTCGGGCGCAGAGACGCCGGTGCATACGGCTGTGCTGTGAGAAGGAGAGAAGGAGAGAGAGGGAGGGAGAAAGAGAGAGAGAGAGAGGGAGAAGTGTCTGATGAGTGTGTGTGTGTGTGTGTGTGTGTGAGTGTGTGTGTGTGTGTGAGTCCTTGATTTTGGGTTGAGTGACTGTAAAGGGATCTGTGCATTTAGCACGCCTGCCGTTAGCTACAGCCTGCCATTAGTTACAGGCTACTGTTAGCTACATCCTGCTTCCAGCAGCCTCCCCCGGCCTGGTCGTTAACCCTGCACACTGACGCTAACGCCCTGGGTGGTTCTGACCCACTACCTGGCCCCCTGAGATGGAGAGAGAGAGAGCGGTTTTGGGTGCTGCTGTAGGGAGCTGTGTGAAACTGACAGGAAAGTGTAGGATAAGAGGAGAGTTACGGTGAGGACAGAGGAGTGGAGAGGAGACATGAAGGTGGAGGTGTGGAAAGGATAGAGGAGGGTGGAGGTGTTTGGACTTTGAGTCTCATTAATGGCGCTGAGCAGAAGGAGAGGAGGAAACAGGAGAAACAACAACACAGTCAGGGGCCTCACTAATGCAGTCACCGTGTGTGTGTGTGTGTGTGTGTGTGTGTGTGTGTGTGTGTGTGTGAGTGTGTGTGTGTGTGTGTGTGTGTGAGTGTGTGTGTGTGTGTGTGTGTGTGT
>JAOYMR010000018.1:4623359-4634422 GCA_025802075.1 Tenebrosternarchus preto | reverse complement strand
CTCTCTCTCTCTCTCTCTCTCTCTCTCTCTCTCTCTCTCTCTCTCTCCCTCTCTCCCTCTCTCTCTCTCTCTCTCTCCCTCTTTCTCTCTCTCCTCTCTTCCACACTCCTACACATGCCAACGCATTGACACAGACGATTCGTATAACAGCAGACACCCCACACCTCCACCCACCACAGAAACACATTACCCCACACCACAGCAACAAACCAGCCCACAACACCATCACCACCCACTACAGAAACACTCCTCCCCACATCTCAGAAACATACTGCTGAAGGAAGCCACTCAGGAGCACGTTAACCAGACGGACCTTTACCCTTCCTCTTTCCATTTCTCTCCATGCTCCTCCCCTCGCCTCCTGTCCAACCCTAGCTGAGCTGTGTGCACATGCAAGGCAAAGGAGGAGGAAGAAGAGGAGGAGGAGGGGGAGGAGGCTTCTAGGGAAGATAAACACACACACACACACTCTCTTCTCCAGGCCTGGGAAGAGGAGTGGGGAGTGGGAGGTTCAGCCTTTCAGCTGGTGGGTCTGGCAGCTACTGGCAGCTAGAGATGGGCTGAAGGAAGGATTCAAGCTTTCAACTAGTGAGGGAGCGAGTGTGTGGAGCAGATCGAGGCACTGAGCAGACAGATGGAGAGATAGACAGAACCCCTCGATATCCTTCTGTTTCTTCTCTCCATTTCTCTGTGTGTGTGTGTGTGTGTGTATGCATGTGTATGAGCGTGTGTGTGTGTGTGTGTGTATGCATGTGTATGAGTGTGTGTGTGTGTGTGTGTGTATGCAAGTGTGTGTGTGTGTGTGTGTGTGGGTGAGTGAGTGTTGGTCGAACACACTTTCAAGAGCTCTAGCAGGTCGTGCCTTTAATACATGTGGTTTGGCTTCAGACGTCATGTTGAAGTTAACAGGGAACACTGGGCCCCACCTCAGGGAGCTTGATACTCTCTTCACAATAGAGCCGCAGGGTTCACACATCCTGTCTGCTCTGCACAGTAGAGCAGCACTTTCCCCTCCACATCCACTCTCTGCTCCATTGTTACATTGTTACATCCCCTCCAACCCCCGCCTCCTCAAAACGGGCGTGTGCCTCACACGGCATCTGCCCCCCCCCACATGGGCTCGAAGCTGAATGGCACTGGGCAGGAAGACTGTAGCGAGGGGTCAGTGCCCACAGCCGCTCATAATAACGAGGGAGCTTTTTCCATCCTTTCTACTCCAGTTAGTGGCCATTTGGGGGACATTTGAAGCGAGTGACACCACTGTGAGCTCCTTTGTCCTCCAGCTTCCTCCAGCGATTTGGCCTGAAGGAAATATCACTGAGACAGATTAAAGGAGAGTATAGATGGAGACACTACACCCACACTTCTTTCTGATTTTGCAGTGTCTCTGTCTGTCTGTCTGTCTCTCTCTCTCTCTCAAGCCAAACGTAGCCTAGAGGTGATTTTAAAGTGAATCCCTGCCTTCTCACCCAGACCCTTCAGAAAGGTCTCCACCTGCAACATCGGCGCGCTCACAAACACACACACACACAGTCCGATCTGTATGGTTATGCACACACACACACACACAGTCCGATCTGTATGGTTATACACACACACACACACACAGTCTGATCTGTATGGTTATGCACACACACACACACACAGTCTGATCTGTATGGTTATGCACACACTGTATGGTAGTCAGACGAGGAGATTTTGTCCAGTGCCAGTTTCCATCTCAATAAGCTGTTTACACAAAGGCACATGGCCACATCACGCTAGCAGATCACGACAGTTGTTAGACCAGAGCTAGATCAGACAGACCTAGATCAGACAGAGCTAGATCAGACAGAGCTGATCCTGGCCAGTATGATCATGCAAGAGAGAGACGTCTTACAAAGTCTGAGTGATGTTTGCAAACTCATACACACGCGCACACACACACACACACATACGTACACACGCATGCAAAAACATAAAAAACATAAACTCTTGGTTCTTGATTACCTCTCTTACACACAAACACACACTCTCATTTTTGATTACTTTCTCTCTCTCTCTCTCTCTCTCTCTCTCTCTCTCTCTCTCTCTCTCTCACACACACACACACGTACACTTATCTGATTGCCTCTCGCACACACACACACACTCACTCATTCTTGATTACCTCTCTCTTTCTCCACCCTTTAGTTGGAGGCATTTTACTCCATCTTTACCACGGAGCAGCAGGACCATGTGAAGTCTGTGGAGTACCTGCGGAATAACTTCCGTCCTCTACAGAGTCTGGGAAACAGGGAGGTCTTTAAGTCTGCAGTCACAGACGCCTGGCAGCCACGTCTGTCTGACCCACACAGCACAGAAGCCTCCAAAGGTGAGACGGCCTCTGCAGACTGGACCGGAATAAAGAAAGTGTGTGTGAGTGTGTGTGTTTGCATGAGTGTGTGTGTGAGTGTGAGTGTGTGTTTGCATGAATTTTGCTAAAATTGCAGTACAGTTTCAACAAAGCACATCTGTGCATGTGTATGTGCGTGTGTGTGTGTGTGTGTGCATGTGTGTGTGTGCCTGGTCACACTACCCTGTCCATTGTGGGTTTGTTTCCACTTCTTTATCAGGTCAGCATGGCTGAGTAGAGGCTCCAGTGGTGACACACACACATACACACACACACACTCACACACACACACACACACACACACACACAAGTGTGTGAGGGGCATAGTGCCCTTGAAAAGTTGCACCCTAGCGCCTGTCCTGAAAGTGTGTGTGTGTGTGTGTGTGTGTGTGTGTGTGTGTATACATGCTAACGTCATGCAGGGAGAGGGAGAGGAAAGGAAATTGCAGGGTTAAGATGGAGAGTGCAACGGCCATATGCCACCTACTTACACACACACGCATACACACACACACACACACACACTCACACACACTCACACTCACACACACACACACACCTATTTAACATGCAGACATAAAGCATGTAATTAACAAACATCCGCCTACCACTATAACACAATGATAAATAAAGGAATATATATAACTATAGATATAGATATAACACACACATAACCACTGCATACACACAGAGCAGGTACAAGCCACTTACGGATGCTGAGCGTGTGTGTGTGTGTGCGTGTGCGTGTGCGCGTGCGTGTGTGCGTGTGTGTGTGTGTGAGTGTGTGTGTGTGTGTGTGTGTGTGTGTCCAAAGCCCTGGGTCCTTTATGGTGTACCAGCCTTACAGGCTTGTTTTTCCAGTCTTGCAGTCATGTTATGACATCCCACCACACAGCTCTTTTGAAGGTTCATCTCTAGTAAACTCTGCTCTCTCCCTCTCTCTCTGTCTCTTTCTCCCTCTCTCTGTCCTTCTTTCTCTCTCTCTCTTTCTCTCTCTCCCTCTCTATCTCTCATTCCCTCTCTCCCTCTCTCTCTCATTCCCTCTCCCTCTCCCTCTCTCTCATTCCCTCTATCCTTCCCTCCCTCCCTATCTCTCTCTCATTCCTTCCCTCTCTCTTTCTCTCTCTCTCTCTCTCCCTCTCTCTCTCTCATTCCCTCTCTCTCTCTCTCTCTCTCTCTCTCTCTCTCTCTCTCTCTTTGTTAGGGCTCAGATTCATCAATAAATGAACAGAAAACGAAGTGAAGAGAAGTAAGACAGGAGAGACGAGGGTCTTTTTCTGCTGCTGTATGATTGTCTAATTTTTGCAGCATGTCGAATTCATTTGGGATGCGATGTGCTGCCATTCAGGAAAAAAGGGATAGAGGAGAGGATGTGGATGGGCAGAAGAAAGTGTGGAGCAGAGTGTGATATTGGTGGAGCGGAGGGTGTGGGGGTGGAGGCCACTCCGGGTGGTCTGGAGACTTGGGCAAAGCTTTCATGCTTTATGTCAAAGCAGATCAGTTTAAACCCTATCAGCTCAATAACTGTAAAAGGACAGTGCAGATGTGTGTGTGTGTGTGTGTGTTTCTGTGTGTGTGTGTGTGTGTGTATGCGTGTGTTTTTGTGTGTGTGCGTGTATGTGTGTGTATGCGTGTGTATTTGTGGGGCTCGTCCAAGTCCCACACAGCCGTCCCCTCTCACTGTTGTACCACCAATAGGGGGCGCTGTTTGTCCAGGGCTTATGAGCTGGTCCAAGCACTCCTGTCCCTGCCAGCCAGTGCGTCAGGCCTGGGAAGACACAAGGCCTCAGAACCGGACCGGGGAAACCGAAGAGGAGCTGGGCTCTGATGTTCCAGGGCCCAGACCCTTCCAGTTGAGCTCGCTCCGTTATCAGGCCTGTTAGCTCCAGCACGGCAGAGAGCTTCTCGTTCCTCCAGCCAGGAGATGTCCATGCAGGACGGTGGAAAGCACGATAAGTAGCTTTCCATTAAAGCTTAATAAACTGAACACAGAGCAGTGGAGAGACGTGTGTTTGCTGCTCTGCATTAGTGGTGACAGGAAGGGAATATTTCTGAGTAACGGTGAGGTAGAGACATGACTGCATACAAAAATATGGTCATTGTTTTTCTTATAGATATTATATTCTTTGTTACATTTTAATGGTAATAGTTTACTACTAATTTGGTCAATAGAAATGAATCATTTGTGCACACTGGCCCTGTGCTTCCATACTGAATTAGCAACTTTAACTCGTCAGGGTGAGAATTAAATGGTTTAGTATTAATAGCAGTGTGTTAAAATCTCTTATCCATCGACACACTTTACCTTACTGACAGCCCAGTTGGAACTAAAGGACATGCTCTGAGGTCACAGTGGTGTGTGTGTGTGTGTATATGTGTGTGTGTGTGTGTGTGTGTGTGTGTGTATCATAACTGCGGAAGCATTCAGTGCATGAAAGTCATCTTGTGCATTACCATACACATTATAGTGTATGATTAAACCTGCGAGTTTATTAGCCTCCTCCCTCATGACTGCTGGTAACAGGAACCACTTTATTATCACAAGTGTCGGTAGAATTAGTTTAATTAGCATTGTTTTGCATGTAATGGTTCCCCTGTGGCTGTAGGTGTGTGTGTGTGTGTGTGTGTGTGGGTGGGTGGGAGCAGGGAGGAACCATCTCTGCTTGTTGGAGAAGGTGGTCCTGGTGTTCAGAGCCAGGGAGAGTAAGGACAGTGTGAGACAGACAGGGCTGTGGCATGATGCAAACCACAAAGAGGGGGAGGTAGGGAAGGGTAAGAGTTGCACTGGTCAAACAGAGCCATCTAGTGGCCATCTAATGCAAGGACATGTATATGAAAATAAATAAATACATTACAACGGGGTAAAAATATAGTGGTACAAACAAGACACAAATGTCCTGTGCCAATGCTTTCTCTGTCTTTATTTCATTCACACACACACACACACACACACACACACTCACATACACACACACACACACACACTGGCTGTATAAAAGGCTTGAAGGCAGGAGTATATGAGCTCGTGGATTTTATTGGCTGTTATGTGTAGCCATGACTCAGACTCAGACACAGTAACAATACACTCCTCTCTTCCTCTCTTTCTCTCTTCCTCTCTTCCTCTCTTTCTCTCTTTCTCTGAATCCTTTCTCTCACTCTTACACTCATCCTGTTCTCACATTCTGTTACTTCAGTGGCACAATCAGTCGTTTCCCCCTTTTAGTTTTTCTTATCAGTGAACAGAGATCTGTATCATAATCTTTCTCCGAGCTGTTAAACACCCCCCTCCTCCTCCTCTGTCTCTCCCTCTCTCTCGGTAGCATGCAGCAGTGCTCCTGTAAGTATGAAGGTCCAACCTCTGAACAGGACGGCGCTGGTGGTGCGATGGTCCCGCCCCGAGATCACGTACGACCCGCCCATCATCAGCTACCTCATCTCCTACAGCTGGACCAGGAACGAGGAAGCCTACGAGGAGACTTACGTCAAAGCCAGCGACCAGAAACTAGTGAGTCCGTCCACGGACGGGACTGTGCGTGTGTGTGTGTGTGTGTGTGCGTGTGTTCATCACTCCCGCTCTACCGCACGAACGACGTAATCAAGGGACGGGAGAGCAGTCGTCTGTCCCGCCAGACGTGCTCGTGCTCGGCCAGCCGCCTCGCCGTTGTTAACGGAACACTCAGCGCTGCTGTGGAAGGCATGACACTAAAGCAGAACCTTACAGACTGCAAGTCTCATTCAGCATTCTGCTCCCTGTCTATGTTACTGCTGTCTGTGACGCGGAGTACCAGACACATCCGTAACCAGCCCCTCCCCGCTGGGCTCCTCTTGCTGTAGTCTGGAGGTGTTTAGGAGCTCCTGCATATTACGCAACATACCGACGTATTCCACGATATTTTGGCGTATTCCGTAACGTATCTCTGCGGGAACGGTCCGGGGGCGCGATCTCGGCGGGAGAGGAGCGCGAGGTTTAAGCTGGGAACACCACCCACTCAGATCTACAGACTTAATGAATGTGACCCGGGCACACGCGGGAATGAAATCTGAAGCACCATGGAGCCCAAAAGAGGCCTCCTCCTTACCCACACCTCCCTCCTACCAGTCATACATTTCTCTCTCTCTCTCTCCATCTCTCTCACTCTCTCTCTCTCTCCCTCCCTCTCTTGCTGTCTCTCTCACTCTCTGTTGTCTCTCCCCTCCTCTCCCTCTTTCATTCTCTCTGTCGTTCCTCTCTGTTCTTTATTTCCATCTTCATCCCCAGTGTTCTCCCAGGCTGAAGCAGTGGTCAAGGCCATGTTATGCCAGGGGGGATCACCCAACTCCCACCCACCGTGGAGCCCCACGACACCTTTCACGACTCGCCCGCACCACCTAAACCACACGCCAGATAAAAAACAAACAGCAGCCTTCTGACCCGATTTAAACCGCTGATGGAAATTAGGGTGGTGTGGGTGGCTGCTCGCGGGAACATTCAATTCCCTGAGCTAGGTTGTGGAGCATGGTGATGGAGGTAGGGGTGGAGGATTATTCACATAACCACTCTTTGCTGATTCGTGGAGAGTTTCGGTCCAGCACGGGGGGCGGAACAGTGGCCGGAGGTCTGAAGTCACGTGTCATAATCTTACACTGAAAACAGACCCGTGTCACACATGAATGAGGTTAAAGAAAGATAAAATGTATCATGGGATTGGTGGATAAGGGCTAAGAACAGCATAACGGACAAAACTGAACAGGCGAGTTACGGTATGACTCAGACGGACTCACGTTACGGTATGACTCAGACGGACTCACGTTACGGTATGACTCAGACGACATCACGTTACGGTATGACTCAGACGGCATCACGTTACGGTATGACTCAGACGGCCTCACGTTACGGTATGACTCAGACGGCCTCACGTTACGGTATGACTCAGACGGCCTCAAGTTACGGTATGACTCAGACGACATCACGTTACGGTATGACTCAGACGGCATCACGTTACGGTATGACTCAGACGGCCTCACGTTACGGATGCCTGTACGTCAGATCCAGTCATCCATTTATTATTAGATCTGTACCACATGTCCATCGCTGACAGGAAATTCAAATCTAATCAGACCTGCATGAAAATACATTTGATTGTTTATGTTGTTCGTGTACTTTAATAATCAGGTAAACAGCGTCTATAGTGATGTACATAGCAGAGGTAATTTTCCTAACACTGTGCACACATCTCTCAACAGCAGAGGAGTCTCATTTCACCATTGGTTGAGGTGTTAACCCTGCTGTTTTTACAGTTTTATACCTTATACGGTTTTATTCGGTTTTCGATTTAACATGTTAGTGTTTTATTAGTGCTGAATCGTTTACAGTCTTTAGTGCATGAAGTGTGTTTTGTAAATGAGCCCTGAACGTGGTTGGAGAAAATACAAGATAATTGTGCTGAAATTTGCAAATGAACACCTTACATATTGTGGGGCTTACACCATCTCTCTCTCTCTCTCTCTCTCTCTCTCTCTCTCTTTCTCTCTCTCTCTCTCTCACTCTCTCACTCTCTCTCTCTCTCCCCCTCCCTTCTCTCTCTCTGTCTCTCTCTCTGAAGCTTGGAGGCCTCAGGGTAATGATCTGAAAATAGACAGGATGATGGTGAGGGAGGGAGAGCACAGTGATGAAGAGTAGCTGCTCTCAAAGTTAATAGATACAGGAGGAACTTTCAGCTGAAAAAAGAGAAGAAACAACAAGAGAGAGTGAGAGAGAGAGAGACGGAGAGAGAGAGAGAGAGAGAGAGAGACGGTGAGAGAGAGAGAGAGAGAGAGACGGTGAGAGAGACGGTGAGAGAGAGAGAGAGAGATGGTGAGAGAGAGAGAGAGAGACGGTGAGAGAGAGAGAGAGTGAGAGAGAGAGAGAGACGGTGAGAGAGAGAGTGAGAGAGAGAGAGAGAGAGAGAGAGACGGTGAGAGAGAGAGAGAGAGGGAGAGAGAGACGGTGAGAGAGAGAGAGAGACGGTGAGAGAGAGAGAGTGAGAGAGAGAGAGAGAGAGACGGTGAGAGAGAGAGAGAGAGAGACGGTGAGAGAGAGAGAGTGAGAGAGAGAGAGAGAGAGAGAGAGAGAGAGAGTGTCGAGGCTGAAGTAGGTCTAAGGGCACCTCCTTAACCATACCTTTATAAAACACCATGTCTCATTTGGCTTCGCGCTGATTGGGTGAGAATTGTGGTTTAGCTCCACCCTCTTTGAGTCCATGCAGAAGTGGGCGTTTACTTCTCAGGGATGTTTAGATGATCAGCAGCAGCTGGAAAAGACACAATTACTGACTACATGCACTCTGTGCACATGCTTTGTGTGAGTGTCTGCATGTGTGTTTGTGTGTGTGTGTGTGTGTGTGTGTGTGTTTGTGTGTATGTGTAAGTGTGTGTGTGTTTGTGTGTGTGTGTGTTTGCGTGTGTGTGTGTGTGTGTATGCGCTTGCTTATATGTGTGTACCTGAGCCCATCCACCTTTTGTGTTGTGAATCAAACATGCCCCATGTCTGTCTGAAGATAACACACACTCTCATTACACGCTCTTCTTAAAGGACATTCCTCTCCTCAGAGCCCAATGGGGTATTTATTCAGTGCGTGTGTGTGCGTGTGTGTGTGTGTCTGTGTGTGTTAGGAGGCTGTTATCAAGCCAGTCTCACCAGACGTGCTGTATCTGTTCCGAGTCCAGGCAGTGTGTCTGAACGACAAGCGCAGTGACTTTAGCCAGAGCATGCTCTTCAGAGGTATCCACCCTAACACACACACACACACCATGTCCTCATGCTCTTCAGAAGTATCCACCCAAACACACACACACACACACACACACCATGTCCTCATGCTCTTCAGAAGTATCCACCTGAACACACACACACACACACACACACCATGTCCTCATATTCTTTGCATTTGTCATAGCTGTACATTTTCTTTGTCATTTCAGCAAACACCACCAGAATTTTTGAAGGGACAAGAATAGTGAAAACAGGAATGGTAGGTCCATCTGCATCCAACAGGTGGCGCCACTGTCCTCCGCTTTATACTCTGTTTTAGGTTCCTAGTTTGATGCACATGAAGTATATATTTTTGTAATTTTGTACTTTTCTCTTTCTTTTTTCTCTGTAAACTTCCTTCACTCTCATTCTCAGCCCACTGTCTCTCCTGCCTCTTCCGCCGACATGGCTCCTATAAGCTCAGGCTCCTCCACCTGGACCTCCTCGGGCCTGCCTTTCTCCTTCGTCTCCATGGCGACAGGCATCGGCCCCTCATCCAGCGGTAGCCAGGCGACCGTGGCTTCCGTGGTGACCAGCACGCTTCTGGCCGGCCTGGGTTTCAGTGGCGGCGTCATCTCTTCCTTTCCGAGCTCCGTGTGGCCCACGCGGCCAGCCACGCCCACCTCTCGTTCGACTCCTCCCACTTCTGCTGCCAACACCGTGACTCCCGCCCCCGAGCCGGCCCCCTCTGACCCTGACCGCGCCCCCGGTGCGGAGGGCGAGGGCTCGGACGACGGCGGTGGCGAGCGGAGCGGCAAGGGCGAAGGTGAGGAGGGCGAGAGGGACGGTGAGGAAGAGGAAGACGAAGAAGAGGAGAGAGCAGCAGAGGGAAAGGCGAAGGGGACCCCAGATGACACAGTGGCGCGGGTGAACACTTCAGTTACTGAAGAACCACCCTTGGCTACGCCAGATTCCACAGCAAAGGAGAAAGGAGGGAGAGTGGAGGATGGGACCACGCCATCTAGAGTCCCAGAAGAGCAGTTAGAGACACACACAGAGAGAGACAGGAAGGAGGAGAGCACAGCATCCTCTAGCGTGAAACCAAAGAGCGCGGGGAACGAGAGCGCGGTGCTGCCGGCCCCTCACGGCCCCTCGCAAGGCGGCAAAACCAGTGGAGGAGACAGGAGTCAGTGGCCCTTCTCCATCCACACAGGTCAGTGGCCTACAGTGTCGACTCACTACTGACCCCTACAGGCCAAAAGAAAATGCAAGTTTTTTGTGGAATATACTCTGTCCCCTTTCTCTTACCCGTCCCCCATCTCTCAGCGTGCATCTTGTCTTTACCCTCTCTCACTCTCTCTGTCTCTCTCTCTCTCTTTCTCATCTTCTCCTCCAAACCCCTCATCCCTCGCTCCCTCTCTCTGTCCGTGTGGGTCACAGGATCCAGGCCCATTTCCCTGCCGCTGAGAGGACAAGCAGGGTTTCACCTGCAGGAGACAGTCAGCATTTTTAGCACCAGGACACTGTTATGTTTAGCTGAGCTGCGTGTTTATGTTCCATGTGTGTGTTTGTGTGTGTGCTGTGTCTGTCTGTGTGTGTGTGTGTGTGTGTTTATTTGTTAGTGTGGGTGTATGGAGGCAGGGAAGAGAGTGCAGGAATGTGGTGTGTTAACACGCTAGCGTAGCATGTTAGCACAGGATACCCTCATCTGGGGTCTGAGCTATCCAGACCCCATGCCCTGGGACTCTGGCTCTGTGTGTGTGTGTGTGTGTGTGTGTAAGAGACTTTGTAACTATCAGTGCTATGTAGATAGACATGGCAGAGTACAATATATCCAGCATAGCACACCTGGTTGTATAGGACACACACACACACACACACACACACACACACACACACACACACACACACACACACAGACACACAGGGTAGAAAGGAGATATAGAGGGGGTGGTTGTTTTTTATGATAGTTTATATGTT
>JAOYMR010000018.1:4575643-4603635 GCA_025802075.1 Tenebrosternarchus preto | reverse complement strand
GATCTGGGGTTAGATCAGAACAGTCTGAGTGTCGTTTCTCTTCTAATAAAACTGATCTGGGGTTAGATCAGAACAGTCTGAGTGTCGTTTCTCTTCTAATAAAACTGATCTGGGGTTAGATCAGAACAGTTTGAGTGTCGTTTCTCTTCTAATAAAACTGATCTGGGGTTAGATCAGAACAGTCTGAGTGTCGTTTCTCTTCTGGGACAACACAGGGCTACTACCGCAGCAATGAGTTCATCATTACCCAGCATCCTTTGCCCCACACCACCAAGGACTTCTGGAGGATGATCTGGGACCATAATGCTCAAATCATCGTCATGCTTCCGGACAACCAGGGCCTGGTGGGTACACACACACACACACACAGTGCTGTTCTGTGAGCAAGTTCACTACTTCTCTTTCTTTATCACTCTGTCTTTTTCTTTTTTTCCTCTTACGTTCATTCTCTTACTCTGTTTTCTGCCTTTAACTTCATGTTCTCAAATGTTTCAAGATTTTCTCTTTTCAATCTCTCACATGCTCACTCTCTCTCTCTCTCTCTCTCTCTCTCTCTCTGCAGGCTGAGGATGAGTTTGTTTATTGGCCGAGTCGAGAGGAAGCCATGAACTGTGAGGCCTTCACTGTCACACTTATTAGCAAAGACAGACTGTGCCTGTCCAATGAGGAACAGATTATCATCCATGACTTTATCCTGGAGGCTACGCAGGTGTGTGTGTGTGTGTGTGTGTGTGTGTGAGAGAGAGAGAGAGAGTAAGTAAGTAGGTCCAATTTGAATTTATTTATAACATAGTATTGCTACAGTTCTTTAAAACAAGTGTGTTTTCATGGTTACTATGAGCTTTTAGCTACAGAATGGTGTTCACCTGTCTGTGGTGTTTCTCAGGACGACTACGTCCTGGAGGTGCGGCATTTCCAGTGCCCAAAATGGCCCAATCCAGATGCACCCATCAGCAGCACCTTCGAACTCATCAACATCATCAAAGAGGAGGCCATGACCCGAGACGGCCCCACCATAGTGCACGACGAGTGAGTCCTGACCTCAGATCAGCTGACACCTGCTTCTCCCTGTACTACAGAGAGTAGCCCATGGCTACCCACTGACCCAGTTTACCGAAATCGCTTCTGGCTCATATGCATGGCAGCGCACAGTACAGGAGCACATAGTTGCCGTTTGAGTGAGCGAGTGGTTAGAGCGTCATTTTTTGGTCCAGTCCTCTTCCGCCTCAGCTCACCTCAGATAGCGGTCCCTGAGGACTGGGTTGGGAAACCCCCTGTCGGATAAATATTCCACAGGCCCTCTGATTGAGCCTCATACTTTTTGAGGCTTTTGAATTTGGCTTTGAGTTTGAGTTGAGCCTTTGGCTACAGTGCCCACAGAGAGCCGTAGCGCTGTGTCCCAAACAAGAGAGACAGCTGTTTTAACAAAGACAGAGCATCAGCAGTCCTCACAGTTTAGCAGAGACAAGCCCTTGACAAGCAAAGGGTTAGGGTTAGTATCCTGGAAGTGACTGTTTTTTTAACCCGAGAAGCCTCATTTTACTGATAATCAAGTGCCTATTATTAGTAAATATGCCACTAATTAAGGCAACCATCTTCCCTGAACCTCTTAGTGGTGATACCATAGTAACAATACAGCCCATAAAAACCTTAATTAGTCGTTTTGTCTTTAACAGATGTGAGAAGCAGTGCTTCATTTCCATAATGAATAAACATGAAGGAAGCCCAGGGCTGTGCTGCTGCCAGTGTGGTACTTTTACATGAGCCCCAATATGACTCATCATTGTGTCTTCTCATGCTGGGAATGTATAGAACAGGAATGCTGGTCTTGTGTCACCAGTACAGGGTTGTGTGTGTGTGTGTGTGTGTGTGTGTGTGTGTGTGTGTGTGTGTGAAGCGTCTAATGCTGTAGTGTGATACAACATCTCTGCAAGGTTCAATACGTCCACATGAAGTACTCATTTTGTTTAAAATCAAACCAATTTTGTTTGTTTGAGCCAGTCAGCACTGGTATTTAAAGTCTTGAATGGGCTGTATGGAGAAGATGTCTGTCTGTAAACCTGACTGAGCTAATTCGAGCTTCTGGTGCTGTACCTCAAAACATAGCATCTAATGAACTTAAATGCAAAACAGATGACAGTTTTGTTTTTGTTAATTGTGAATTGGCTGTTGGCTTCTGTAACAGGCTGTGTGTATGTACGTGTGTGCATGTCTCCCCCTGCTGGTGGCCAGGTACGGTGCGGTATCCGCAGGCATGTTCTGTGCCCTCAACACTCTGAGTCAGCAGCTGGAGAACGAAAACGCCGTGGGCGTCTACCAGGTGGCCAAGATGATCAACCTCATGAGACCCGGCGTCTTCACCGACATCGTGAGCGGCCCCTTCCTGATTCCTGATCCTTAAAGACACCTGACTCCAGCCGGAAATACTAACACTATTAAAAATAAATGGGAAGTAATAGGTGCCAGGTAGCATTACGCTAATGCGCTTGCTAGAGAAAAGGTTTGTCTTACCCCATAACTGTGGTAGCTGCTCTGGCTGTCTTCCCACTGAACACCTTAGTTTAGCATTAATGAGTAAGATAAACTACTGCATAGCGAACATTTGCCGTCTCTAAATATTTCATTATTAATGTATGTTTAATCAGGATTAGAATAATACATTTTGGTTTTTAGAGCAAAGTTGTGGGTCTGTTATTTATACATTAATTTCTCATGTATTTATTCAAAACTGTGTGTACTGTATGTAGCTTTACACTGCGATCCCTGCACATCTCCTTAGAGGGGTGGAGCTTTAGCCAGCTCCACCCACCTCGTACCCAGGACATGCTGGAGGAAGCTCTCTAACCACCGTGTCCCTCTTCCCCTCTGTGTCTCCCAGGAGCAGTACCAGTATCTTTACAAGGCTATGCTGAGTTTGGTGAACACTAAAGAAAACTGTGCCAGCCCCGTCTCCATGGAGATGAATGGCACCATGGCTGTGTCTGACGAGTCGGACCCGGCTGAGAGCATGGAGTCGCTCGTCTAACGCGGCGATCAGATGAAACGAGGCACTTAAACTCGCTTTGTAAAACTTCAAGGACTAAGACTTTTTCTGAGGCCTTTTTTGCCAGAACTCTTGGTTAAATGAATAACCTGATTACTTTTTTACACTGATAAAAAGTTTTTGATATTTATTTTTCTTTCCCGCCATTTTATGTCTTAATGTTATCCTACTGAACATTTGCACCTATGATTTTGAGTTCACGACAACAGAACAAAACACACTTCTGTCTAGTTTGCACTATGAAAATATCAGTGTTACTGCCTATTTCAATCCTACACTCTCACTCTGTCTCTCTCTCTCTCTCTCTCTTATTCTTTCTGTCTTTCGTTCACCACACCCATGCTTTGACATTCCATTGTAAAGCTACACTCATCATTAGCAGAAATAATTGCAAACAGATAAAAGGTAATAACTCCTCCCAGCTCTCATAGACCGTCAGTGATCCAAACAGATAAAAGGTATTAACTCCTCCCAGCTCTCATAGACCGTCAGTGATCCAAACAGATAAAAGGTAATAACTCCTCCCAAGTCTCATAGACCGTCAGTGATCCAAACAGATAAAAGATAATAACTCATCCTAACTTTCATAGATCATCAGTGGTTCAAACAGCAGGTCATTAGCATGTGAAGTCCACAAGAAATATTGATCTGTGTGCTTATAATTGACTCTACATCCCAAAAACTTCATTACACATTTAGCCTGTTAGACTCGTATTTCACTTTCTACAGGTGGTATTAAAACGGCTACTGTGAACTGTTTTTTTAAAAAAATATATATATAATTATTATTATTCACATTATGCTTTTAATATATATGAATACATCGTATCTCATTATAACTTGTGGTTTTGTAAATGTTAACTGTCATGAACAACTGGTTCCTTGGTTGAATTGTTGCCTCACTTGCCAGTAGCAGTTGTTGCCCTCTCTAGCGCCTCCTGCTGGGATTAAGTTTTCTGACACAAGCTGCTATATAGCCTGATTTGAACTGAATGAAGCGATACTCATTTATGCGTTGCCTAAACTCCGACCAGCTGGTTCTTTTGTTTTATGCCCCGCTCACAGTTTTACGCCACAGTCTTCACTCGCTGACCTGGTCTCCCTTTGTATTGTAACGTGTAACGTGCTTTTTTTGGATCTCATCTCTGCTGGTGTGTGATGTAAGAGTGGATCACGTTCAGCGCTGAGTGGTTTTCCTGACTTCGAGGCCAGCCCAGGTTGTTTCCAGCGCAGGTTGTTTCAGAGCAGTGGCCGTGCTGGATGGGTGTTTTCAGAGCTGTCCCCGAGCCTCGAGCCGTTCATGAGCACCTGTCGCTCTCGTACCACATCGTCCAATTGCCTTGTCAACAGACCTGTCGCCCCAACAACTGCAGGAGGGACCTTTGATTTGTAAAGTTTTACCAAAGACTTCAACTTTTGACTCATTCCTTTCCAGTAGAAGGACTGTAAAAGTACACCTGTGACCATGTCAGCTAATGCAAATTATTGTTATCTTGGTTTTCTTTTGTTTTGTTTTGCTGTACGTGTGTGTGTGTGTCGGGGAAAACGAATTTCATGAAGTTGACAACATTTAGTCCCAAAGCTGATAGCGAACTTTGATCATTTCGCACTTATGATTCTCGTATGGTTCTGTGAAAATGCCGTTTTGTTGAGCGTCACATTTCTGATTTACAGGGAACGGCGCCGATTCACGACGGGGTGAAACGTTTGTGTTTTTGGGATGGATCTGCAAACTCCAGAGTCTGATGCCACAGCTTTGAACTGATGAACAGAAGCACTAACACTGGTTTTCGTGCCCTTATTTTCTTTAAAAAAAAAAAGAAAGAATAAAAAACAGAGGCAGAAAAACGAACTTACAGCTTCCGGACGTTTCCGCACTAAGCTTTGCAGTCTCTCCTCTGATCTTTATGTCCATCTTCTCTTCAGACTGAGCACTCAGCCTGTGCTTATATGCTGCGATTTAAACACAGACATTAGTGTTGTGAGCTTCTCCTGATTTCCTTTGAATGTACATATTTTTATTGCTCAACCAGTTGGATAAAGCCTGCGTGGTGTATGATCATGGAGTTTTATTTTCATTTAAAGCTGTTTTCCTTTTTGCTTTCAACTCCCTGAAAATTTTGTGTGCAGCGTTGAAATAAAGGAAGAATATACAGGTCCATTCACAGAATGACTGATATCACATTCACAGAATGACTGATATCACATTCCCAACATAGTACACGTCATCCATACCACAAGGCAGTGATTGTGATATTCTCATCATTTTGTATAGTTTTTGTTTTCATTTCTTTAAAAGAGAATACATGTTTTGTCTGATTTCTGTTGTGAGAGGGCGTGATCGCTACCTTAAGCCACTGATTAAGTTCCTTCCATTGACTTTGATAAAGCAGATGCGTGTCCAACCCTGCATAGATTTTTTTTTGTAATCTGGAATAACACAAAACGAAGGAAATGTTGTTTTTCTTGTTTTGTTGAAAGCTATATCAAAGCATTCTATTATAGTGTTATTTAATATGTAAATTGTATTGCTATACATAAAATAAAATATGGGTTTTGATGTACTTTGAGCAAATCCATGCAGTCTGTGTTGTGCCAATCTTGATTTCTGAAAGACTTTTGATTTTGAAATTGGGTTACCTGACTCAAACCAGGAGATCCTGGCACAAGAGGCTATATCCTGCATATCAAGATCACTGTCAAAACACTTGGCATCTACGAACTTTCTTTGAATAGAAGGTATTACACTGCCCCCTTGTGTTAATGTGCACATTCAGCAATTTTAAGCGCTAATTTGGTAAGGAGGCAAATGTTGGTCGTTTATCACTATATGTACATTTGATGTAGAGCTTGGGCACAAGAATGACAGTATTACTAAAATGTGAAAAGAATGTAATTACAATAACAAGCAGCATACTGGTCTGTCATTGTTATAAGAAAAAGCTCTGGGAAAAACGCAAAGGAAATTTCATGCATAGCAGCGAATTCTTACATTCCTCCGAATTGTTATTGTCCTCGGTGATGGTTCCATCTGACGCGAAATAATTCGAATTGAACCGTATCAAGAGTGAAAACACGGTATGGGTGAACAACGCTGGTTCAGTACTTCACTTGTTGCCGTAACACTTCTAAAGTGACGTATATTAACTCGTCTGTCAAAATGCTAATTTTCACGACTGAGTAACGTGACTCGTTGAGCCTGGAGAACTTCCAGTATCGTGATGCCTACACAGTAGAGTGGTTCTACATCATCTTGAAGCATTTTGTGCTAGGTCTTCCGAAGGTTACTGGGACACGAGATGTTCTCAGATTACCGGTTTCCTTGTTAACAACTCGGGGTGACTCGGGATAGGACGCGTAACCAAGATGAATGACATTGTTTCTAAATGAATGCTAATAATCGCATCAATAGATCAAATATTACTTAGTTTATAACGCAAAGCTGTTATGTAGACATCATGTAGAATTTAACGCAATGAAATTAAAACAGCCGTATTCTCTGTCGCTCTAGCTATTGTCATTTTGTTTAAAACTACGTGTTTCTAACCTTTACAGAGGTCTGCATTAACTTCAGGTTAAGTGGTACCGTGATCAAACAGTGATCATGCGGTGCAGTAATATCGTACAGCTTTCTGGCCCTTGACTGGCTAGCGCGCATGCGCGTACTTTAAGTCGTGACCGCGCAGTGGTTTGAGACGTTTGAAAACGAGTGAACTTCTCTATCACATCTGGCCGCCGGTAATTAGAGCGCTTATACGAAACGCACTGGGTAGGCAATCTTAATTTTACCACGTTAAATAGCATAGTTTGTGTACTTTGTAAAGAAAACCAATCGTTCAGATAATATTTATCCCCTTAGTCGAGGAGATTATTTACCGTTACCTTGAATACCATGCGAGTTAGCTTACGCTTTGGAAAGGCAGATGGCTAACTAGCTAGCTGGCTAACTAACCTCAAACCACATTCAGATATCTGGCTTTCTGTCAAGCCACCTCTTCATTATTAACTTGGCTAAACAAATTAATATGCCCAGCTATATATTTCTTTCGAATAAACGAGCTTGGTGAGCTAACTATCTTAGCAAATGCTGTTTTCGCACGTTATTACTTTGTTTGAGAATGAGCCTTCAACTTAGCAGGCTAACTAGCCAAGTTTACCAGTTAGCTAAGCTTAGCTGTTAGCAAACGTGATTTGCTTGCAGGCTTTTCCCCCCCGTCTGATTAGTCAGCCAACACACTTGGGCAACAGTTGGTGCTGTGATATTTAGTGTCCTCACAGGGTAATAGAAACACGGTATCATATGTTATAATGAGCTACCTAGCCAGTTCATGGCTAAGTATCCATTTTAGCTAGCTAGTACCGTCCCGTTTTTTTGAATTAGCTGGCTAAGATTTCAGCGTTAGCCTGATGGCCTGCTAGCTTCCCACAACACTACTCGAAGATGGTCGGGTTTTATACCGGCACTAACTTGGTTTGGCGAGCTACTGCATCCACGACAGCTATGTAACAACGCGGGCTACACCGTGTATCTATCTGTCTATCTTCTCCGTGAAATCCTCATTATGGCAACGTAATGTGTGAGATGCTAACGTAGCTAGCTGCCTAGAGTTTTGCTTTGGTTGGTTGTCGACACAGTACTTGTTTCAAACCCTCTTGTCATTTTTGCCGTCAAACCCAAGTCGCAAGGAAGCGTCGTCAGTTAACCTTTCTTCAGGTAATGATGCGTAAAGCCAGTCAACTCGGTGATTGTATCACGTGTACAGTCTCGTCTTGGACACTGACAACGCAGTGATTTGATGTGTAAAAAGTGTGCTTCTGAAATATAAAGATCTCGTCGTTTTGATTTGGGGCACACAAGTAACGTTTTTACATAGCGAGACTGGTGCTAGCAAATCAAACCTCTGCAGTACTTCCACTTGCGAGTGCCCTTCCTTTAAGTTCTTTAGAAATGCAAGGTCCACCAGTAGTTTGCTTATAACCATGCAATAGTGTACAACTACACTATTATCTTTAGTACTGTATTGTTGCCGTGATTTTGTGGAACATTGTACTTTTTTTTTTTTTTTTTAACTCTAGCTACCATGGAACTAAATGATGCCAACCTCCAAACTCTGACCGAGTACTTGCAAAAAACACTAAACCCGGATCCTCTCATCAGACGCCCAGGTGTGGCTTCGTTAAAGTAACATCTTGGTGTTGCGTTACCTTTGTTTCAGGTGTTTACTTCACTGATCAGTACATCATTTGCACCTCATGAAAATGAATCGTCCTTCTATTTTGCAGCTGAGAAGTTTCTAGAATCAGTAGAGGGGAATCAGAACTACCCTATTTTGCTGCTCACCGCGTTAGAAAAGTCCCAGGATGATGTTATCCGTGTGTGTGCTGCAGTCACCTTCAAGAACTACATAAAGAGGAATTGGCGTGTAGTGAGTCTGGGCTTTGTAATTCCTGCTTTGTAAATAGAAAGTGAATACACTGGCTGTAAGGATGTAGTGTGTGTTTCCCTTTGTACACTGTGTCTGTATCTTCTCTGTCTTAGATTGAAGATGAACCAAACAAAATTTCGGAGCCTGATCGTACAGCTATCAAAGCCAACATTGTAAATTTGATGCTGACCAGCCCAGAGCAAATACAGAAACAGGTATCAGCATTGCACTGCAGGCAGGTATATTTCTCACAATGGACAGACGGACAGAGATCGTACCCATACTGAGGGAGATCTCAGTGTCACAGTGAGACATAGAACTATAAACATCACGGATGTCTTGGACAGGACTAACAGGATCTCAACTACAGCACCATGCAAAAGTCACATTAATAAAGTGATTGAGAAATAATTGTCAACATATTAAAACAACAAATCTACCAGGGACCTAAGATTTGCACTGTACTGTATATACAAATATGCAGGTAAAATAAACATTACAGGTTACTTGAATTGTAACTCCAAAAAATGATGTTTAAGTGGTGTGAGGTAGTTGAGTGACGTTATTGTTGAGTTTCACATGGTGTGTAGTTTGAAGTATTTGCATAGTGCTACAGAACGTGGTCCTACACTGTAGAACATGCTGCTGTGCTACAGAACGTGGTCCTACACTGTAGAACATGCTGTGCTGTAGTACGTCACAGTTGTCTGCTTGTTTGTCCTAATGTTAAATTAAGCGCACATTTCTCTAAAGTGCAACTAAGTATTGTGATGCATATTTATTTATTTGTGTGTATGTAAACAAACACATGCGCACATTTGCAAGAATACGTTTAAAAAAAAAAAAAAAAAGCGTCCTTGGTAATGCAACACGATCTAATCCAATGTCCAGGTAGTGATTGTGAGCAGATACAGATTTGCTCTTGGTTTCCTCTCCTAGCTCAGCGACGCCATCAGCATCATCGGCAGAGAGGACTTCCCTCAGAAGTGGCCTGACCTATTGACTGAGATGGTGACGCGTTTCCAGAGTGGAGACTTCCACATCATCAACGGTGTGCTCCGCACTGCCCATTCACTTTTTAAAAGGTATCCCTGGAGCTCGTTTTGATTTTTTTTTTTTATTTTTTTTTTTTTATTTTTTTTTTTTTATTTTTTTTTTTAAAGCTGCCAATGGATGGAATACAGTCCAAAAACTCAAACAATAATAGTGGTGTTGTTTTGTTTTTGTTTTTTTAATTGTTGCTCAACTTTTCATCACTGTTCAATCAAGACAATGAAGTGCAGTTTTCTGCATATTCCAGCTGGGGTCAGAGAGGATTAGGCATTGTATGGCACCTCTGGAGGTTAAGGATCTTCTACAAGGGCCCAACAGTGGCTGTATGCCAAAGCTGGGGTTTGAACCCACAGCTTTTTAGTGATTAGGGTGTCCAGACCAGGTTTTTGTTTTTCTCTAGTCATTGCTGTCTGTAGTGTTCTTGATTACCTGGTTGAGATGTGTGGGGGACTTTGAGCAGAACAAAAACTTAGTCTAACTGTTGTGACTGCACTGAAAACCTTTAGCCTAGAGCAAGATGCTTAACCTGAACCACTTCCAGAGGAGCTGCCTGTGCTGGCCGATGTGGGTTGTTTTGGGCAGTCTCATCCATCAAACTTCTCCCTCCGTCTCTCAGGTATCGGCACGAGTTCAAGTCCAACGAGCTGTGGCTGGAGATCAAGCTGGTGTTGGATACGTTTGCCCAGCCTCTCACTGAGCTCTTCAAGGTAAACGCGGCCGACCCTTGCTGCCGTCCTCTTGGGTTTGGCTCTCTTGTAGGGTTAAACCAGATCAAGTGGAAGTACCAAGGGCACTCTGTTTCCACTTGCAGGCCACGATCGACCTGTGTCAAACTCACGCTACGGACGTCAACGGACTGAAGGTCCTCTTCTCTTCCCTCACACTTATATCCAAGCTCTTCTACAGTCTCAACTTTCAGGTATGACATCCTTGTTCCCATGTTAGTTCCTTTGTTTCCTTCACAGGGGGCTAATGGTGTTTAATTATGAAGTACAAAAGGATTAACAATACTATACAATTTTTAGATACTCCTTGACCGTTTTCCTGAGTATCACTAATAGCTCGGTTTGTTTTGTGCACATTTCCTATGTCACTTCCTCTGCACTTTGTCCAGGATCTTCCTGAGTTCTTTGAGGACAATATGGAGACTTGGATGACACATTTCCACAATTTATTAACCTTGGATAACAAGCTCTTACAAACTGATGTGAGTGTACTGTTTGTTATGTTGGACCTTCATTTAGATGGTTATTGCTTTTTGTAGGAAATGAGCTGATCTGTAGTTTTCTTGTGGCAGGATGAGGAAGAAGCTGGTCTGCTGGAGCTCCTGAAGTCTCAGATCTGTGATAATGCGGCACTCTACGCCCAGAAATACGACGAGGAGTTCCAGCCTTACCTTCCACGCTTCGTTACTGCCATCTGGAACCTGCTGGTCACTACAGGCCAGGAAGTGAAATATGACCTGGTGAGAAACTCATGAACTTTACAGAACTGAAGTAGTGAAATATACAGGTGTGGAAAGGGGTCCAGTCTGTTTGTTGTTGTCCTGGTATGTTCTGAATGAGTGACATGCTCTCATGGGATCACCTTTTGGTTTTCTCAGCTGGTGAGCAACGCCATTCAGTTCCTGGCATCAGTATGCGAGAGGCCGCATTACAAGCATCTGTTTGAAGACCAGAACACGCTCACCAGCATCTGCGAGAAGGTCATCGTCCCCAACATGGAGTTCAGAAGTACGTGCCCAATTTCAAATCCGTGTTGCTTCTCACCGACTCTGGTCTGATTTGAAAGTGATGTTCTAGTTGTCTTTTATTTACACCTTTGTCTTTGTTGTGGAAACCCTCAGCATGGGTTTAGCAGTGTTTGTTCTGCGTCTGTTACAGGTGCAGATGAAGAAGCCTTTGAGGATAATTCAGAAGAGTATATTATAAGAGACCTTGAAGGATCAGGTAATGTCTGTTCCAGGTTTGGTCCCTGATTTGTCCAATAAAACATTTTGTAGTTGAGTCTCCCTACGGAACAATTTAGAGACTGGAGACGCATCTATTTAAAGCCCCAGGCTTTTAAAATGTGGCCATTGATTTTGTTTGTTTGATCTTCTTCCGTTTTGCTGTGTGTCACCGTGCTGTTCTTCCAGTTCAATTTTCTCTCCCACGTCGCAGATATCGACACCAGACGAAGGGCAGCGTGCGACCTGGTGCGTGGCCTCTGCAAGTTCTTCGAGGGTCCGGTGACTGCCATCTTCTCCGGCTACGTGAACTCCATGCTGACGGAGTATGCCAAGAACCCCACTGTGAACTGGAAGCACAAGGACGCAGCCATCTACCTGGTCACCTCGCTAGCCTCCAAGGCCCAGACGCAGAAGGTTGGCCCCTGTCCGTGCCCCTTGACACCTTGGGCAAAATGAAACTGAGATGTTCTGTGTTGTTCATAATGTAAAGCTTCTGCTTGCTTCATTGTTTAATTCTTTTTGTGCAGCATGGAATAACGCAGGCAAACGAGCTCGTGAACCTGACGGACTTCTTTGTGAACCACATTCTACCAGACCTGAGGTCTCCCAATGGTAAAAAAAAACTTTATCCAGACATGACCTCTCAGCTGGACCTGTGCTACTGGTGTTTGGGGTAAAGTAACATTTGTATTCCGTTTACAGTGAACGAGTTTCCAGTCCTGAAAGCAGATGCCATCAAATACGTTATGACTTTCAGGAGCCAGGTACCTTTCAGCTTATTCCACTTCTAAAGAAAGTGATCTTCTCTTTCACTGTGCTTCTCCCAGAAGACACTATACATACTGTACACTCTGGTCCTGGTCCGGTAAAGCTATGCCGAGTCTCTATATCCACTGCACTGAACTGCCCGTCTCACCCCCCCCCCAGCTTCCCAAGGAGCAGTTGCTGGAGACGGTCCCCATGCTGGTGGCCCACCTGCAGGCGGAGAGCACGGTGCAGCACACCTACAGCGCCCACGCCCTCGAACGCCTCTTCACCATGAGGGGACCCAACAACTCCACCCTGTGAGTCCGTGTGCCTTCCTCAAACTTCCTCTGGAGTGGTGTTCCCCAGCCACAGGCCCAGAGCTCCCCCTGCAGGACGCAGCTAGAAGTCAAAGTTTACTTATAATGCCTTTTCAACAAAAGTTGAGTTGAAATTAGTACAGTGCAGTTCTGGGTATTGGGCAACACACACAAACATGAATATAAAAATATGTAATAATACTATTGCCAGGGGTAATTTGGGGGGGGGGGGGGTAAGCAGTTGGTTGAGGCTTGAAGTTGGATATGGGAGTTAAAGCTCTTGGTTCTTCTGCACACTGATGGGCCTCATTTAATGCTTCACGACTAATAAAAAGCCATTCATGTGTAGTGAGCTTTGCTGGTGAACAGTGACACTGTCCATAGGTCAGGGGGGATTGAGTTGGTGGTAAATGGTAGATGATCAGACTTCCAGTGTTTTGTAAACGTGAAGTCTGTTTTTCTCTGTTGGTGTGTTCAGGCTTTCTGTTGCTGAGATTGCTCCATTCACTGAGCAGCTCCTCAACAACCTGTTCAATGCCCTGGCAATACCAGGCTCCTCCGAAAATGAGTACATCATGAAAGGTGCGGCTTTGCGTGTTCAGCAGTCAAAATACACCTCGCTAATCTGAATGTGTCTCGTGCTAAAATTATTCACCTTCGTCTTGTTGCTGTTCGTTCCATTTACCAATGCAGCAATCATGCGAAGCTTCTCACTCCTGCAGGAAGCCATTGTGCCCTATATTCCAACTCTGATTGGCCAGCTCACACACAAGCTCCTCCTAGTTAGCAAGGTGAGCCAATCGGAAGTCTCTAGTCTTCTGAAGGAGATTTTGTGTACCAAGGCTGCCCAAAGAAACGCTGCAGTAGATGTTGGTTTTTGGCTTCAGGGGACTCTGCGTCCAGCCTGCCAGTCCCTGTCTCCAGGTGTGGCAGTGGACACACAGGCAGGACCGATATAAACAGCCGGCCAGTAAAGGGGACATTTCCCAAGCAGGACTTGATCCTAAAGGCAGGACGGGACATTTAATTTGAGAATTAAAAAAAAAAATTAACACATTTATGTAAAAGTAAAACCAGTTATCCATCTTCAATATTTTACAGAACTGTAAAACGAGTGATAAAAATATGTAGAGGGAAATGTTGTCGCGTGAGTGTGAGAAATCCGTTGATGTAATTTAAAACGAAGCAGCAGTGTGTGTGCATGTGTGTTGCTGTTTGAAACGTCATGCTGTCCATCTTTACCTGTCCAGAATCCCAGCAAGCCTCATTTCAACCACTACCTGTTTGAGTCCCTGTGCCTGTCCATCCGGATCACGTGTAAGGCGAACCCGGTGACCGTGGGCAGCTTTGAGGAGGCCCTCTTCCCCGTCTTCACCGAGATCCTCCAGAACGACGTGCAGGGTGGGTGGAGCCTATACAGCACACTGCTTCCCTTCTCTACAGGTGTAGTTATAATTCACACTTGGTAAAAATGAAGAACAAGGTTAAACCAAGTTGTTTTTTTACTTTTCAGGGTAAAAAGCAAACTGAACGCATGTCGGCTGTGAAACTGTTCTGCTTCTATTCAGCATATCTATACCAACTAAACAGGGGAGGGAAAAGGCACAAAAATGCCCAAATATTCAAAAGGAGGTCCATTTACCTCCGTAATTTTGCCGGCTGGTGATGGCAGCACACGTGTAGCCTCACAAGCACGTTTAACCCAGTCTAGAGCATGTATTGTCTGAGTTATTGTCACACATTACTTGTGACAAATGTGCAGTCAGAATGTGATGGAAACACAGGACTCTAGATTGCATCTTTTGGTTCGATGTTGAATATTAGATGACGACACGAACACTAAACATCAGGGTTATCGTTTACTGTCTGTGGTCTGGACCAAGGAAACTGAACTGCAAATATAAATGTGGCCTAAAGCTACATCACTTCTAAATGGACTTGATGTTGTGCACGGTCAGTTTTGAGCTCCAGTTAAAATTAAAATCTCTCCCTCCGTCCCTCTCTGTCTGTCTGTCTCTCTCCCTCTGTGTCTCTCTCTCCCACAGAGTTTGTGCCATACGTGTTCCAAGTGATGTCTCTGCTGTTGGAGATCCACACCAGCTCCATCCCCTCCTCCTACATGGCACTGTTCCCCCACCTGCTACAGCCTGTGCTGTGGGAGCGCACGGGGAACATCCCCCCGCTGGTCCGACTGTTGCAGGCCTACCTGGAGAAGGGAGGAGCCACGATCGCCAGCTCAGCCTCCGACAAGATTGTGAGTGGCTGCGTGAGCAGGGCCCAGACTAAAGCTGCTGAAATCGCTGCTAGTTTTGGTGGTGTGTTGGGGGTGTTTTTTCTTTATAGCTAATTTCCGCCAGTCCTGAAGGTGCCCGCAACTTCAGTATAAATCTTTCTCCAAATCTCCCGTCTCCTTCCTCTGGTAGCCTGTTTCCTTGGCGATGGGTTGCCGTGATGCCTTCTCATTAGGCTCATCTCTGATCTGCTTTTCCAGCCTGGTCTGCTTGGAGTGTTCCAGAAGCTCATCGCGTCCAAGGCCAACGATCACCAGGGCTTTTACCTGCTCAACAGCATCGTCGAACACATGCCGCCGTAAGTGAACGCCACTCAACCCCCAACAACTGGCTGCTTCAGCTGTGTCTGATTCAGTTGTTCTTTCATTACCTTGTAACTTTGTTCTCTTGTTGTTGTTTTAGTGAATCCATTAGTCAGTATAGGAAGCAGATCTTTATCTTGCTCTTCCAGAGGCTTCAGAGCTCCAAGACTACCAAGTTCATTAAAAGTATGTGGAAAAAAAAAAAAACTTAACACTTAAATAAATAAATAAAAATCCTGCTGCAGGAAGACGAACTAGTCTGACCTGAACACTGCGGTGTCCTGCTTCGCACGCACCGCACTGGCTCAGGGTAGTGAAGCAAAGCCTGTTTCTACTGCCCCCCCCCCCGCCTCCCTGATTCCTACATCTGCCCATTTTCTGTAGGTTTTCTAGTCTTTGTGAACCTCTACTGTGTCAAATACGGAGCGATTGCCTTGCAAGAGATATTTGATGATATCCAGCCAAAGTAAGTGTAAACATTTTTAGCATAAATTTCAAATGTAAAGCTGCAGTGCTTGTGTAGCTGCCCTTCAGTATACGCACCTTTTGATTACTGGTTGATGTGTAAATAGTTTCATAATTTAAACTAGTAAATAGTTGAGTGGTACTTGAGCTCCTTCCACATGAAGCAGCTCTCTGTGTGTTCTGTTTTGAACCACAGGATGTTTGGCATGGTTCTGGAGAAGATCGTGATCCCGGAGGTGCAGAAAGTATCCGGGCAGGTGGAGAAGAAGATCTGTGCAGTGGGCATCACCAAGATCCTCACCGAGTGCCCAGCCATGATGGACACGGAGTACACCAAGCTGTGGTAGGTGAACGATCGAGCGAACGCCTGCTTCTTCCATCGACGCGTCGTCATGGGTGTACCAGGACTGTAGCACAAACGCTCACCCATGGCCCTCAGCACTTTCCAGCTAATCCCACTCTTGCCTGCCCACTGCTGATCACCACTCCATATATAATCATCACTCCAGGGCCCAAAGCCATCAGGATCTGTGTATGTACCATCTTTAAGAACCTAACCATTCCAACTGCTTCTCCTTCATCGTAGGCCTCTCGTGCTCCAGGCCCTAATCGGTCTGTTTGAGCTGCCGGAGGACGACAGCATCCCCGACGACGAGCATTTCATCGACATCGAGGATGCGCCCGGATACCAGACGGCTTTCTCTCAGCTTGCCTTCGCCGGAAAGAAGGAGCACGATCCGATCGGAGATGCCGTCAGCAACCCCAAAATACTGCTGGCCCAGTCCTTACACAAACTCTCCACAGCCTGCCCTGGCAGGGTAAGCAGGCAAGCTGCTGGTGGTTCAGGTTCACCAGTACAGTGAATGCCGACGTGCTCGAGTCTTGTTTTTACTCTGATAAACATGCACGCTACTTTTGAATCTGTTTTTCCGAAAGGTGCCGTCCATGCTGAGTACGAGCCTGAATGCAGAGGCTCTCCAGTTCCTGCAGGGCTATCTCCAGGCTGCATCGGTGCAGCTCGTCTGAAGGGGGCGCTAGCTTTCTCTTGCCGTGCTGCTGGTGGCCATCTCCCTGGAGACTGGCGCCACACTGCAGGGGGACGGAGAAATGCTGTCGCGATTGGGACTGACATACCTGGAACTTCACCAACCAACAGAGCACCTGTCGATCTGTCGTGTGTGCGAGCATTCCGCAGGGCTGCCCAGCGTCACGCAGTAATAACTATGATGGAATTTTTAAGGAAATGGATTTCCTTTATTTTAAAATGGATTGAGAAATAATGAGCAGAACGGAGAATGTCAAAGTTGACCTTAATGGGTGGGTTACGTCCGTCAGGTGGCCAGTCGGCTGTCTGTGTGACGTCCGCTTGAGTTCGAGCCAATATTGCTTCAGCACTCTGGTTTTTGATCTAGCGCTTTGATAAACTTCTCAAATCTGTTGGTCTTCTGGCACTTAATCCAGACAAAAAAAAAAAAATCTCCATTAACATCAACAGTATTTTGGAACAGAAATGACACTCGACAAACGTTTGAAGGCGTGAGGGGACTGAAGTTGGATGTCTTTGCAAATGAATGGGAAGCATTTTGGTTTTCATTTCTGTAGTAGTTTTTACTGTATGAGGGCTGGCTTGGCTATAAAAGCAGAAGCCCCGCCCCCTGCCGCACTCCTCCCTTATCCCCTTAATGCATGTATCAGTGTTTGTCTTCATCTGGTCTTAGTTTTAAGGCTTTGTCTAACTGTTAATAAAGAGAGGCACTTGTTATATGTTCTGAGACCGTTATTTCAGCACCTTTTACGTATTCTTGTTTATACTTAAACGGTAATAAACCTTCCGGTAAAGTAGCTTGAAACTGTTTACCGTATTTGGAACTTGATTTGTAGGAATCTGGTGATTTGGCAACTGAATTGTATGCAAGAGATAATCATGAAATTAGTGATAAATTATGCTACAATACCTCTGTCAACAATATTTGAGTGGGGGTGAGTGTGGGTGTGTCTTCATGCGTGTAAATATACTACTAATAATTTGAAAACGGTAAAGCCCAGTTATATAATTGGGTTCAGCTAATTATAACTGGGTGGCACTTGCTTTTTGCCAAGGAAAAAGGAAATGCTGCATCTTAAAAGGAAACGTTTATCAACCTGCTATTGTTAATCCACCTGTGAACACGGCTTTTGAAAGCAATGAGCTTCAGATCCAGCTACCTGACTCTAGCCCTGCTGGTTCCAGAGTGCAGAAGTTTGTTCATGTCTGTTCTACCACACGTACTGCATCTGGTAACTGACAAGTTGAATCAATCTGAGCCAGTAAATTAAGTCAGTTTTGGACTGTCCGCGCAGCACTGGAGTTGGGACATCCCATTTTCCTGACATTCTTCAAAAGCAATTCTTTATATTGCTGACAATGCCAGGTTGGATATTAAGGCCGGTTTACACTAGTGAAGGGACATTCGACAGAAAACCATCAAAGCTTTTGCAAAACGAATCTTCACATGAGTGAGACGTGATGATTCAGATTTGGAGGTAAAACTACAGTAAACATGAACTACTTTTCAAGTGACTCACATCACACTGGAGAAGCAGAAACAAACAGTACCATATTGAGACAAACTTCATAAGTGGTTGTGTACTTGTATAGCACTTTGTGTGCATGACATTTAGTTTCAATCAGCTAACCCAACTAATTTCATTTGGCTCATGACAAGAAAGCAGTAATAACACGAACATATAGTTGTACGTACTTTATTACTGAAGGAATACATGATTCGGGAACATGAACACATGCCATTTGATTGGGAAAGAACTAAACTCATCTCAACATGGGTAATTGAAAAGTCACTGTGAGAAACAATCATTATTTTACCCCTAACAGGCAGGAATAGTTTGTTTGTTTGTTTGTTTTGAACGACACTAAACTGATGGGCACTCGAGATGAGAGGAAACTCATTGACGGCTGCCCAATAGAGGAAACTATACACTGAAGATCAAAATGAGAAAATAACGCACAAATTCCTAAATGTTAAGGTCATTGTGTCCTATGTGAAATTATCCTAACAGGAGTGAAATAGCGGTATTTTAAGCTTATTTCATAAATTGTATATATTCTAAAGCACAGCATAAAAAACTTGAATATAATTGAAAAAGAACACTGATCAAAAGTGGTATAAAGTCACTTTTGGCGATTTACGAAATAAAGGTAAACGGTTTTAATATTGCTGTCGATAGTTTTGCTGTAGAGAGTTTTGCTGTTATATATATATAAGTCTATATGTTGTGAAGCAGCTACTTTATTTGTGCATATGTAAATAGAATCGTTTGTATGGCTTTAGGCTGGTTTTTTTTAGAGCCCTTTGGATGGATCCCCGGTTCTTCCGCAATTTTCTGCTGTCATCAATCTGCATCTTCGTTAGTTGCCTCTGTGAGGAAAGAGTCATCCACATCTACATATCCTTCTCCACAGCAATACCCATAGATATAGCAATACCCATCTCGGACATTCACTGTGGAAACGGGCGGTATGAATTTGGGTACTCCGGTTGATTTTTATTTTTTATTTTTTGAACTTCCTACCCATTGCACTTCAGGAACTGATTTTTCCCCCAAAACTGAGATCTCAGAGACATTTGCTTTGAAAAAAAAAAAAAAAAGAGAGAATATTTGAATTGCCCAAACAATAACAATAGTGGAGTTCAAACATTGTCATTAAAAGGTCTGTGTATTGTAAATTTGACATTGGGTAGATGACGCAGGTGCTGTGGTAATTTATCTTAATTTTTTTTTATATTTTTGTCCAATACTCATTCTTGACCTGTATGATATTTTTCATATCGTGTTGCGAATGCCCTTTCTTAGGTCAATACATTTCCCTTAGGTTGTCAGTCCGTTGTGTATGTGTGGTATTTGTGGTGGACCTTACAGGCCTAGTTCAAAAATTAGGCAGGTAACTTGTCTCCTCATTGAACCTACAGCGAAGCCTAGGTGGTGCTCAACACTGTCTTAACTTTCCCGTCGCATCGCGGATTGAAAAGCACGTGATTAAAGGTGAAGACAAGACCACGGCGCTCCAATCCATCAGCCGGAAGCGTGCTAAAGTTGTCTACTGAGGAGATGGTAACTTTTCGGGATCCATGCTGCTGACAAAAGCCTAACGACACACAAAAGCAGGGAATAGCACGAACTCTGAGCACATTTTATTCACGGTTTAAATCCAGGAGGTTTCATCCCCGCTCTACAGCATGAAGACACTCACCAGTGTGATTTTACTCCTGATCGGTGAGTCTTATCGTTTTTAATTATAGTGCTACTGTATTGTTATCCCCCATACTTCTTCTTACAACTATTTCTGCGATTAACACACCCGAAGCGCTTAACGTACAGCGTTTTGTAGGTATCGACCAGAGACCATATCGACCCATGCTTTGTAGTTTATGTAACTATTAAAATGAATGGGGGAATGAATGTGAAATTTCCACCCTGTGGACAGAGTGGAAAACGCTGTTTTTCTCGCCGTTTTTCGTCTGAATAAACTGCTCTAAAATCCTAGACACTCCATTTTAATTTCAAATGATAGAGAAACTTGTCCTTTCTGACATACTAAAGGAGCTAATCGATTGATCAACTAGTTTTCGAGTTACGAGCATTTGTTCGGCGCTAGGCACTGAGAACTGCGCCATTGAGTCCCATGTTAATTCCGCCACACATCGGTGTTGGCTTTTTCCGGCTTTTTGATGTGGTTTTAACCCGTCATAACTCGGACATTTCTGGGTCAATCCGCACAAAACTACACCACAATCAGTCTTAAAGGGTCCTCTCTCTCACCTCATCAAGTCAATAAGCCATACTTCAATATTTCCCGAGTTATAACCGTTTGTTCGGAGGGTGCAAATCGGGCTCAAACTTCTTCGCTAAGAACTGCATATTAAAACTCACACTCTCTCACTCACTCTTGCTGCTCTTTTCAAGCACCCTAGTAGTTTCTTTAGGAGCTGCTCTAGTTCTGTATGTAATCCTCACCGTCAGTTTGTAAAGTAAATTTATTTATAAAGCATTCTTTAAACAACTTACATTGACCAAAGTGCTGTACATCAAACGGTAAAAAAGAAGTAAATTAAAATCTGAAATACAAATACAAACAGATGCATTGAGGCAAACAAGTAAAAATGAACAAAGACTTAAATGCCAGTTCATAAAACTAAGTTTTGAAGCGTGATTTAGAAACAACACCCGATGGTGCTTTGGCGACTAGTGTTGGAGATGTGGGGTGGATTTACAATCATTGAGGTACTTTGAGGTTAAAATGGGCCGGGGACCAGGTGGTTACAATCCTTGAGGTACTTTGAGGTTAAAATGGGCCGGGGACCAGGTGGTTACAATCCTTGAGGTACTTTGAGGTCAAGTAAGATACAGCTGTGAGAGTTAAAATGGGCCGGGGAGTTTACAATCACAGTTGCAAAAGACAGCCGACCACCGATATAAGCCGGGGCTTGACCATTCAGTGCTTTAAAACCAAATAAAAGCACTTTGAACTGAATCCTGTACTGAACAGGCACCCAACGCAGCGAGGCAAGAACCGGTGTGATATGGTCTCTTTTCTTGGTGTTAGTAACCTTGCTGCTGCATTTTGGACTAACTGGAAATGCTGCAATAGAGACCAGTTAATAGAGACCAGTTAATCCCAATATACAAAGAATTACAGTAGTAAATTCTTGAGGAAATAAATACATGAATAATCTCTTCCAGGTCAGAAAAAGTGAGGAAAGGCTTAATCTTAGCAATATTTCAGAGCTGGGAAAAGCTGTTCCTTACCAGAGTTCATTTGTTTATCAAATCTGAGGTCTGAATCAAAAACACCAAGATTTCTCACAGAAGTTTTCACACGTGGACAAATGACCAAGGCTGCTTTGTGTTAAACCTTTGAGTAGTAACAGCAATTGTTTTCATATGCTTTGATAATGATAACCTGCAGCATTTCACTCATTGTTGTTTTTGTTGTTTGTGTGTTTTTAGTTTACCTGTTGAAGTTCAGGTGTTCAGCTTTCACAACAATAGAAGCTACAGTGGGTGAACCCGTGACTCTTCAAAGTGTCAACGGTTACCGTTGCGATGTTGACGATGTAGAGTGGACGAGGTTCCTTCCTGACAAAACTACGGTTGCTCGCTGTGTCAAAGGAAGTTGCAGAGTCGAACCTGCCTTTCAGAAGAGGATCACGTTCACAGGAAGCACCTCTCTATTGATCTCTTCGGTTGTCTACAATGACATCGGCTCTTACAGGTGCCGCTGTGGAGGAGAAATGGCTGAACACAAACTAAAGGTTTTTGGTAAGCATCCTACATCATTTGAAGGAGGAGATTGGTGTCATTCTTAACAGGACCGAAGTGAAATAATGGTAGAATTTAACGGCCATAACTACCAGGCTAATTTGCAACTTTTGAAAGTGTTTACAAAAGCAGGTTACTGAAGATAAAATGAATAACATGGAATTCTTGTTTCCTCAGTTCCTACTGTAGTGACGGTGAGGGAGTTGGACAATATCATTCTCCCCTGCTATGGAGACACCCGGGATGCCAAGGACGTACAGTGGAAAAAGAGGGAACAAACGGTCCTGCTCTACGATCATGACACTGGCAAAGTGACCTATGGCAGAGGCTTTAAAGAAAGATTCACCCTGTCACCAGGCTTCCTAGATGGTGACCTTTCCCTCAACATCACATCGGTTGGTGCGTCTGATGAGGGCCTTTATCTGTGCACCATCCACGATGAATCCCGTGAAGGAGATCCACGCGCTGTCCTGCTGAAAGTGGAAGGTTTGTTGCTTTTGTTTTAACTTTCTGAAAATCCTACCAACATTTCCTCAGTTTATCCAATTAAATGTTTTTGTTCTTTTCTAGTTTTGAAATCGGAGAGCACATTCAGCAAGTGCCATGCATGGCGTGGTGTAGCCATAGGACTAATTATAGCAGTAGTTGCTGTAGTCATAGGCTATGCTGGTTACCGGTTTTGGAGTCGAAACCCTCAAGACATAATGCCGTCTGCTATTCATCCTGTTCAAGAGCTGAGCAGTTCTACAGAACGTGAACATCTTAAATCTTCAACTCTGCCATTCCAGGACTAGTCTTCTCAGCACAGCATCTCCACCACTCCTAATGTGAATCACTGTGCCAGGTTGGTGAGGGCTGGCACATGCTTGATACCAGCCACAGCTTTCAAACTGGATCACCAACCTCCAGCTGCACTGGACAGCAGGCACCTGCCCTTGGTTCCAATGTTTGTCCATCTCACAAAAACAAAGTTTCACATGTTTATGATGCCAGTAGTGTAAACAGTGTAGATCACTTAGTGCAAACATGCAACAAAAATCATGGTTGGAGTCATGGTTGCCCTGTACGTCCCCTTCAGAAACAATGAGGCATTATCCCACTTTTTTTTGGTACATACTGTAACCCATCTATTACTAGACACTTGAATAGACATGACAATGTTAAGTGAACTGAAGTCAGCAAAATCCTTTTTATTGTACAATTCAGAAATGTCTGTACAAACCATTTTAAAATGTCAAAAGCCAACAGAATAAATTGTTTTAGATATAAATTGTTGGGACTTCTCTCTCTCTCAATTGTATAGCAAGTGTTGTATGCATTGTGTGTTGCTCTTATTGTCTTATTTTACTGCCTTTTTAATCATGTCCAGGGGACTGCAGATAATACTAGCATTCTGGCTTATTTAATCATTTGTAATGTTCTATGAAAGTGCACCATCCCCTTTTAAATAAGCCAAAAAAAGTTTAAATCAGTTATGGGAGAGTCTTGACTTTCCTGCTGAAGTCTGCAACAGCTGACCAGAATAGTGCCCTGCCCCTCCCTCAAAAAAGGAGGGGCCAACCATCAGCAGATGGGTGAGGTCCTCCATCCAGTGTCCCTGCAACAAGCACATGTGTTATAACCCTCCCTGAAACAATCCATTCTTAAGTAACAGGAGTTTAGTGCATCAGAAGAGTCTTTCGGCTTGAATTCACAGGCAGTCAACATGGTCGGTCTGCCGGGGAAAAAGAGGTCATCAAAAGCACTAGATCAAGCACATTCTAGAAAGTGAGAGAAATACCTGTTTCTACATAGAGGGCACCAGCACAGTCATGACAGTGTCCATATTGTGAAGTGTTGGACAACCTAAAGATTAGGAGAAACATTCAGGACCACAACATCCCATTTCGCTACCACACCCCTCCTCGAAAAAAAATGGATACTATTCAAACTCACCATATCGACGCTATGGCCCAGCTCTCTGAAGTCAGTCACCCATGAGGTTTTAATATCTAGAGTTAAAACAAAGTAAAACGCGCTTTAAAAAGTAACTTTTTTAATAAAAAGTAATTATATTTCTGTACAGTTCAGGTGTGCGGCGGCTCAGACGATTTGGCTTTTTCGGTTTTCTATAGTCAACAGAGTCGATCTGCTGGGGAAAAAAGTTTAGTCATCAGTGCCGAGGAAACCACGTTCACACGAATTCAGCCTAGAAACCCACCGTCTTGACTGCTCCTAGGGTTACATGGTATTCGAAGTCCGCCATTGTGGTCTGCGAACCGTCCACGTGTTGCCTGGAAAACACGTGTTGCCTGGAATTTTTAAGATTAACTGGTAACGCTTAATAAAACGCAGTACTGTAATTAGTTAATCATTCGGAAAACGAGAATTAGCGCATCAATTATTTCATCTAGTACAGCTAAACGAGAAACGTAGAATGACCAGAAATTTCGTATATACTACCCAAAGCAACGTTCTTTTGTTGGACTATAACGCCCAATTACAATATTTCTGAAACGATTACGTAAGTATTTATTCATATCAAATACACGCTTCGCCGAGTAATACGGTAACCACGGAACAAACGCATACCCTTACCTTTCTGCAGCGAACTGAATCTCGCACGTGTGGACCGAGGGTTTTTAAAGCATTCAACCAACTTCCCACACATGCGCTCTTTGTGTGTGATGCATTCCTCTGGTTAGTGTAGTTTTTAGTGTGTAGTGTAGTGTGGGGAGTGTTTGGTTCTGGGTAGTGTAGTATTTTGAACACAGGAGTGTCGTCCAGTACTAGTTTATGTAGGACCACAGAATAAAACTAATATCACTGATTTAAAAGGAAATTCTAAATACGTATTTTTAGTTAATTCCTTCTATATGTGGAGTGTGTGTGTTGTGTACGGTTATTAGTTACTTCATAACTATCACAATTTAGAGTTGATGTAATCCCTGTTACAATTGTCCCGTTCAATAAACAAATTAGTAATCATCACGAATATGCGTCAAGTTCAAGTCAAATGTATTTTTAATGCGCTCTTTACAACAGCCGTTGTGGCAAATCGGTTTTACAGACGTCCGAGTCCAAGCCCCCAGTGAGCAAGGAATATCTCCCTGAGACCATATAAAAACCTATGTAAGTAGTAGTTATCAGCCTACAGTTTTCCGCTTGCATTAACCCATTTTTTACACTAGGTGGCAGTATATACTAGATATAGACTTTGTAGAGCGCTGCAACTTGGCTGATCAGTTAGGCAAAAAATCTTGTAAAATTCTTGTAAAAAATATATACATTTTCTAAAAGCAGAGCGCATTTTATTATGCTTATATTGTATTTACAAGTTTAAGACGTACTGGTTTGGGTTAAGTTTCAAACAGACTCGTTACTCAAAGACTCTCACATTTGCGGTGTCTCTACAAATAGAAGTAATGCATCTTAAAAATGTAGCAAGGACTCGCGCGCGGACGCACACGCACACACACAGACGCACACACATGCGCGCGCGTTCTCTCCCCACAGAGCAATTAGCACCTATCTGTGTGACCGTTAACACCTGTGTTTCCCTCGTTATTCCGAAGTGACGTCAGCACAGTCAGGGCGGGTGCCGGTTCTTTGTCTTAGCGCAACAAGCGAATGGGGATTTACCCCCTATTAACTTTTGATTCCTACCCACGTGTCTAGTTGTGCCTCTGGAATACAAACCGTGAACAATTAACTGACTGTGGCCTTCTGTAAAACGTGTGTTTAGCATGATATATTAATATTTAGTCAAACTGTTGCTCTTTTCCCCCCAAAAGCATTACGTTTAGACTGTTTATGTATTCATACATTCGTACTATTTATCTGCTTCCTTCTACAAATGATCAATATCACATAGGGATTTCCTTACATTTGACCAGCTGCCAGCATGCATGAATAGCCTTAAACGACCTGCTTGTTGATTACGTGCTAAAGGCTGGATCAGTGATCAGTCCCTTCAGTGATTGGATTAGTTATAGATCAACAAGCAAATTTATCATATCAGATGAGAATCTTTTAGTCTATTTTAGTTTCATCAGTGGGGATGATATTTTTTCCAATCAGGTAATATGTGTAAGGGTGGTCTAGTCTTCATGTTTGTGTAACATAGAGAGTAACTACAGAATCATCAGCCCTGGGAGGGAGGAAGGGCAGGGGTGTCCTGGGAGAAAACATCTTCAGTGCGACATATTCATCACCTCGTCTGGAGGCTGAAGCTTTGGAAACCACTGCCGAAGGACAGAGAGAAACAGTAGTGAGGTCATTGTGTGACCTCACCAGGGTGTGGGACACGTCTAACCTCTGGACCCAGTCTGGAGCAGACAGAGACAGCACAGGGCTCAGCAGGAGGGCGACACTGGTTGCCAGGTTGCTGTCTCCTGGCTGCAGTCACCCTGGCACCAGGAACGGGGGCACCAGCCCAGTGGGGGGGTGTTGATTTAGAGCACCCACTCATAATGTCTGCAGGGTTTCTAAAGAACAATCGTTAACCTGGTGTCACTTCTCTGACCATAATCAGTCAGGTCATGCTGGGTCAGAGCTACTTTAGGTTACTCAGATGCAAGAAAATAGTTTAATGGGGGGTGAGGAAAAATACGGAATGAAATCACTGTAAATTAGATTGATAAGGGCGATGCAGTACTAGGTACTACTAGAAGCAGAGTAGCGTCAGCTTCACATACGTGCTTTCTGAAAGCCTCGGGGTTGAACTCCCCCGGTTATGCTCGTGCTCAGGTGAAGATTTAGTTAAGGAAAATCGGTTCTGCGATGTAAGCACAAAAAACTCCAGACCTGCCTTAACATTCTACAAGGTGCGGTTAGCATGTAAGGTCTCACTTGTTTCACTGTGTTTTTTCACTTATTGGTAGTGAAGGATCTCTCTTTTGCTTTACTCCGACCTCTGCCCTCACCACGCCTTTTTTTTTAAAGGGAGCCGCTGAGAAGGCTCATGGTGCGCGCATGCTCCGCCCACAAGGTTCAGCGCGTTACTTAAAGTCTTCCTCCCGCACCGTGGACCTGTCTGCGCACTAGACGTGGGCTCGTGAGAACAGCTGAATTCAAATCGTATTAAGATTTATCATTGTAATTTCCCCCTAAATACATAGAAGATTCTTGAAAAATCTGTAACAGTTACACAGCTTCACTTCACAGTCGTTTATAGAAAGTATGCAGTAGACACTGGAAACTTTAATATAGTTGTTTTCGGCATGTTTACGTTATTGAATCTGCGCGTGGCAGCCGTGATAGTGGTGTGCAGTTGCAGCGTTCTAGCGGAGGCGATGTCCGCAAACTTCACATTCGACAATGAAATCCACTCCAGTTTCATGCAGCGGAGACTCAAGAATCAGGAACGCCGGGACATGCAGCGGGAGATCCTATCTCTTCTGGGTTTGCACCACCGGCCGCGGCCGCTGTTCCACGAGAAGCACACAGCGGCGCCGTTGTACATGCTCGATCTGTACAATGCAATCCTCCCGGATGCAGGCCAGCATAGCGGCTACTTTTACTCTCGTAAACCAGCCGACACCACTCCAGGACCGCAAGTCGTGACCCAGCAAGACAGCCGCTTTCTCATGGACGCAGACATGGTGATGAGTTTCGTCAATCTAGGTGAGTCAACGTAATACATTTTTAACTGACTACTTTATATTTATTGTCCAACCCAAACATCTGAGGGAGAGAACAATTCTAGCGGCTCTGTTTCTTTGATAAACACATTTCAAACTATAAATTATTTATGCAGAAGAGTTTGAGGTTGTGTGCTTAACACGCGCACGGTGATGCGGCTTCAGGAAATGGGTGCTTGTTTATTACATATTTAAAGATTGAGTTTTTTTTTTTTTTTTTTTTTATAAAAGCAGTCATTGTACAAATTCTCGTGGTATAATTTCCGACACACACAGCTGTAATATATTTTAAAAGTAGTTAGAGGCTGTAGTTAAAACCTTACCATTCGTGTTTCACATTACATTTGTGTGAATATACATGACGAGATTTTAGTGAAGTGATATTAAACTACAGGGTTTATTATTTTGTAATTATTTTTATTAACTCTACAGTACACTAATTACTCCACTAAATGAAA
>JAOYMR010000018.1:4545618-4562195 GCA_025802075.1 Tenebrosternarchus preto | reverse complement strand
CCTCCCAGTTCATGTGGTCCCCAGTCACAGGCAGTCAGATCAGACTCTGGCTTAAGGAAGCAAACATTTCTTTTTTGGACTCACTGATGTGGGTGAACCAATCAAGCGTTAGTTCTGTGTTTGATTCCACAAGCTATTCTGACAGTGTAGTCTTTATAGGGTGTGTGTGTGTGGGTGTGTGTGTGTGTGTGTGTGTGTGTTTGGTCAATTCAAGATGGTGAAATGCACTGCAGCGCATAACCGCACCAATGGCTTGCTCTAGTGGCTTGTTGCGAGACTGTTTGTTTCTGGTCGTCCCCCGAGGTGAGCAGAGAGTGAACTTGCTTATTGGTTTCCTGTTTCTAGGGGATCCTGAGGAAGAGCCCGACGTGTTCCAACAGTACCACCGGTTTGACTTGTCCCGCATCCCGAATGGCGAGGCTGTAACTGCCGCTGAATTCCGCATCTACAAGGACTTTGTGCGTGAACGTTACGAAAACCAGACTTTCCGCATCCAAGTGTATCAGCTGGTCCGAGAGCAGGCTGGCAGGTAAATCAGTCGCCCATGTATGCAGGTGTTGCTACCTTAACTACTCCAACTGAAGGACAGGAGCACAGATTGTCCTTGTCCTAGACCGAGAGGCTGAGTGGGTGGAGGGGGCAGGAGTGGGGTGGGGTAGGGTGGTGTGACGTTGTCTGGTTGTCCTGGGGCGTGTGTGCGTGCGTGCGTGCGTGCGTGCAACCAACAGCTGTGCTGTGTTAAGTTTACTGGAGTCTAAAACCTCACAGAAGGCCCAAGTGAACTGTATGAGATGAAACATGCTTCCACCCACTCAGTCTAGGTCTGAAAGTGGAAGGGAAACACACACACACACACACACACACACACACACACACGTGCATGCTGTGATGGGCCGGCCCCATCGTAGGTGTCCAGTACCGGGTCTCCCACTGAATTCCTGCTGCTGATTTACAGAGTGGCTGTTCTCCAGATAAGCCACCAGCAGCTGTTACACAGCAATTAGTGTCAGTGAATGAGCTGGAGGGGTGGAGGTCCACCTCCACCAAAGCCTCCATGCCATCTCCTCACATACATTCTGTCCACTCATCTACAGAGGCTTCTACAGTTGCATTCCTCCATTCTCGTATATCTAACGGCACGTTCTCAAACGCTTAAAGATTCTCTCTTTGCACTCACTCACATGCTTGCTGTCTTTCCCTCACTCTTTCTAGCTCTGTCTCTCCCCCACTCACTATCTCTTTTGGCCTGCATGTCCTCACACACACACACACACACACACACACACACACACCCAGCCCACCCCCACACTGTCGACCATTGCTCGTGCATCTATTGTGCTGGAGATGGGTCACGCAGACAGACCAGGAGGCTCCGCTGGCAGCCAACCCCCGGGGCTCCGAGACCAAGCTTGGGTCTTGCCATTGTCCCTGCCGAGTGGAGATAATCTGCCCTGGATCAGACAGGAATTTGAGTCTCTGATAAGGAGCATCAGATGTAACGTAGAGGAAGGAATGATTCAGACCCGCTTGCCGTCTTGCCTGATTTACTCGGTTCGATTGTGGTGATGTAAAAGGTATCTTTTTGGATCACACACACACAATCGCTGTGATCAGTCTCAGTGAATGTGTGTGTGTGGTGATGTAAAAGGTATCTTTTTGGATCACACACACACAATCGCTGTGATCAGTCTCAGTGAAGCGTCTGATGACGGTCGTGTTGCATTGCTTGCACAGACCTCTGCTTTGTACACTTTAAACACACGAGTCTGGAATGATGATGATGCTGGTGGTGATTGGACTTGGGATGTTATGCTGGTGCAACAGAATTATGGGAGTGTGTGTGTGTGTGTGTGTGTGTGTGTGTGTGTGTGTGTGTGAAATTTAGGCAACTGTCACACAGAAGGAATAGGGGGAAAACCATAAATGGGCAAGTAATAAATCTAAAATTGTAACCCTTTGTACTTGTATCTACTGACACGTGCAATATATCAGTATAATTTATATTTGCAACATGTGTATATATTGTATTTGCAACCCTGTTAAATCGATACGCTTTGTGATGTAAAAAATGTCTGAACCTTTTCTACCTGTATTGTTGAGTGGCAATTTATAAATTAAAGTGGAAAACCAGCAAGATTAATTTCAGGAAAGATAGTGTATGGGTATCTAGTTGAAAAGAGCATTTAGATTCATCACATCATTCAGTCTTTTTGGATAAGAGTCACTCGGTCTTGGCTCTGGGTAAAATTTGCCATTCTGACTCCAAGAGGTTGGGCTTGTCCCCGCACCTGTGTTTCGTCCGCACCTTTAGCTGTGGAGATGTTCTTTTGTTCACATCAGAACACATGGCACATTATTCCATAGGTTTTGGGAAATGATGTTTTTTTTTTTTGCAAAATTCACTAAACATAGATTTATTTACTTATTTGTTAGTTTCCTTCTTGCCTCTCTGGCCTGTAGCCAAAATGTATGAAGAATTCAGGAGATTGTTGTCACATGTAGGGAGCAACAAGTACTTTCCAGAAATCTCAGCAGTTCTTTTGGTGTTGCTGTAGACGTGTTGGCAGCTCTCCCCATCACGTCTCTCCCCATCACGTCTCTCCCCATCACGTCTCTCTGGGTCTTAGCAGCAGTTTTAGAGGGATGTTCTGTTCTTAATGTCACTGCCTGTCATATTCCCTCCACTTGTTAATACGTCTTTTTATAAGAAGGGTGTGTGTACGTGTGTGTGTGTGTGTGTACGTGTGTGTGCAGGCTGGGTATCATAAAGGTTCTGTTTTTTTTTTCCCTAAAACATTTTCAGTTGTCGTTTTATTTTATATTTAGTACTTTCACAATAATGGTAAAATGGGTTTCTGATGGGTTTTTTTCCATCACAAAAACCTGCTTTTTAGTAGGGGTGGGGGATGTCAATGTTTTCAGTGTAATGTAGGTGGTGATGTGTGTTCACTTGCAGGACATCGGATCTGGCTCTGCTGGTCTCACGGGTCTTGTGGGCTGCCGAGGAGGGATGGCTGGTTTTCGACCTCACCCGTACCAGTAACTACTGGGTTCTGCACCCCAGTCAGAACCTGGGCCTTCTAGTCACATTGGAGAATGTGAACGGTGGGTCAGAACCACTCTGCTTTATCGTGCGTTGTTCAAGAGATCCAGAACTCTTCACGTACTCTTCATGGAAATACATTTGCCAACACCTTCCTCCACTGTACTGGAACATTGAGCTCCTGTTGTTTGTGTTGTCGCCCCCTGCAGGTGAACGTGTGAACCCCAGGGTGGCAGGACTGGTGGGAAGTGGTGGCCCCCAGAGCAAGAGGCCGTTTGTTGTAGCGTTCTTTAAAGCTACGGGAGTCCGTTTCCGTGGTGCCCGCTCAGTCTCTGGACACAAGCAGAGGAACCCGAGTCGCTCTACGAGTCCCAAACATGCCTCTCCTTCCAGCCAGGAGGCCCTGAGGCTGGCTGAAGCAGCAGGTAGCCCCCCCACCTCTCCCATCGCTGCCTGCTTCCAACACCACGTGCACTCAAGACCCCTGAATGCACCTCTCAGATTTGTGTTGAATGCTCCTAAATGAGCATCTGTTTAATATCATGTGCTGCAACTGGTTTGGTCTGCTGTTACTTGTGGGTTCTTTTATGGAATTATAATCAGGGCAGGTTGATTTTGGTTTTGTTCTGAGTGAAGCTGACATGTTGCCCCATCATTCCCAGAAAACGTCAACGTGGACCCAAACCAAGGCTGCAAGAAACACGAGCTTTACGTCAGCTTTAGAGACCTAGGGTGGCAGGTACCATCAAACACATGAAGAATATCTCTTCTCTGAACTCTAGGACAACATATGTTCTTCCTCTTTTTTTTGTAAAGTCAAACACACATGCACACATGCGCGCGTGCGCGCGCACACACACTCCATCATGTCTCTATTTTTCCTCTAATCTCACACCATCTCTCCTTGTTCATCTAGGATTGGATTATAGCCCCAGAAGGCTATGCTGCATACTACTGTGAAGGAGAGTGTGCCTTCCCCTTGAACTCCTACATGAATGCTACCAACCACGCCATTGTCCAGACACTGGTGCACTTCATCAACCCAGAGGTGGTGCCCAAGCCCTGCTGTGCCCCCACCCAGCTACATGGCATCTCCGTGCTCTACTTTGACGACAGCTCCAACGTCATCCTGAAGAAATACCGCAACATGGTGGTCCAAGCTTGTGGTTGCCACTGACGACTGGGCCCTGGGGGGGCGGGAGGGGAACCCGGAGAGGCCTGCAGTGTGTAAGGCAGCCACACGTTTACACGTGCCTCGCCACTGGAGCCGTCTGTGTGACGCAGAGACACGGCCGCAGCATGTTGTCTGTGGCCAAAGCTGGCACTCTGAAACGTGATGCTTCTGGATAAGAGCAAAAGAAATTTGCGAAGAGCCTGGCAAAGAATTGGTGTGGGCCACACTGGTTGAGATTGTACGTAGATTGTGATGATTTGCTGGAGACTGGTTAAAAAATTCCCTGTGTTTTCAGTGTGCACAGTGCTTAACCTTCTAGCTAATAATGGAGAACTTTTTTTTTCTTTCATTGCGTGTATTATGGATTACAGTCCTGTTAAAAAAAAAAAAAGTGTTTTCTTGAAACGATTATGCAGTGTCCTGGCTTTCAGAAATCAAAGATGAGAAGGTTTTTTTTTTTTTTTTTTTTTTAAATTAATTTATTTTTGTGAGCTGTCGGCTCCAGGGTTTTACAAGGGTATGATTTACATACGCAGGTGTGTGTGCGTGTGTGTTCCTCATATTCCCATGGCGAACACACCCCGCGCGACTCATTGTTCGCACACGGTGCAGCGTTTAGCATGTGTCGAGCGGCAGCAGCGGAGCCATCATTTACCGCTCGCTCCTCTCTGATGGGCGTCCAGAGGTTCAGGCGGCGGGATCACAGCGCCCCATTTGCCTCTCATCTGTGTCCTCGCAATACGCCGTGCAATAAAGCACGCTAAATAGAACTGTCTGGGAAGGGAGCGAGCGCACTTTTACAGCTGCTCCAGAGCGCTCGCGAGGATTCGTAGTACCGTAATTAGGGAGATGACCTTTCAGTCCAGATGTTAAATGATGGACGGTGGTGCGTAGTACTGTTCTTGATCAGAGATCAAGTTGGGAAATGAATTGGAATGTGTGTGTTTTGTGTTTCATTAGGCAAATCCAACCAAACAATGCCCTATAACTTACATTTTTATTAACATTTTATGAATCATTGTATACAATATTTTTTACAAATAAACCTGATTTAATGAGTTGTAGAAAATGTAATTGGATGCATCAAGGCATATCCACATCGCCGTGTGTGTGTGTGTGTGTGTGTGTGTGTGTGTGTTATATATGAATGATTGATTGATTATAAAATAAACACTTTAACTCGGATTCCTGATTTCAGGCGCTGAGCTGCGTCTCTTCCGTGGTCTTCCTATCGTTACTTCCTCCACAGGCCTTTTCGTACCATTCGCCTGCTCCTCAACCGTGTCGGACGTCTCGGGAAGCGCGCGCGGAGCGGGCACGAGCGTAGGTGTCAGTGCCAGGCAGACGTCACCCGGGTGGAGCTGGTGACAGCGCAGGCAGCAAAGGTGGGCGGTCCGTTCTGGCCGACAGGACGACCAGCCGCGACCAGCCGTGCACACGAACAGCGGGTACTCTTCACAAACCTCCAGAGACATCTGGGAAAGAGGCACGCACACGATGATTTATAACAGCCAAACACACACACGATATGCTGTCTTAGGGTCACTAACTTGGAGGATCGCTATTCGTATGCTACGTAGGATCTTTGGTTTGAGTCGATCCTGGAGTGATTTGTTCTTAAACGGCCCTAGACTTGAACTGAATGGGACGGGGAATAACTTTTATTGGTGGCAATTAAGCGCCTCATCGGGTTTAAAAGGAAGAGATGAGAAACCACTAGGCGGCTGCAAAATGGCTGACGGGTTGTTGGGTCTGTTTTATTCGAGGCCTTTATTCCATATATAAAAAATCAGGCCACGGACCACTGGACTTTTTCTCAAACTTTCTTTCTTTTATCGACCCGTTTGTGTTTTTCTTCACACCATATAAACGTGTCGCAGACTACACTGAAATAGCGCTGTGTTGGTTGTCGCTCCTTCGCTTTCTGATGAGGGCAGGTTGTGTATCTTGCATATAATTTATATAATTTGAAGCAAAACATTCTACTGATGGATTGACCCCCTTCAGTACAAATGTGTCAGTGAAAGTTTGTGAAGAATGTTGTGAAGATCATTGTGTGTTATGCAAGCAATTTCAAAAATATGTATTTTCATAAGATAAACAGTTATTTATCTATTGATTGTACAGTGGATATGTGAATGTAGTTTTACCTGAACTGTCCATGTTATTAGATGTAGTTTGTTGGTGGGTGTGTGTGTGTGTGTGTACCTTTGAGTGCCTGTCATCCTCCAGCTCCACCTCTAAACAACTCAGCCCAGGTATGTTTGAGCGTGTAATCTTCTGCACAGTAAATCTCCTCAAACTCAGCTCTGGGCACAAGTCAGTACAGTACATAAAATCCTCCATCTTTAGATCCTCCACCCGCTTTAGCTGACCTCCGACCAGCTCGATCAGAGAGCCCTCCACAAAGCGCGTCAATAGATGGGTGGAATTTGATGCGGGTTCTCGCGGCTTCCGTGACTGTGCATTCCCACTCATAACCAGCAGGGGGAGCTCATGTCTTTTGTATGCCTCCACCTCACTCCTCGACTGCTCAGTACTGGAACAAGACTGGTAAGCCCCAGAATGCGGCGGGTGGTGAAAATCCTCAGTTTTGGCAACTTTTGCTTGTGGTGAATCCCCAAACTCAGAATAATATTTGTGCCTGGCAAATTCTGTACCTAGCACCTTAAATGGCAGAGGATCATACTTCACGGTGCAGTCCTTTCTCGCTCTCCAGCCGTGTAGAACGCGCTGGATCTGCAGCTTCTCCTGCCACTGACTAGCTCTTCCCTTTTCTTCTTCAACGCGCTGCCTCACCTCTTCACCTCTGGGTATGCCCCTCTGAACCCCTCTTGTGTAATGAGAAGCCATGGACCGAGGCACGGGCTTTATGACTGGTGGCCCAAACTGATTGTGGAGCCTCCGGTGATTTGGAACAGTGGCATCTCTTGGTTCTGTGGCTATACGGTTCCAGTAGGACGAGGCCCAGCAGAAGCTGCGGGTCACCGGATCGCTCGAGTCTGAATCGGACCAAGTCATTGGACGTTCACAGCTTGCAAAGTTCTGACCCCATGTGGGGAAAGAGACATCCCTCGGTGTACATTCGAGGACTGGGTTTAGGTCAGAGGTCACGTCAGGCCACAGTGGATGGTAAGTGGATGCTGAATGGAGACCCAGGAGGGATAAGGGCACTGGTTCTTTTGGCTTCCTGGGCCCCCTGAACCCATTCTGCTTCCAGAAGGGAGAAGGTGTCTTGAAAATGGGTTCGGCTGAAGCATTGCTCTGGTTTTCTCTCGGGTTCCTCTTCTTGGGTGGGAGGGTCTCTGGAAAGGAAGTGGAACCCTTTAGGCCGTTAGTCGCCATGGAGGTGCCAGGGGTTTTAGTCCGATACTTTCAGGCTGTCCTATGGCATGTCGTGTTCTCTACTTCATGATGCAACACACACATTTTACACTGAACACTTGATCTGTTTCATTCAGTGGGAATTATCCGGTGTAATTAGTGAAGATAAAGGGTCATGGAGTAAACACAGCCAACAGTAGCCTACTGAGTGGGAACAAAGTGTTCTTCTGTGTGCTGGATTTTAAAAGGGTGAAGGTTGTGGGTTTCCGTGTTGACAGATTGATGTGTTTGTGGTTTATCCTTTGTGTGGAGGCCAGGGCTTCAATCAGACTTTGTTCCTGTCAGAGGACAGATGTGTTATTGCTTTTTTTTTTTTTTGATGGATCTGTGAACCTTTTAGGGTATTTTGTAGATATAGAATGAGGAATGTTCATTTGTTGTTCATGTTCTCAGCATTTTCGACTTCTAAAAGTGGAAACTTGGCAAATTGTGCCAAGAACCAAAATAGTGAGAACACCAGGTGGCAGTACATTCAACATCTCCAGAACTAAAGAACCTCAGAAAATAAGAATTAAGTAAGCGGTTAGAGCCGGGGGTGTGTGTTTGTGTGTTCGGACCGTTCCTATACTCAGAGAGGTGATCCACAGCTGAGCTACGGTCACACTCTAGATCTTCTTCACTTACTACTGTATCCACCTGGTCAAGAAGAAAGTGTCCACTCAAGAAAATGGCTTCAAACGAGTGCTTTTATACTGCTTTCATTGAGAGCTTTTAGGCCCAGACAAACTATAACTACCTGGTGCTTGATTGAAGTCTGAAAACTTCAACCTCTTCTCTTGTATAAGAGCGTTGCCATGGAAACAAAGTGCTTGGTAGAGACTACAGAAGGTTAAGAGTAAAATGGTTGTGGTGCACACTGGATAGCTTAAAAAAACGTCTGAAGACAGTGGGAGAAAGAATACTTATTTACTCAGTGAAAGCAGCCTCTGAACCAGAGTGGCTCGTGAGTGTAAGGGAATGAAATTTATGCTTTTCATTTATGACGGCTCAAAACCTGTCAATTGCTACGGTGTAGTGGCTAAACTAAACCTCACAATTAGCATCGAGTGCGTGTTTTATTACAGCACAGAGAAAGTTCACTGTCCTGATGTTTGAAAGTGGCCTATTGATTTAAATTCACACGTCATTTATTCAAATGACCCTAATGGATTCAGTGGTCACTTTTAGTCATAACTTAGATAAGTGTATATAAGTAGATGTAAAGATAAATACCAGCGATTTTATACATTCAGAAGGACAGAGAAGATTGGTGGGTATTAAATTTGTTAAATGTAAGTCACAAACCTGATCACAAAAACTACTACTTGTATGTCTTTAGCGCAGAAGTAACTCCTACTCTTTCTGTTGAGCACTTTAGCTCAGAGTGAATTCAAACGTCACTCAGTTCCTGAGCTGCTGTTTCTCCAGTCAGCGGGAAATAATAAGACCCCAGAAAACATGGAGGGTCGTGTCTCGCCGTCTGAAGAGCACGAACATGGAGGCTGTTATCAAAGTGCACTGGACACTGCATGGGTGAGCAATAAGCCTCTAAATGAACCTCATCATACATATTCTCCTCTTAAACTCTGTGCATAAAAGTGTCTTCGATGCAAATACCGTTAAAAAGGCTACCAGTGTAGTAGGTACACAGTGGAAGAGTTGTGGGTGTATTTAAATGTTCTTTGGAGCAGTAAAACTATGAAATGACATTCAAATGTAATAAATATTAATTCATGTACCTGAAGTCAGATTACTGTCAAACATATTCCTTAACAGTGCATATTGAAAATTCAGCATAACCCAGTAAGTATGTAATTGACTATAAACAATAAACAAATAGTGTACTGATATATGCCTGTACAGTCTCGGGTGAAGTCTGAACCGTGAACTAAACCTGTGTGAGATCTGCCTGAAGCTAGAGGGGAAAAAAAACCAAAACAAAAACCCCAAAACTGCTGACATTATTGCACATTAATGTAGACACACACACAGTACATAAGCAGTTATAGACATATCCTCTTACCTCGTTCGTTCCCAACTTAATGTGACACTCTGTTCTGATGCTACAGTGAGAGGAAGTGTCTTCACTTTTGATGCACTGTTATCTTTCATTCCTCCTACTCTCTCCCCTCATTTTCTTTCTTTTTCTTTTTCTCTCTCACTCTCCCACTCTCCTCTCAGCTCACGCTGTCCAGCTTCTCTCTCTCTCTCTCTCTCTCGCGCTCTCTCTCTCTCTCTTTCTCTCTCTCTCTCTCTCTCTCTCTCTCTCTTTCTGCCTCCTCCCTCTTCCTATCTTGATATTGTGAACTACATATTAGACATTACTGGTGAAACATACATTATCAGGGCTCAACATTGTCTGATTACTTGTGTATGTCCACCTCGTTCATACAAAAATACTTGTTGATGGTGAGTGTGGGTGTATTTAGGATACATTCATACTTTTAAAAAGTGCAAATAAATGAATAAATTAAAATAAATGAATAAATAACTGAATTAATGAAGACATGATTGATTAGCAGCATGGCGCTATCTGAATACTGTAACGTCTACAGATGACATCACCCATGTAACACATTGACATTAGTTGTGTAACACGTTCATTAAGACATCAGTTTTGTAACACGTTCATTAAGGCACAGATCACTGTTAACCTTAGATTCTTCAGTTTATTTTGTGTGACTGAAGTAAAGCCCCCACACACACAGGCATGAAGAGGGATTCTCTGTTTGAGTCATATCTTAGATCGTCTGCCCACACACACACACACACACACACAAACGCGCATGCACGCGCACACACACACACACACACACACTGTACCCCTCAATGTGAATTGTGTGTTAGTGACATTTAAGCCTAATGCTGATATAGTTGTGTTTTTCACACTGCCTGCAACTTTTTAAAGCAATGTGGTAAACAGTCTATCTGGTTCTTAAATGCAAAGTCAGCGTAGTTTACACAGCTTTGTTTACAGCATAAACAATTACAAAAACAAACAAACAAACAAAATCATTATAGTCGTAACCTCACCTGTACAATTACAACCATTTTCATCTTAGTTTAAAACAGGCCACTAGTCCTTAGTCACATCAATACATCTGACATTATGTAATACTGACGATCAGATTCGTTAAAGGGCGGGGGGGGGTTGATTAGTTCTGTCAGAAACCCAATGATGTGTGTGTGTGTTTTGTGGTGTTGGTTAGGAGAGGGAGAAAGAGAGAAAGGTGGGGATAACAGAAGACAGAGTTACATATTTGGAAAAAGCTGTACGGAGTATAGGAAATAGATAATGACATGATACTTGGATTTGCAATAGCAAACGGTAGTGATATTAACTCACCACAAGATGGCGATATAAACACCGGCGTGTCTTAAACCTGGTGAGTAGCAAATTACTTCTTACATCTATAATTATATGTAATTCACAATGTAGATTAAGTCCACTTTGTGAATACATTTTTGTTTAAGAAGAAAGCATTTTTTATGCATGACTTAATGTTCACATAACTGAAACTGTTTGGGGTCCAAAGATTTATTCATTAAAATATGAACGATATGACTAAAGCTAAGATAGTAAATGTAATTTTTGTCATTTACAACTAGACAAAGAAAGTGTGGCTTTTTAACGAATAGCAGTTTTGTTTCTAATTGTACTCATGGAAATGTCTATAATCCATAATCCATAACATTGTTAATTAAATTGTACATAATTTAGTCTTAATATGCTTACTTTAAAAGGAAAAATGTTTATTTCTGTAAAGCACAAAATGAGCTTGTATCCTGCCTGAGGACTCTGTATTCCTGAGCCCAGGAAGCACGTGTGTGTGTGTGTGTGTGTGTGTGTGTGTGTATGTGGGGGTGGGGGGTGGGGTTGAGGTTTACAAAACCTACACCCTGTTTGATTTACAAACTTACACCTTCTTTTCTTGTTACATAACACCTCCCCCCTCTGTCTTTGGTACCATCCCAGCGGTCACTGAGAGCTCCCCCATAAGTAATAACATGGTATGCTCCACTGGCCTAAACCCTCAGTCTTTAGTCTCTTCAAGTTAGTTTGTGCCTGGCAGAGAGAGGAAGGCTAGTGCTTCTTTAAAGTGAATGTATCTGAAGTTAGTTTTAACCTGTCACACAGAGAGAGAGAGGGAGAGAGAGAGAGAGACAGAAACGGAGAGACAGACAGACAGACACAGAGAAAGAGAATATGTGCTGTACTGGAACTGGAGTCTTGCTGTTGATGTCTTGGAGAGTGCTTAACTGAGAAGCCGGTCCTGTGTGAGGTTCAGCTGGTCCATCTCATCCTCCAACTGTGTGTGTGTGTGTGTGTGTGTGTACAGGAGCCAGAGGAATCATGAGCTCCAAGAGGACAAATATACACACCCAGCGTCTGACATGTGAGTACAACTTTCCACTCTCTCCCCGCTTCACTAATGAAGATTTGAAAGCCTCATGGCTGTTTACGCTGATTTCTGTCAGTGTTTCTCCCAGATACAAAAGAGCAGAAAAGGACAATGGAGGCCCTTCTGTTTTAAAGCTATGTTTAATAGCCGAAGACCCGGGAAGACCTAGTTAAAAAGTACACAGCAGGATCGAGTACTGCATGCTAAGACAGTGAGAAGGGTAAAGAAAACCATCATGACGCTAGCAGCCAGTGTATGTGGTAACTGAAGCACTGGTGGCAAAGTAACGGGACATGCAGGGTGGTTATCAGCTGACTGTGTAGCAGTAGACCATGAGCACATGTACCTGGTATGGACATGAGGAATACATGCAGGGATGTAGCTAGTTGGAGCAATTTGTGGTATGTAATGACGTTTCTCTCTCTGGGAAGCAGCAACTATGACACGGCTCGGAGGTGATCTCAGAACTTTGGATCCTGGAGAATGGTGCATGGGATGTACTATCATCTTCACATTCATAAATCAGAGAATCTGTGATTAAAAAAACATGGATTAAACTTGAAAGCATGTAGTTTATTAAACTACATACTTGAAAGCATTTAGTTTTTAAACTTGAAAGCATGTAGTTTAGTTTATTTAGCGTATGTAGTGTTTGTAAATACAAGGATGAAAGTGGCCACTAGAGTTGGTTCCATAGATGCAGTCACCTGACATGCTGTCTTTATTAACATATAATACCTATTTGAGACTTTCCCAGCACTGATGGAGCCCTATTTGAGACTTTCCCACCATTGATGGAGCCCTATTTGAGACTTTCCCAGCCCTGATGGCAGTGGAATGGTGTGTTGTGTGGAGCTTTTCCCTGGAGTCTTAATTCCTTTCCTTATTTGGAACGGCGTCTCCTCAGGCTGTTTCGGATGTTGTGGACGGCAGCTTTGATGATTTGATGACGCTCCTGTGTCTAGTTACCTGTTGGCGTGAGTCAGGACAGCGCTTGCTCTGTGCTGTTGTGTGGAGAGGTCATCTACAGGGCACATCCATTTTGGACTGGGGGTTTTGCTTGTGGAGGTCCCAAAGGAGCATAAGAAGCCTGTGTGTGTGAATGTGTGTGTGTGTGTGTGTGTGTGTCAGCCACAGCCAGGCTGGACAAAGCCCGGTGTGGCCTGGGCCGTGTTCCAGAATGCCTTTCAGTGATTCAGAGTTCTAGAAGCGTCTTTGTCTGCTTAGTCACATCTCTGGATGTGATTGTGGTCATTCGCAGCAGATGGATGGTGAGTCTCTCTCTTGTGTGTTTTGAGCAACTGCTCTAAAAATTAGACCGCAGGATGATAAATGATGAGTTTTCGTGTTTTCGCGCTGAAGACCCATTATCATGTAAAGTGATGCCTCGTGTCTGGCCGACAGGACACGGTCCAACGGCTGCTGGAGCTCCCTGAATCACGTCCCCCTGGTATGAGCGTACATTCCTGAGGGCCTCGTGAGCCTCCCAGGACCTGTTAGTAAACAGCAGGCGAGATGGTCAGAGCTCTTGGGTTGTGCAGGGCTGTGGAATCTTCCTCTCCAGGACATCCTGAGGGGAGCTCCTGGACGAGCCTCGCCGAAGAGCAAACGGACACAGCTGATGCAGCGGTAGCACCTGGAAGGAGACACGCATCTCTTGGTGTGCACTGGACCAGACAGGGAGATGAGGGAGGTGGGGCTTGGGAGATGAGGGAGGTGGAGCCTGCCTTCACAGTGATGCACAACAAATTTGCTATGACGCCAAACGTAACAGCATCAAAGTCAGCACTCTGACGCATGACTGAGGGTGTAGCGTGATGCCCACTCTGAGGGTGTAGCGTGATGCCCACTCTGAGCGTGTAGCGTGATGCCCACTCTGAGGGTGTAGCGTGATGCCCACTCTGAGGGTGTAGCGTGATGCCCACTCTGAGGGTGTAGTGTTCCTGGTCCTCCTGCCCTGACTGTCCACTTTTCTCCACTTGCCTGTCTACGTTCATTCTGGATGACCTGTGATTGGGCTCATGTTAAAGGGCTTAATGATGAGATCACTGTGACCTACACACACACACACACACACACACACACACGCGTACGCTCGTTAATAATTCACTCCTAGAGCTGTGCTCAAATAGTTTGGTGGTTCAGGTTTGAGGTGGAGCAGAGGTGCAGAGGCATTCTGACTCCGCCCACCAGGCAATTTACAGCTAAGCCCCACCCAGTCTTGTAGTGGACGGTTCTCAGACTGTGAGCTCCATTATCAGCCCAGCGTATTCACTGCCTTTCTGTTCCTACTCCTCCACCATAACATCCAGTCCTACTACTCTAACGTTCTAATCATGACATTCTGATCACACGTCTCCTAACGTCAAGCAAGCAGCTTTTCACACTGTAGAAGGTGTGCAACTGGAAAGGAAACGTTCATTACTAAACATCTACATATTTTATTTCTATTACTCATTTCTCATTCTCTCTCCACGTTCCTGTTCTTTCTCTCCTCCAATTTCAAATGTTTTCATCTTACAAATATGTTCTCTGTTTCCTCTCTCTCTTTCTCCCAACACGATTGTGTGTAATTGCTATTTTTAAGAGAAAAGGAGATGAGTGTGTGCATATAAGGATGTGCACACACTCCACACACACTCCACACACGTCCACACACCCCTCATCGGTTCAGCATTACATCACGTCTTATTCTGCCTCTCAGCCTTGTTGGCTCATGTTGTTCTTGGGGTGGAGTTTAGTCCCGCCTGTACCCCGCGCTCCTTGGCTCACGGCCACGGAGCTCACGTCCTGCTCGGGGACAAAACAACAACAACATAAACAAAATGAAGCCGTGTAAATACGGCCCAATGCTGTGGTGGTTGAGGAAATGGGCTTTTGGCATTTCTTGCTCCGCAGTCGTTTACCCTGCCATGGAGTGCTCATGAAATATGTATGGTAGCGGTCGGTCTGGGAGTAGGGTTGGGGAAGTGTGTGTGTGTGTGTGTGTTTGTGTGGGGTGGGGTGGGAGGGGGGAGAGGGGAGTGGAGGTTGAATTATAGAACTTTATTTACCTCTAATAGTGCAGCACAAATCATACTTGTTGGCCGTCTCTTGTTCCCAGGCCTGGAGGACCAGAGTGCTGTGTGTAAACCCCTGTCTCCAGCTTAACACACACACACACACACACACACACACACACACACGCACACACAGTCGGAGGATGCTGTGTGTAAACCCGTCTGGTCTCCAGCTTAATTCTCACACCCTCCGTTAACTGAACAGCGTGAGGGTAAATGGCGAGCGGGGCCATTCTGGGGCCCTCCAGGAGATCAGTTTGGAGATCAGTTTGTGCCGTTGCCCTGTTGCTGTCTAATGGTTTGTATTGAGTAGGAGCTGGTCTCAGATCAGTTCTTGACAGAGACAGGAAGAGATCACCCCAATGCCTCTAATTTAAATGAGTCACTTTAAAAGGGATATTATGCACAGCACCAACAGAAATTCTTCAACCTGCAAGGTGCAAAGTTCTTATTTCTGGCTAAATGGTCAGAGACATAACGTTCCTTTAAAAGTGTTTGGAATGGCGGTTTTCCCATCCAGCACCACTAGCACCAGCCCAAACCACTTAGCAGAATCCTGTGGTACTGTGTTTTATTGTACATCTCAAGTACAGGAAACCAGTCTTTGGTCTTTTGGAGACACCCAGTCACCCAGTAACTTCCAGTCATGAAGAGGAATGAGGCCCTGTGCACTGTGGCCCCTGGGAGCTGCAGTTTGGCTCTGGGTGTCCCTCCAGTCTGAAAAGATCATTTCCTGCATGCTGCCACCAAATTGCTTGGCAACGAGCTTCAGTGTTTATTCCCTGAGGGAGACGGAGGAGCGGATTTGGTGTGTCCGGTACTTGGACCGCCCCGCGGCTCTGGAGAGTGTCAGACGCAAAACCATAATGGGAAAACAGGAATTGGTCATGTTACCATGGCTCCGTTCTGTTTGTGTCTGGGCCCTTAAAATGGATGAATATCAGTAAAAAAGAGACAGGCCAAGATCTGATCTGATGTGATGTGTGTGTGTGTGTGTGTGTGGACAGAAGTGTATGGCTACAGTTGGGTGTGTCTAGAATGGGCTCTTTCTATACTGCTATGACTCGCCTCTTTAAGTTGGGCATGTGTTTATCAGAGAGGGCAGTCCTGAGTGTAGTGCCATGCGTTTATCAGAGAGGGCGGTCCTGAGTGTAGTGCCATGTGTTTATCAGAGAGGGCGGTCCTGAGTGTAGTGCCATGTGTTTATCAGAGAGGGCGGTCCTGAGTGTAGTGCCATGCGTTTATCGGAGAGGGCGGTCCTGAGTGTAGTGCCATGCGTTTATCGGAGAGGGCGGTCCTGAGTGTAGTGCCATGTGTTTATCAGAGAGGTGGTTCTATGAACAGTTGTTACCACATGCTAATGAGAGCAGAAGGGAGAGTGAATGTGAGAAAGTGAACATTAAACATTCCAAGAAAGGTTTTGTGTGTGTGTGATGGAGTGAGAGTGTGAGAGGAACGGTGTGATGGAGTGAGAGTGTGAGAGGAACGGTGTGATGGAGTGAGAGTGTGAGAGGAACGGTGTGATGGAGTGAAAG
>JAOYMR010000018.1:4528650-4542994 GCA_025802075.1 Tenebrosternarchus preto | reverse complement strand
GAACCATCCAATTAGAATCCCAATCCAATTAGAACCATCCTATTAGAACCATCCAATTAGAATCCCAATCCAATTAGAACCATCTTATTAGAACCATCCAATTAGAATCCCAATCCAATTAGAACCATCCTATTAGAACCATCCAATTAGAATCCCAATCCAATTAGCGCCATCTCTGCTTATACGTCCTAATTGCGGTTTGGTCCCAGGACACTGTTTATCTGCCCTTCGACGTATTGACGACATCTGAGAGGCGGAGCATGTAGTTGTCGGACGCTCTCGGAGTGGCTGTAAGATCTCTGCTGTGATTCCTCAACATTAGGACGGATCTCTAAATGTCACCTCTCCAGGCTACTGGACTGGATGGAGATACAGACGTCTGACCGTTTACAGCAGTCTTGTTCGATTTAAGTAATAATAACCTACCGTAAAGTACCGTTTTAACTTTAATGGAATTTCCCAACCGGTTATTATGTCAGCTGTAGTGCATCTAGTCACACACCCATACAGCTGCGCAGTGGAGTGTGTGAGCCTGCCTTTGAGCTGAGTGGAGATGCCGATCTTCCTGTTGAGCTGTGTTTCTCTTTTTGGGTGTGGATGTTCGTCGGGTCATGACAGGACATGAGTCATGTACTCCTACTCCACTACTCCATGTGCTGACACTTTTCACAGGCCTCCATAAATAGCTGAGTGGCCAGGGTCACGTGATCACCCAGAGGGTCAGACTTGTCATCTGACTAATGGGTGGTGCACAGACAAATCAAGTACCCATCATTCCAGTGATGGAGTCTAGCCTTCTATAAAGCTGCTTAAGGACCTTACTGGCAGCAGTGTGTACATATCCACACACACACACACACACACACACACACATGCACATGCTGGTGCACAGACGCACATTCCTACACATCTATTGCTAAGTACTGCACTATTGCTGTGCACTGTTTGCTCTCCTTTAAAGCGTGAATGAAGTGGGTGTAAATGTGACACACTCACAGAACCACATTCTGCACAGCATTAACAAACATGTATTCATAATACACCTCAGAACACTCAGTATATGCAGCAGACAGACAAAAGTACAACACTAGTGTGTTGTGCCTCTACCCTCCTCTCCCCTCCTCTCCTCTCCTCCCCTCTCCTCTCCTCTCCCCTCCTCTCCTCTCCTCCCCCTCCTCTTCTCTCCTCTCCTCTCTATGTGGTTCGTAAATGCGATTGCACTCTGAGCCCAATGAAATTAGCCGTGGAAGAACTGACACATGCTATAACGGAACTGCAGGCCTTAGCAGATTTATGGCCATATGATATGGCTGAGTGCATTACTATGTACTGTGGCCAGGACTGCTGGATCAGTGCAGGTTCTTTCTTTGTTCCAGCCCTGTCTCCCTCTCAAAACATGGTGCCTAAACTGACGGGGAGCAGGACAGAAGGACTGAATGTGTTCCTTTTTGTTGAACAGGCCTTATAAATGGTAAATGTAACAGCAGGAACAAATGCATGCCTAATTGTGTTGCACTGTGATGGCTAATTGTTGCCCCCTGGTGGTGGTTGTATATTTACTTTACACCGCAGCCTCTGCTACTATGAACTTTCCAACATCACAGAAAGGTGAGTACTGTAGTGATGAACAGACGTTGTGGCAAATGTCTGTGTGTGTGTGGCTTGTGTTGCCAGCTGAAACGGAGCACACACTGAGGCTTCCGGACGTGGATGCCAGCCAGCAGTTTAAGACGAGAGAGATGAGGGAGAGACAGCGCTTCTTCGAGGAGGTGTTCCAGCACGATGTAGACGTCTACCTCTCCTCTGCTCATCTGCAGCTAGACTACAGGAGACGTGAGTCGAACTGCCGTTGCATTTCGCCAAAATCCATATTGCTGTAAAAACAGCTTACAAATCCTTATTTGTAAACAATCTTTGTTATCAATTTTGGTTTCTACCGAAGTGTAATACACAACGATGCAGAGAAGACACGTGGCACATTCCCATGGTTCCCTCTCAAAAGGAAGTGATGTTTGTTCATGCTCTGTAGCTCCCTTGAGCAGTATTTCCTCTATGGAGGTAAACGTGGACATGCTGGAGCAGATGGAGCTGCTGGATATCTCCGATCCAGAGGCCCTGGACGTGTTTCTCGGCACGAGCAGTGAGGACGACGTGATCCCGCCTCCGTTACCAGGTAACAGGGTAACCCACAGACCTGCACCACACACAAGTGAGTTGCATTTGTTGCTCAACTGAGTACCACTGATTTGATAAATAGTGCTGGAATTGGATAAGAAGGTATCAGTTGAATAACTTTAGACATTAGGCTTTGAAAATTGCATATGAAAGAAATCCAGCATCATAGGCAGAGATCATGTGACATTAGAATAAACTTTACTGTTAATGAGTATTTTTCACTGAATATTCCAAATTATGATTTATTTCCACATTATAGTGCTTATAGCACTCTTATAAATTACTATGGTGCACTTATAAAGTAGTACAGTACTCTAAGGCTTAATGTATGTTCATAAAGGTGGAGAAAGAAAGGTGCTTGGTTGTTAATATCATGAAGAAGTTGAATTCTTGCATTTGATTTTTTCCACGTGACCTGTTACCTTCTGTCATGGTGGAAAAGGTCTCTTGGGAAAAATGGCTGAAACAGTTTTTTTTTGCTCACCAGCGCTTGACTGCACTAGTGATGGTGACGATTCTCTGGGAGAACAGTTCTCTCTTCGAGTACCAGATAGCAGTGAGCTAAAATTATGGATGTCCTCCACTTCTTCCAACTCCATCTCTGATAGCCAGGCCACAAATGAGGATGGAGCTGAAACCCCTGTCAACCAATCAGATGATGAGGATGTACATGATGATGATGATGATGATGATGATGATGATTGCCTGTCGATTACAGGCACTCCCACAGACAAGGCTACTGGTGAGAACCAGCCTGTGTTTTCATTATTAACAGCATCAGCAGTTACTACTGACTGATCTCATAAAACAACATTTCTCTATGGATACGGACATTTTCTCTGGTAACACAGCGTTTCTCTATGGAAAAGGGCTTGTTCTCTGGTAACACGTTACTCTATGGATAAGGACTTCTTCTCTGGGAATACAGTGTTACTCTATGGAAAAGACTTGTCCTCTTGTAACAATGTTACACTATGGATAAGGACTTGTTCTCTGGTAACACAGTGTTACTCTATTGAAAAGACTTGTCCTCTGGTAACAGTGTTACACTATGGATAAGGACTTGTTCTCTGGTAACACAGTGTTACTCTATGGATAAGGACTTGTTCTCTGGTAACACAGTGTTACTCTATGGATAAGGACTTGTTCTCTGGTTGAATGGAGCTGGTCATGTACCAATCTACTGAAGACTTAAATGGACTCATAAATGCACATTAATTTTCCTCTTTAAGTTGCTATTCATGTGACCTGCTGGTGCCGTTTGAACTTGCTGTGTGCACCACTATTGCATTTCATTATCGTCATAGTGCTTCCTTAAATACTACGTCCATTAGCTATAATAAACAAAAATGAGAAAACGTATATGAAAAATATCACATTAAGCTATGTTTCTAACTAACTTGCCAAAAATATTTTAGTTTGTTTGTTTCTGCACATGGACGCTGCTCAACAATAACAAACTGAAAACAATTTGGAACACAAATCATTACGCCCATGCGTGACTATCCAGACTCACGTTTTAGCCTTTCTGGCTTTTTTTGTGTGTTTTTTGGAGTCATATAATCCCTCTGATCCTTGCAATAAATGTTGATGTTAAATAAAAAAAGGATTTGCCTGCAAAATTTATTTGGCGCAACTTTAATCATGAATGAGGTAACAGCCAACGTGTGAAGCGAGTATAGTGTGAAGCGAGTATAGTGTGAAGATGACCAGGAAAGTTATGAATTGCATCAACGTACACAGGTGCACACCTGACACTAATTCCACCAAAATGGGTTTCACAACCTTGAAGCATGAGAAAAGGAAACCAACACAGTGAGCACTGACAAGGTTCAAACCTGCACATATATGCAAATGATGCATATTTGTATTTCACTATGTATTTATTCTGACAGAAACACAGATGAATGCAGGCCCCATTTGACGTAATCTTCAAATCAAAACGCATTCATCCAAAGTTCGAAATTCTATGCTGAATTAATACGACGCGGCCAATTCACAAATAATTAATTCTGAAAGCAAGTCGACTTTTATATTTGAAGGAACATCACAGCTTCATTAGTGTGGGCTAAGAATACCCAACCATAATTACTCATCTCCTTTTCAGCACCCTGTGGCACTGCAATAGAAAGTCAGCAATTTTGACATAATGAGCCACAATATAATTGCACATAATGGTTGAATATACATCATATGGATGACGGAGGGTAAGCACTGAGTATGGTGAAGCCATATTACAAACATGTCGCTTAGGGCTACATAAAGACTGGAAGAAATGTACATCAATTCAGACGGTAGAAACTATGTCTGGTTTAAGATCAGCTCCACCTGTTATTTTAACTGGTATAGACCTAGATTTTTTAACACATTCTAAACGCATTTTATTTAACCAGTATCTAACCGTATTCAGTAATTTAACGACAGCACGATACACATAGTGTGATATGATGGGCCTATATAATCTCTAATAGACAGCTAAACACACACCAAACTTGGTTGCAAAGAGCACTAAAAGCGATTTAATAGGCAGTAAAACCTTTTATTACAGTTAAATTGATAATGCTTTTCCAGTGTCATGGGCACCCATAAACTCCTAGCTGATAGGAAATATAATATATAATTTTATTTGTATACTTTTGTGATCATTCTGAAAGAAAAAAAAAACAGCATTTTCTATCTGGAACTGACCGTTATTGCAAAACGCCTCATTTTATTATAAAAATCAAGGATTTGTCATCGTTAGCGAAGGGTGAACTTAGATGCCCCCGGGAGCATATCTTGGTGACAGAAATGTGGCGCCTTTTCACAGTTTAAGAGAGATAATCGCTGGGAGGCACTCGGCAATACGAGGCCATCTTGTTAGAAGACATCGTACTCTGTACTCAACAAAACATTCAGTGCGTACACTAAGACAAACGTACGACTGCAGTCAATTGCTATTAATATTCCAATAAGCGAGCTCTGTGCGAATTTAAGGTTATTTAGACATGTTACAAGTGCCATTTGTATGCGACCGTCCAGCGCGTAAACCTCCCCGACCGCGCTCTAGCAGTGTCAACTGACAGGCGTTTTCAGAAGTCCCGCCTTCTTACACCGGATCAGCCAATAAGAAAGCCCCTAAAGCAGTACGTAATGACGTTTCCGCTTCTGAGTACATGCGCAGTTTCATTCTGTTCAGAGCTCCTCACTGTTCACATCGAAGATGGCGGCAGGCTTCGACCTGCTGGTGGAGGATTCTCTAATTAAAAGAGTGGGCAAGAAACTTTTTAACGATATTGTAGGTTTTGTTAGAAACGAGCTCAGCAGATTTTATTGCATTAACTCCGAGGGAAGAGCCCGGGCAATTGGAAATAACAATGCTAACTCCGGGATAGAAGGGAATGCAACTAGCTAACGTTAACATTTGTGAGCAAGGAAGCTATTGCTACGAGACTTGTTTTAAAACAGGTAATCTTACAATGTGTTAAATGATATTTAACCCCAAAATATCATCACCAGAAGAGTTAAAGTTATAAGGGTGCTTGTCAAAGCCTCATTTACATTGTGACACGCGATTTCCCCTCACTTCACACGTTTGTTCCTACTTCGAAAACGTACTGGAGGTAAAGGGATGTTTTTGAGTCCCGGGTGTTAGCTGTGGATACAACAGAAACAGAGATTACACCAAGTACTGTGTTAGAGACTTTACCGGAGCGCGGCTGACACGATCCGGTGTCTCTAAATGCTATGGTAACTACTTTGCCTAACCACGAAGTAAAGATCGGGACGACAACGGTGCAAACTTTTAACGGAGGCAATGCAATGGATTCACATTCAGAAAGCGGCGACGCTCTCACTGGCACGGCAGTGTCAAGTAGCTCATCAAGTGATGCTTCAACTACTGTCACGGTTGTCAACAACGGGCCTGGAATAACGAAAGGACACGCAAATTTGACTGTACCTTCAAGTTCGAGTACAGTTATTCAAGCATCTTTTGGAAATCCTCAGAGCGCTGTTGCGGTGTCGGGTGCGGGAAGTGGACCAACTGTGACAGTTGTCAGGCCATCTATGCAAACTGCGGGAGCGGGTTTAACGATTAACGGGAATAATAATACTATTTTGACAACAGCGTCGAATGTAGCTAATCAGCCAGACCCGCCGGCGGCAGGGATAACTTCACTTCTGAACAACCAATCTCCCGCCTCTGTGGCAATAAGTGCAGGGGTGCTCACGAAGTCCGATTCACCCAAAACCGTTATACAGACGATGTCGCCGGGCGCCGCCGTTAACACGGGCAACATGACTGTCAGTCAGCCACCGCAAAGTTCTCCTGGGGTGGCCAAGGGGACGGTTTTGCAGGGAGTAGCAAGGACTGCCGCTCCGGTGAGCGTCGCATCCAGCCCGGGGGCTGTCAGAGCCATTGCGCCACAACAGGTGCTGGCGCCCCGTCTGCCCCAGAGCACGCCGGGACAGCCCAACATACAGAATATACAGCTACCTCCAGGTACAGCATAGGCGTGCTTTATTAGATTACCTTTAAACGAAAGAAGTTTTAATCCTAGAGTAATTTTACTGTTTAAAAAAAAAAATAATTAAAATTGCGCCAGTGTTCTGGGTTTTTTTTTTTTGCCCTGCGGGTCTTTGTTAACACATAAACCTGTCCTGTTTAATTTGCTCTAGTTTATTTCAAGCAAGTTGTGGTGCTTAAAGCATCCTCTTCTGTCTCCAGTCCATTTCATGCTGTTCTCTTATGTTCACCGGCTGTGAGTCTCTCTAACTGAGCTGACATTGATTAAATATTTAGAGATATTTAGCTCATAGAAAAGAGCCCTTAAAGGAGAATGGAGTGTTATTTTTTCCCACTTGCAAAGCATTTAGGCCAAATCACTCTTTTTGTGTGGGGAAATAAACTGCTCTTTCAGTCTACAAAACTGGCTGAGGAGTAGTAAATAAGGTAATACTGACCTCAGATCAGCCTGTTGGCTGAATCTCTAATGATGTATGCATTGTCAGCTGCGACACTTCTGTCATGTGGTGTGCATAGGTCAGGTGAAAACGGCAGATTTTTGGATTGTCTGGATGCACATGTGAGCTGCTTCTGGAACCAGCTTCCAAACCTGCTCTGGATTGCAGGGTGGAGTTAGTGAGTGGTCCAGGCCCTCTAACATGCCGCTTCACAGCCGCTTGGGTGGAGGAGTTGTAGCTGCTCCTTCACGGCACACGCTGAGAAAACCATTGAGAGACTGGATCAAAGGGTCACACTAGGACGCAGAGGGAAGGTTTCATCTACAAAGGGGTTCTGAAGGGTTTGGCAGTGGTCAAGTTTAGGGTCGTGTGTGTGTGTGTGTCTGTGTGTGCGCGCGCATGCAGGTATGGTTCTTGTGCGTAGCGAGGCTGGCCAGCTGCTGATGATCCCTCAGCAGGTTCTGGCCCAGATGCAGGTCCAGATGCAGGCCACCCGCGCCACCACGCCATCCAGCACCGCTCCAGGCCAGCTCACCAACACGGGACCGTCTGCCACCACTGGACCCGGGCAGCTCTCCACACAGGTACCCTCCAGCACAACACATCCCCGTTTTACACCCGCCTCCAGCTACTGGACACACATACCCAGCTAACGCTGTTCGACTGTGGCCTGGGATTAGGGGAGATGACCAGCACCAAACTAGATTCACTTTTCGTTTGTGTGGAAAAGCCTGTTAGCTTTTAATATCAAAGCAACACTATGTAAGTCAGGACTGAAATGGAAAGTGTACAAGTTCTTCTTTAAAAGCTATAGAAAGTAAATGTGTTGGTCAAAATAATTCGGACACATCTGCTCTTTTTATTTTTACTGGTTTCTACAGCTTAGAAAAACTCTGAAGGTGTTAAAACAACGAACTGATATAAATGTAGTTTACTCTATGGTAAACAGTGCTGTGTATACAGCCACTCTGAGAGCTTTGTCTCTCCTGGTGTTTTCTTAACACTTGACCAACACTTGTGATGCTCCTCCATCAGCAATGAAGAAGTCTCACACATGCTGAGCACTTGGAGAGTGAGGGACTGTTTGAAGATCTATCTAAACTTTTTCAATGTTATACATTTTTTTTTTTTGTAAATAATTAATGTTGTTTTTTTTGGGGGGGGGGGGTAATTCTATAATTTTAACATTCCTTTACATTTATGAAAAAACCATAAAGTGAGTCAGGTGTGTCCAAATATTTGACTAGAACTGTTCACCAGCTTGTGTACTTGTGAAAGAAGGGCACTATGACTGGAAAAAATAAACAAAACTGGAGTCCATAGTTTCTGGATACATTGTGACAATTTTGGAATCCATTTGTACTGACGGAGCCAAGATGGCCTTTGCTGCTGCTTCCAAACTTTGTGGAAAACTCCCCAAAACGGAATTGATGTTCAAGCTGTTTTCACTGCTGTGTGTGTGTGTGTGTGTCTCCCACAGGCCCCCAGTGCTCCCGTGATGGTCAGACCAGTGCAACACACCATCATCAAACCGACTTCCTCTATAGCCAGCAGCCCAGCGACCACTACGCTCCAGAGACCCCCCGCGCAGGTAACACACACACACACACACACACACACACACACACACGAGTGCGGCATCATAACGCAGTCACTTGCTGCATGCACTTAGTCACACTCCAGCTACAATGCTCCAGAGAATACCTGTGGAGGTAACAGCATGAATAGGTTAGCGCATGTACACTCGCACAAAATACTAACATCTTAAAGCACGGCTCACACACACCGAGTAGGACTGAAAGTACAACACTCTGGAGATCAGAGAACACCTGCCCACACACTCACACACACACACACACTCACACACCCTCAGCATTTGAAATCAGGACTTCCACACTGTTGTTGCATCCCAGAGACTACACTTACACACACACAATCAAAAACACAACACTGTTGTGAAGTCCATACTCCAGACACACCTTTGTCTTTCCCTGGCATGTTCAAATGAACAGCTCCTTTTAGTCTATCCTTCACTAGGACAACCTCTCACAGCTTCACCAGCTTCACCACTTTGGGGATTACAAGGATAGGTGAAAGAAGCTAAACCTCCCTCTCCTCCCCTCCCCTCTCCTCTCCTCCTCTTCTTATCCTCTCTCCTCTACTCCTGTTTTCTCACTTCTCTCCTCACTGCAGTATTTAGGGAGTGAGTTCCATAGAGGATTACTGTTGATTATACTCAGTGTCTGTAAGAACTGTATGTGTGTATGTGTGTGCATGTGTGTGTGTGAGAGAGAGAGAGAGTATACATGAGTGTGAGTGTGTGTGTGTGCGCTTTAAAACCAAGCACTTTGCCAGACCATAGCCTCCTTCAGACACACCCTCATCAAATCCTCATCAAATCCTGCTTTGCTGTCAAATCCCATATCTGTCTCCTTTCAACCCTTTACTGTGTAATAATTTTCCATTTACCCCACTGGTGCAAACCGCAGATGAAGCTCTATATAATCTCAGAGAGCTTCTGCACTGGTTAAAGCTCCTGTTTGATCTCCCATACAGAGCATAGAATGCTCTGAGATACTGGAGCACTGGTAGTGGCTAGAACGTTCCAGAACATTATGCACTGTTCTTTACTATGTGCAGAATTGCCAACAAATGGGAAACACCATAGAATCACAATGAGCAGAATTATCAAGGTTGACTTTGAAGCAGGAACCTGTAGGAGTGATGCAGATGTCTGAGGTAGGAACGACACTTCAGTAGCACCAGTTCCTATCAGGAAGATTTTTATAATGACACTTCATTAGCACCAGTTTATATCAGGATGATTTTTATAGTGTCTCTTGCAGGTAAGATATTTGAGACTGAGGATGAAAACTCCCAAACTCTCAGTAAAAGTTCTTTCCATTTACTTACACTGAACCTACAGTAGCTGTATTCCATTCCTGTCTGCTAAGAGCTTATTGTAAATGCAGGACTTAATGTTACATATTCATGTGAATCATTTATACAACATGACATTATTCAGGTTTGTCATGTATGATTTGTTATACACCTACTGTAGTAAAATAATGATTATTATACCATTAGTTTGTTCTGTGTTTTGCCATGCATTTGGGAGTGAAGGGTGGAGGACACCACCCACCTGGTGGTCCTGCCAGCATGGAGAACTCCAGGGTGGAGAGATCTCCCAGCCAGCTCCAGGGAGCAGGATGCTACACACTGAAAAGGAGAACACATACAAACAGGTCAAACCAGCAAAAGAACACAGAGAACAAAGAAAGGGGCTGCAGCTTCTAAAAATGGTTGGTCATTCTGTCACGGGTGTAGAATGGTTGGTCATTCTGTAACAGGTATAGGATGGTTGGTCATTCTGTAACAGGTATAGAATGATTGGTCATTCTGTCACGGGTGTAGAATGGTTGGTCATTCTGTAACAGGTATAGCATGGTTGGTCATTCTGTTGCAGGTGTAGAATGTGCAGGAAAAAAAGAGGAAGCAAATGTGTCTCCAGCTGAAGCATTTAACAAAACAAAAGATCGAACATATGTTAGAGGCTACTGGAGCATGTCACACAACTATTATTATTATGATTCTGTTTTATTATTATCATCTTTCTGTTTTTTTTTCTGAATCTGCTCCTTCTGGAGGACATCTTTAACCAGGCCTGCAGAGCTGCAAGCAAATTATCATCTTAGGGCTCAGTTAATGATTTCAAAGCACATATCTGAAAAACACTACCTACAGTTCTGTGTGGTTACCTCTACCCTTCCAAATGGCACTCTCACTGGCCAGCTGCTAGTGCCCAAGTTCACAGTGAGGGTTAGTGTTACAGTGAGGGGTGGTGTAACATTGAATGGTGGTGTAACAGTGAGGGGTGGAGGTGGTGTTACAGTGAGGGGTGGTGTAACAGTGAGGGGTCATGTTACAGTGAAGGGTGGTGTTACAGTGAGGGGTGGTGTAACAGTGAAGGGTGGTGTTACAGTGAGCGGTGGTGTAACAGTGAAGGGTGGTGTTACAGTGAGCGGTGGTCTAATAGTGAAGGGTGGTGTAACAGCGAAGGGTGAGGGGTGGTGTAACAGTGAAGGGTGGTGTAACAGTGAGGGGTGAAGGGTGGTGTAACAGTGAGGGGTGGTGTAACAATGGAGAGTGGAGGTGGTGTCACAGTGAGGGGTGGTGTAACAGTGAGGGGTCATGTTACAGTGAAGGGTGTTGTTACAGTGAGGGGTGGTGTAACAATGAAGGGTGGTGTTACAGTGAGGGGTGGTGTTACAGTGAGGGGTGGTGTAACAGTGGAGGGTGCTGTTACAGTGAGCGGTGGTGTAACAGTGGAGGGTGGTGTTACAGTGAGCGGTGGTGTAACAATGAGGGGTGGAGGTGGTGTTACAGTGAGGGGTGGTGTAACAGTGAGGGGTCATGTTACAGTGAAGGGTGATGTAACAGTGAAGGGTGTTGTTACAGTGAGGGGTGGTGTAACAGTGAGGGGTGGTTTAACAGTGAGGGGTGGTGTTACAGTGAGCGGTGGTGTAACAGGGGAGGGTGGTGTTACAGTGAGTGGTGGTGTAACAGTGAAGGGTGTTGTAACAGTGGAGGGTGGTGTTACAGTGAACGGTGGTGTAACAGTGGAGAGTGGTGTTACAGTGAGCGGTGGTGTAACAGTGAAGGGTGGTGTAACAGTGAAGGGTGGTATTTCTATGTGTGCTTCCATTATCAATGTTCCTTGAGAGCGAGAGGGCAGCATTAAGAGTGATAACACTGTTTCCAGATCAGAGGTGGACAGTGATAACACTGTCACCAGATCAGAGGAGGAAAGGTAAAGCTGTTAGCCTGATCTCTCTCTCTCTCTCTCTCTCTCTCTCTCTAGGGTTTTATTCTATGGGGCAGAATGTTAATTTGTGTCTGTTCACTGCACACAGTTCTCACTTCACATGCATTTTGCATTTTTATAAAACCTTTTACATATTGCAAGCAAAATAAAACAAATGACTTTAAAACCATAAACATTGAATGAAATATTGCCCCCAAAATACTAGACACATCCATTTATAAAACAAATCTTTTTTTTCAAATTGCACCAATCTATTGAGATCAGTTCCCTGGTGCACACTCTCCTGGATGTACTGAGTTTATACACTAGATCAGGTCCCTGGTGTACACTTTCCTGGATGCACCGAGTTCATACACTAGATTAATTCCCTGGTGCACACTCTCCTGGATGTACCGAGTTCATACATTAGATCGGTTCCCTGGTGCACACTCTCCTGGATGTACCGAGTTTATACACTAGATCAGGTCCATGGTGTACACTCTCCTGGATGTACCGAGTTCATACACTAGATCAGGTCCATGGTGTACACTCTCCTGGATGTACCGAGTTCATACACTAGATCAGGTCCATGGTGTACACTCTCCTGGATGCACCGAGTTCATACACTAGAAACAGCAAATATAAAATATGTAATTATTTGATGGATTATTTATAGATCTATTATGAAGTCTTCATATTTCAGCCACTGAATCCATTATGCTGTTATTAACTATGTGTCTATTTATCTCAGTCTGAATTGTTTACTACTCTTTATGATGCAGTAAACAGAGTGAGATGCATCTGATATCTTTGTCCTCTCTGATTAGTTTAATCCTAAAAGCTCAGTTATATTACCCTGTATTTCATTACTTTTCCCTTCACTATTTGGATTTCATTTTGCGCTACTGATCCACATGGACTTTTAGCATTTCGCTATATATTTATGTTATATATATGCATATTTATGTTTTATATATGCATATTTATATTTTTCCCTTGTGTAGCTATTATTCCACTAGCATCTGTGATAACAGCAGTTTTAGTTGATCGCACTAGTGCCTAGTTGATGGTCAGTGGTCACTACACATTTTATTGGGGTGTGTGTGTGTGTGTTTGTGTGTGTGTGTGTGTGTGTAAAGGCATCATTTTGCTGTGAACAAAGATTACCTTTATGAGTCAGTAGTTTGCTTTTACCAGACTGTTACGTGTTACCAGAGTGTTACCTGTTACCAGACTGTTACCTGTTACCAGACTGTTACCTGATGCCTCTCAGAAGATGGACAGGAAGATGAACTAGACACTTGTGAAGACTGCAGTCACAGACAATCCAGTGACAAAAGAGAAATTAATATTCAGCTGAATTCCTGTTAAGACTGGTTAATATAGGGTTAATGGTTAATATAGAGTTAATGGTTAATATAGGGTTAATGTTTAATATATGATTAATGGTTATTATAGGGTTAATGTAGTGTTAATGTTTAATATAGGGTTAATAGTTAATGTAGGGTTAATGAGTTAATGGTTAATATACTGTTAATGGTTAATATAGGGTTAATGGTTAATATAGGGTTAATGGTATGTAGCAATATAATCACAATATGATATTTCCATCCATATCGCAGCTTCCTCTCATTGAGCTCCACCCCCTGTGCCCTCCTCCAGATTGGCTACACACACACTCCACTCTTGAGCTCTGCCCCCTGTGCCCTCCTCCAGATTGGCTACACTCACACTCCACTCTTCTGCCTGTGAAGTATCGACTCCAGTGATTTTCTCACTGTGCTTCCCGAGTCTTATCCCTTCCCGAGTCTTATCCCTTCCCGAGTCTTATCCCTTCTTGAGTCTTATCCCTTCCTGAGTCTTATCCCTTCCCGAGTCTTATCCCTTTGAGTCTTATCCCTTCACGAGTCTTATCCCTTCCCGAGTCTTATCCTTTCTTGAGTTTTATCCCTTCCTGAGTCTTATCCCTTCCCAAGTCTTATCCCTTCCCAAGTCTTATCCCTTCCCGAGTCTTATCCTGTGCTCGAGTGGATGGAGTTCAGAATGCTTACGTATGCACGTATGTTTCCTCAGTGTATCCAGGAATAGCCATCATACCCAGGGTTTATGAACCTAAACACAGCTCTTCTGACAGGGATGCAGAGTCAGACAGGTGTGACTGTTTCTAAATATAACCCCCAATAAATGGAGGTCTATATGATACAACATAAAGTTAGTTTTACAAAACGGTGTACGCTCCATGTCACTGGTAGATACTGACTGTGAAGAAAATACTTTATTTTTGTTGGTTGTTGTCGGTCATGTTGCTTTTATCATTATGCTGACAGTGTAGAACACAGAGCACTGTGTCTCTCCCTCTCGCTCTCTCACCCCCGCTGTTTGTCTCAGGCTCTATCTCACTCTCTCTCCCACCCACCAGAG
>JAOYMR010000018.1:4508297-4525398 GCA_025802075.1 Tenebrosternarchus preto | reverse complement strand
AGTAAATGCAGGGTGAATATAGTGTGAGTATAGTAAATGCAGGGTGAATATAGTGTGAGTATAGTAAATGCAGGGTGAATATAGTGTGAGTATAGTAAATGCAGGGTGCTTTCCAAAGTAGTTTTGGGAACAATGACATGACTTCAGAATCCTCTCAGAAATATCCCCCTCTGGAAAGCACCTGAAAACTACCAGAAGCTCATAGACACCGTCCACGTTAGGATGGTTTCAGCTGAGATGTAGGCGTCTCCTGACTTGAACCGTTGATTCTTCAGGTCTGGCAGTAGGGCCTGTTCTTATGATGATCTGTTATCACGAGGGATTGAGTTGTCAGGCACACATTCTGAGTGCCGGCATCGTGGTGAGCCAGGGGTTCGGGTGTCAGAGTGAACCGAAGGTGAGGTGAACACCTGAAACACTGGTCCACAATACCGCTGCTTCACTGAGCTCTGCATCTCCAGGAGACGATGGAGAATGTGAAGAAGTGTAGGAACTTCCTGTCTACACTGATCAAGCTGGCCACCAGCTCCAGGCAGTCGTCACAAACCGCTGCAAACGTCAAAGACCTGGTCAAGAACTTGCTGGTGAGTGTGTGTGTGTGTGTGTGTGTGTGTGTGTGTGTGTGCGTGTGTGCGTGTGTGCACATGTCCGTGTGTGTGTGTGTGTGTGTGCGCACGCGTGCATGTGTGCACATGTCCGTGTGTGTGTGTGTGTGTGTGTGTGTGTGTGTGTGGGAAGTGTATAGATGAAAAGCATTTTCTGTCTCTTCTCTCACTTTGAGTAAGTGAGATACAGTTGTCTCTAGAGTCTCTAGAATGCCACTTTGTTTAATGTAGATGAATGTTTGAGTGTGTTTATAAGAATGTAAACACTGCTCATATTCCTGAGTTGCTGATGGAAAGTCCTTTGCATTCACACTCCGAAGCGTTTTGTCTCCACAGTGTCACTTTGAGAGAACTTTTCCTAGATTGATTGAGTCTTTGCAGTAACGTTCTGTCGATTTGGTCTTTTTAAAGTGCGTGCATTCATTAAAAATAAGTGCACCAATGTTTGTAAAAAATTACAGATTTAAAAATTCCCAGACAAACACCCACTGTGTGATATGGAGCATTTCATGACAGATTTCCCGCACTCTGGAAGTGTTACGGGGGATTACGCCCACGTGCTGCTGGTGCCCACTGTGATTGGCCGTTCACACTTTCCCTGTCTGCTTTTGCAGGAGGGAGCTATGGAAGCGGAAGACTTCACCAGCAGGTTGTACAAGGAGCTCAACTCTTCTCCTCAGCCCTACCTTGTGCCTTTCCTCAAGGTAACGTAGAGTGGATATGTGAGGTGGTCCTGACGCTGTCGCCACAACTAAAATACCCATGACATTTGTTTGTCTCTCCAGAGGAGTCTTCCTGCTCTGAGGCAGCTCACCCCGGACTCCCTCGCCTTCATCCAGCAGAGTCAGGGCCTCCAGAGCAAGCCTGCGCCCAGCGTGGTGCTGACTGCTCCCGCCGTCGCCACGGCAGCCCCGCCGCCGGCCCCCGGCCCAGCCCCTCCAGCCCAAACTGCCCCTCCCACCTCGGCAGCTCCACGCCCCCTCATCCAGCCTACCTCGCTGGTACAGCTCTGTAGTTCAGTTCACCCCACAGTTCCTTATCCCTAACTCTGTAGATACAAGTAATGAATTACTGACTAGTACAGAAGAGTTCGATGCTGTATAACATGGCTGACATTACAGTACAGTGTAAACTTGCACAGAGTGTAAATATGGCTTCGATGAAGAGCTTGTAGAGTTGTAATACTGCTGGTAGGTACTGTGTAGGGTTTTGTACATGTTTTACCAGTGAAGTACTGGTGTCACTAGCCTTTACCGGATGATGTTTCTGTGATCTTCAGTTTCCAGACACACACATTAGGACTGTGTGCATGTGCACCTTTGTGTAGGTACTGCAGCAGCAGGGGGCGATAGTGAAGCAGCCTCCGATTACCCTGACGACCACTCCCATGGTAACGCTCAGGGGTCAGTCCCACAGTCGCATCGTAGTGGAACACCCTCCCGTGCAACTCAAACAGCTACAGGCAGGTGTGTGTATATATGTGTGTGTGTGTGTTGTCTCTGGAGTGTGTGTTCTGTTGGAAAGCATTATTAGTGGAACAGTCTAGTGAGCAAACAGTAATGGTGGTGTGAAACGTGGACCCCCCCCCACACACACACACACACACACCCTGTCTTTTTCTCACTCTCTCTCCCTTTCTCTCCTCCAGTGGCTGTGAAGGGTTTGGTCAGTGGTCCTGTGCCTCTCACTACAGTGGCTCAAAGAAGCAAGTTCAAGGATGGTGCTGGGGGGACCTTTAAGTCAGTTTGTGTGTGTGTGTGTGGCGGGATTCTTTTGAAGCAAGAGAGATGAGAATATATGACATAATAAATGTTTGTGTGCGTGTGCAGAGATGATGATGACATTAACGACGTGGCGTCCATGGCTGGGGTGAACCTCTCTGAGGAGAGCGCGCGAATCCTGGCCACCAACTCTGACCTGGTGGGGGCGGTCACTCGCTCCTGCAAAGACGAGGCCTTCCTGGCATCTGGCCTACTGCAGCGCAGGATGCTGGACATAGGTGTGGCCGGCCCTCCCCCACGACACGCCCTCACAACCTGAGACACGCCCTCACAACCTGAGACACGCCCCAAACGCATGGCTGGCAGCCTCGCTTTTTGAACAGCCAGAGCTTTAAGTGAAATATTTGAATGCAGATTTTCCCTAAATATTAAATGAACATTCCCTGCATCCTCAAAGTTGGCCTTTAGAATAGAGGAGGATGAAATATTGATCTTGCTGTATTATTGCTGGGGTGCCATGCCGTGTGTTCACCTGGTCCACAGGGAAGCGCTTCGGGGTGACGGATCTCGGACCAGAGGTCGTGAACCTGGTCTCTCATGCCACTCAACATAGACTGCAGAACCTTCTGGAGAAAGTTTCAGTTATCGCCCAGCAGAAGAACATGACCTATAAGGTACTGAGCATGGGGTGTGTGTGTACCAGTTCAAAACTGTAACACTCATTTGTAAATTGTATTTAGATTTTGTAAGACACTGTTCAAGGTCAGGATGAATGTCTGTTTGGTGTATAACAGTTGGAGGAGGAGGGATGTGTATGAGTAGCAGCCCTTATTGAGTGTGTGTGTGTGTGTGTGTGTGTGTGTGTGTGTGTAGGAGGACGGTCGTTTTGAGCAGATGACTGATGTTCGTGCTCAGCTGAAGTTCTTTGAGCAGCTGGACCATCTGGAGAAGCAGAGAAAGGAAGAGCAAGAGAGAGAAATCCTCATGAAGGCAGCAAAGGTACACACACACACACACACACACACACACACACACACACACACACACACGTGTTGGGACTAGTATAACCCAAGTACTGTATATACATGCAGATTCTACCAGTAACAAAACATTTTTTCCCAGTACCATAATTTGCAGTAACTTAATGACCCATTTTCTGCCGATCACTTGGACTGTAGCGCCATCCAGTGGTGACCCAGTGATGTATTTTTATTTACGTAGCAGAGGAAGTTGTGGTCCACATGGTTTGTTTGATGTCTCGGAAGGTGTGTGTGTGTGTGTAGGTAATTCTGTCATTCTCTTCCTGCTTTTTGAACCTGTGCGTTGCCGTGGTGACGTTCAGTCGCGGTCTCGGCAGGAAGATCCAGAACAGCTGCGCTTAAAGCAGAAGGCAAAAGAGGTAAAATATTCCCACTCAGCTCTGAGACTGAGGTAACGTTATTGTGGGTGTTTATATATGACATCAGCCTCCGTGTGTGTGTGTGTGTGTGTGTGTGTGTGTGTATTACAGATGCAGCAGCAGGAGTTAGCTCAGATAAGACAGAGAGATGCCAACCTGACAGCACTGGCTGCCATTGGTCCCAGGAAAAAAAGGAAACTGGATTCAACTGCTTTTGGCACTGATGCAGAGGTAGAAAATCCCTCCTCTGCCCTGTCTGCGTCTGTCTCTCTCTCTCTCTCTCCACACTCTTTCTCTTACTCTCACGGTGTCTCCTCAGGTGTGGGAAGCATTTACCTTTAAACCTTGGCTTTATCTGAGCTGCTCTAGTTTACTCTCCTGGGTGGAGTGAAGGAGGGCACTGTAGTATTGTAGAACCGTTGTACTGTAGTACTGTAGTACTCACCCACTGCTTACATTTGGTGTAGTGAGGAGACCCTCACTGTAGGACAAGAAGCATGTTCAGCTACAAACACCTAAAACTCTTGTAACAAATGATTTTGGGGATCCAAGGACAGATGGGGTCGGTGAGAAAAAGTTTTACAGAGTTTTAGGATTGTAATTATTGCGTGTGTGTTTGTAATTATTGCGTGTGTGTGTGTGTGTGTGTAATTATTGTGTGTGGTTTCAGGGTTGTGCATCTTTGTCGTCGGCGAGCCCGTCTGTGAGTTTGAGTGGTGGCGCAGCGAGAGCGTTCACCCGGCAGCGTATCACGCGCGTGAACCTCAGGGATCTGCTCTTCTGCCTGGAGAACGAGAGAACAAGCAGCCGCTCGCAGCTACTCTACCGAGCGCTGCTCAAATAGCCACTCGAACGCAGAGCGGCGCTCAGATTGCAGTGGAGCGGTACACGGAGGTGTGTGAGTGCAAGACCGCAGCCAGAGAGCAACTGCTTCTTACATCCGTGCTCCGACCGCGCCACCACCCGCACCACCACCACCCGCGCCACCACCCGCTCTGTTCCCTCTGCTGCCACCTCCTCCCCCCAGCGCCTCACTTTCGGCTGCCTTTCACTCCTGGCCCATTATTTCTTCCACACACTCGCTAACATTCATACACTTACACGCCACATGCCTTCTGACCCGTAAACACACACACACACGCGTGCGCGCCTTCTGACCCGTAAACACACACACGACACATGCCTTCTGACCCGTAAACACACACACACGCGCGCCTTCTGACCCGTAAACACACACACACACACACGACACATGCCCTCTGACCCGTAAACACACACACACACACACACACACACGACACATGCCTTCTGACCCGTAAACACACACGCGCGCGCCTTCTGACCTGTAAACAAACACACACACATGCCTTCTGACCTGTACACAAACACGTTCTTCATCTTCCTGTCTTGTGTTGTTTTTATGCTTCCTTCAACTTTTGTTTTACTTTAATGAAAATGTTTTAAAAAATTGAAGTTCTATATCAATGTTTTTCAGAGGGTTTGTAAGGTGCAAATTACCAATGTAAAAAAATATATACAATGAAACTGCCCATTCATTTTGTATTTGTGTTTTTATAAAAAGAGGTTTTAAGAAATAAAAATGGTCAAAATTTCTATAAAATGCTTGTCACTGTGTTTTGTAAAATCCACCAATTTGTTTTGCCAGCCTTTGGTTACTCTCTTTGGCAGTTTTTCCTTTAATGAGTTGACCACCAGATGGCGACATAGACCTACGTTTCTAATGTATTTGAGTGGGCGCTAAATAAGCTTGCGAACAGGGCGGTGTAAATGGGTAGTATTACTGTATAACGGTTCATGTTACCTAAGTCATGAATTCTCTCTTTTAAAGCGCTATAATTTGGTGATGTGGTAGGAGTAGGTGCTCGGTGTCTTTATGGTGTCTGAAATACTTGTTGGACATTCTCGTCTACATAGTTCCTGATGGGTTGTGAGTGTGGCGCTGTAACACAATCACATGCAAGATGTGTTGAAATTTTAAGGTCATTACTGCGTGTCTATTAAAACCTGCATGATTTATGCCGGTTGCTATTCCTATATCACGCCATCAAAGTGTCGATCTTGTGCTTGTAAATTACGTAAATATCCGATCCTGAAGCGTTCTAAGAGGACGTTGTTTGCTGCTGGCTGCTGCACTGAATTCTAGTGTGTCTGGTTCTCCAGCGCCTCCTGTTGGGAAAACTTTTCTGCTCCTTCGCGGTTGTAACCTGTACGACAGAAGTTCAGTTTATCTTTTCAGTTCATGGATGTAAAAGAAAAAGCCTGGATACAGGCAACAAAAAAGCCCACCTTATCCAAACGACAATGAACTGCATAAGGGCCCTCACTAACCAAACTACATAGAGCTGTAAATGGCAGCTATGCATTGTCATAGTTATGATGATGGACAGATTGTGACAAACATAACATTTAATTGAAGCATCTGAATACACTGAATTGAATACTTGGAATATATGCTGTTATTTATATTAAGTAGATGTATTGTTGTTAAATAGAGTTAATGGGGATGTTTTATGCTCATTTTCAGAGTTCATACATGTTTTTTGGGGGGGGGTGGGGGGTGTCTACTAGATTAAAATGGCACAATCTAAAATTCTAAAAATACATTTATTCCTCTCATACTGTACATCTTGCTTCACATCCTGACCAAAACTCTGTTAGAACTTCTTGTGAACATGTTTTCTTTTCTCCTTAACCCTCCCCCTCCCTCCTCCCTCCCAAAGATTTCCTCATGTACTTTGAGGAGAAGGCTGCTGCAATCTGTCGGACCTTTTACACTGTTCCCACTCTTTCACCAGCACTCAGACTCTCACCTCCAACTCTCTGCCTTTCTTTTTTTCTTCTCTCACCAGACAAAAAACTCCTGACTTCCAGTAATTCAACTACACACCTGCTGGACCCCATTCCTTTCCCTCTTTTCCAGAAAATTTCAAGAGATCTACTTCCATTTATATCTGCAATCATCAACAGTTCCCTATCTTCTGGACATGTATCTTCTGCGTTCAAGACACTAGGATGGTACCAATCCTAAAGATGACCACACTTGACAGCTCCAACACAAACAACTACAGACCGTATCACTTCTCTCTTTTCTTTCAAAAATTCTTGAGAGTCCATTATCTACTTTCTTTATCCAGAACCTGCTCCATGATCCCAATCAGTCTGGTTACAAAAGAGCACATTCAAGTGAAACTGCCCTCATAGCAGTGACAGAAGTTTCATGCGGCCAAAGCTGCCAAGCTGTCATCTGTCTTGATTCTCCTGGATCTTTCAGCTGCTTTTGACACAGTAAACCACAACACTGTGTGTAAAACATCTAATCAAGTGGTGTATCACTGTGTGTAAAACATCTAATCAAGTGGTGTATCACTGTGTGTAAAAACACTGGCCTGATAGGCTGGATCAGATCAAGTCATGTTAGAGAATTTGTATTTTTCTTATGACCTTTATGTGGTGATATTATTATTGATTCTACAGAAGTCCAAAATAAGATGGTTCAAGGTATTTTTAGCAGTAAATAAGATGATGTGAATAGTAGGAATATGATTAATTATTCTGATGTTTTTATTAGTTAAAAACCCTAACCTTAATCCTAACCAAAACCCTAAATTTATCCTAACCTTAATCCTAACCAAAACCCTCATCTTAATCCTAACCTTAATCCTAACCAAAACCTAATCCAGTTAAAGTCCAGTCAACACAATGTCTATACCAGCTAGCTGAGTATGTTGTAATGGATATATTATAACCTATGTTGTAATGGATATATTATAACCTGAGTATGTTGTAATGGATACATTATTACCTGAATATGTTGTAATGGATACATTATTACCTGAGTATGTTGTAATGAATACATTATTACCCGAGTATATTGTAATGGATTCATTATTACCCGAGTATGTTGTAATGGATACATTATTACCTGAGTATGTTGTAATGGATACATTATTACCCGAGTATGTTGTAATGGATACATTATTACCTGAGTATGTTGTAATGGATACATTACCTGTTACTCGTTCAGTGACCTCCTCAGGTCAACACCTACAGATATGAACTTGGACTCTGCAAATAAAGTGAAAACAACTGAATTCAGGCAAATCTTATTTGCACAGTTAATTCTAAATCTGGATAATCTATTTTATAAAGGGTAATCTGGATAATCTATTGGATGTTTTCAGGGTTTTATTAGTGTTACGTCATTGATATTTTTGTTACTGAGTGCTGAATTTATTTAATCTAAAAAAAGACCATTCAAAACATATCATCAATATAATAAATTCTCTATTATATGGTATTACATGGGATTAACCTGAAAATGTAATAAATCCCCAACAATGTAACAAGGTATTGGATTATTGATATAAATGTTATTGCAATCAGGACATATTATATTATTAGGCAAATTATTACATAATTCAGTTCATGTTTATTACATTTCAGGGTTTATTACATTATTGGGAAATGAATTAAAATACTGGATTGTACATGTGCTCCATGCTTCCATGGCAACAGCCTGTGGATCCTAAGCAGTGTGGAAGAATCTGGACTCAGAGTCTCTCAGTGCGCCCCCTACAGGAAGGCCACCTCAACGTCATCCTGGAAGTCCTTGGAAGCAGCACATTTGCAGCTTCTTGTACTTTTAATGAGCAAAAGTAGGCATGAAATTGACCACAAGTTATTTCTTAAAAGCAAAACTATAATCTTCATTGCTGGCTTCTCTGGATAGTTGGCCATGGCAACCACGCCACCCATGGCAACCATAGCATCCACAGAAATCACACCACCAAACAGTATCCACACCACCCATGGAAACACAGCACCCACAGAAATCACAGCACCCAACAGTATCCACACCACCCATGGAAACACGGCACCCACGTCAACCACAGTACCCACGGCAACCTCGGCACCCATGGCAACCATGGTACCCACTGGACCCACAGCAGCTCTGCAGCAGCTGCAGAGTCTCCTCTTGAGAGCCGTGGGGGTGGACGTAGCACATGCAGCCTGTTTGCCTGGCTGTATCTCACAAAATGTTGGAGATAAACATAATCTCTAAAGCCTATAATCTGTGAGGCAATTCAAATTAAGGCTTGACTGAGTGGCCTAATACCATCTTTAACTACTGTTTGTCTGTGGTCTTTCACAATCTTTGCCTTTAACCTTTAGAGTGATCACAAAATGAGCTTTAGGTTTGCCTATAGTGGAAATTACAATACTATCATTCTATTAAGACTTACACTTTTCTTTAATGTCATACACTTATTTTCTCTGTCTCTCTCTCTCTCACACACACACACACATTTATAACTGCTCTTCAGCTTTGTGTCATGGTTCAGGAAAAGTGATTGATTTTAGTCTAAATCCAGTCAAAGCATGGATTTAAACAGCAAGCTTTCCACATATGCACTCATAACCAGTGTGACAGTGTACTGAATAACTGTCGAAACTGTAACAGTGTAACAGTGACCTGAATACATGTACAAAATGTAACAGTGACCTGAATACCTGTACAAAATGTAACAGTGTAACAGTGAACTGAATATCTGTAGAAACTGTAACAATGTAACAGTGTGAATACATGTAGAAAATGTCACATAAATGGGTTGGATTATGGGTTCTTTTATGAGAATAAGTGATACATGTGGCCAGATATTGAGTTTTCATCTTAAAGATACTGCAGTAGCAGCAAGAGCCAAACAGAAAGAACCATGCTGAGAGTAAATCCTAGTAGGAGAGCTTTTGTTCGTCTCTCCTCCACACTCAGCAAAACATGAACTTTAAAACATGAACTTTAGAACACTGGTACTATACATCACTGTTGCCAAGGTGCGGAGTACTATGCCGTTAGACGCCATTAATTAATTAAATTATATAGCTCGATAGATACTTTATTGATCCTGAAGGAAATTGAGCAGTTCACAAAACACGGAGCTACTAGAAGGGCTGCCACTCGCTGTGGTGCCGGAAGTTAATATATGTTACATGATGAAGATGAGCTATGGTTTGTTCGGACATGCCCCGGTATTAATGGAGAGTTCGGTGTTACCCAGGTGTCCAGTACACGGCTGTTCCTTCGAGAGGCTTCACTGTGCCAGTCGGAGCACGGGAGCAGAGTCCAGAGCTGAAAGCTGGTCGTTAAACGTTCCGGCCTCCACTTTCCGCCGGCCTGTGTAAAGCGGGAGTGGCGTGAAAGGTGTAATCACGCGCAACGTGTGTACAAAAGTGTGCCCATGCGCCGCGGCTGTTATTTTAGTCGGGCCTAATGGAACACTCTGTTCACAGCGGAAAAAAGACCCATTAACAGACTGAACACACACTCACACACACACGCACAGGAAAATAAATTGCTCTCCGGTGTTCATTTTAGATTCATTCATACTTCAAATGGAGAAAGTACTGCCTTTATGTGTGTGCGTGCGTGCGCACGTGCGAGACAGCGAGATCAAAAGCAGTGGCATTAAACACAAAGCTGCACTTTGTTTCCGCCAGCAACGGACGGAAGCCTGCTGATAGACGCATAAAGGTCCCGCGTAGCCCGTCTACCTTGTGAATTACTTTTGACTAACAAGAAGGGCCACATTGCTAGATAGCTATAGACCATTACGTGCTATACAGGTGTTAACTCCACACGCAGAGACAGCCCGGTCTCATCAGAGAATAGAATTTGTAATGAAAGGTGTGCATTGCAGCACTGGATCTGTGGCCTGGGTCGTGTGAAGCTACTGGCTAGCAAAGCGTGCTTACGCCCTCCTAGACTGCCCTCAGAACAGCTGAATTTAGGTGTTTCTGGAACCAGAATTAAACCAATAGATTAAATCCCTGGAGTTAGCTTTACAGCTCTCCACATTTTTGTTTGCACAAGTTCGGCATTTGTGTACTGCCTTAAAAGCGAGTTTTCCCTGTGTAATGAACCCCCAGGGATTGGGTTTTCTGTCATTTTACGACAGACCAACTGAGTTCTACAAACAGCTTCGTTTTAGAAAGTGTTGACAGCACACTTGGCAAGACGATGTCGAGCGTGCTGCGTAAATGTTCTGCTGACGCCGGAAGGGTTCGAATCCGGAGGGTCCTTTCACCAAGCCTGTTGCTAATTAAACCTCCTCCCTTGAGACACGCCCACATTGTAAGGGACCAATAGCAACGAGGCCAGAGAGATTTCAGCTCAGCTCAGCTGTGTTGAGTCCTTCATTCTGTAAGACAGGCAGTTCCAGTGTTTATGATGACATCTTGCTGCATCTACCATTATGGACTTTATTATAAAGTGATGTGAAGTCAAATGTTATGTAATGGCTGCTAAATGCAGATGGATTATGTGACTGGACAAATTAGTTGTCTGATGCCAGACAGCAGATTCTCAAATGTTAAAATCATTAATCATCTTTATGATTAATCCTTAATCAAAATATATCACTACAGATTAATCTATGCATATGCATTTTGTGACTGCCAGTAAAATTAAGTACATTTAATCACCATATTTGACTAAACCTTGTGTCATAGAATGGATTACATGGAGTTCATGTACGGTTGCAAACAGTTGTTTAAATGTGAAGAAAAATAATTTTCATATTCCCCCTTTAAGAGAAAATAAGTAGCTAATGGTTGAAGACATTTTATCATTTGTGCACCTGAGGTTTAAGTAACCGTGTAGCTTTAAACCTCAGAGACTCCCTTTTTAGTGCATTCTGGGTAATTTATAATGGCTTTATTGTGTTTACATACGAAACGCTTGGTTTTAGTTGCAGACAGCACAAAAATTATCTTAGACTGCACTATAATTTCAAGATCTCAAAAAAACGCTTTTAGAAACTAAAATACCACCGATGCCGAGATACAAACTCTCGCATTGTTCCTTCCATCTGATGTTGGTAAATGAGAATCAAAAGCCTAAACATCTCGCAGTTGGGACACCTGGATCACGACTGTGCTGCACTCGTCCGACTGTGGTGTGAAAGGCTCCACTATGTCTGGTTCAATCTGATTTTATGTTAATGAAATGATATGAAATGCTACAATAAGGTTTGTACTGTTAGGCACAGCTACTACTAGCCAAGTGCTTGGACCCTGGGGATTGCCACTTGCCGCTGTATAATTTTATAATTTATAATTACATTTTCTGAACAAAATACCTATTAATAATTCACAAAATAATATGTGGACATTGTATTACTAAACTGTTTGTATTCTTGTAGCTGTAAACAACTATTATAAAACCTGTTCCTGGACTGAGAGGTTTTCGTACCATCTCAAAATCTAAAACCAAATATTTGACAAATAAACCTTTAAACCATTTTTAAATCACCCTCCGAACCCTGAAAAAAATATTGAATTTCATCTCCTTTAAGGTTTTCACCTGGAGCTAATGTGTTATTTTTTTATAGTAACATTTCAGTGTAAGAGATTTTCAAATGACAGTGTGGCCCAGTGTTTTTCTCACCCACCCTAAGCTGAGATGTTCGTGGTGAATTACCTTTCACTGCACAGTTCCTGCTTCCTCTTCCTCCCACTTCAATGACAGTTCTGACTCCTGAGAAGCTTACAGCAGGCCGGGGCGCAGTGCTGTGTCAGCGACATGCCGTCCGAGCTCGAACCCCAGCGCTCTCCAGTCCGGCCCTATCAGCACTCAGCTGTGGACATTCAATTAGCATGCGCTCACTCCGTCCGAAGGCCCCCCTTGTATTGGATTGTATTATCTGACGGCCCCAGAGATTTAGCCCCTTATGTTGCAGAAAAATGAAAAGGCCGAGGCTGTGAATTTAAAGAGCAAACTTTATATTTAGTGTCCCTGGCGCTGTGTGCCCTTTCTCATTAGTTACAAAGAGCAGGTCATTATAGAACTTTTCCAGAGGATGTGGGGGCCAAGCTTTGCTTCACTAACCAATATAGTCTTTCCAGCAACTTTCTGAGGCCACATTTTCACAGATCCACCCCTTCCTTCTGAACCCAGTGGTCTGTAGTCAGGCCCCTCCCACCTCGCAGAGTCTCAGGGTACACTCAACCCCCCCCATCTGCTCTCGCGTAATTAGCCGTGTTCTGCTTGATGCGATTAGTACCAGGGATTAATCGGAGAGCTAATTGATAGACCTGAGTGCAGCGGGAGTCTGTCCCCCACTGCGGAGGTCTTTCCCTGGCATATCCACTCACTCACGCTGACTCCTGTTACACGGCCAGTGGATAAAGTACGGCAATTGGCAAAGGAGGACGAGAGACAGACGTGCGACGTTGAAATTACACAGGAGCAGAACTCCTGTACAATTCACACAGGAGCGGAACTCCTGTACAATTCACACAGGAGCGGAACTCCTTTATGATTCACACAGGAGCAGAACTCCTGTACGATTCACACAGGAGCGGAACTCCTGTACGATTCACACAGGAGCGAAACTCCTGTATGATTCTGACCTACTTATGTTAATACATGAAAGAAGCAATAAAACCCAGGAAATAATTTGAAAGTGAAAATTCAAGACATGTTTCCACCAGCCATTTTGAGAACGGAGCGCTCCCTGCCGCACTTCCAGCTGCTTTGATTTGTTCGTTGTTCTGGTCGCCGTCTCCCAGTTCCCGCGCAGTGAAAGGCGAGGAGTGCTGCTGTAACAACGACGAGCGAACACGCATTCACCCGGTCAGGTCAAAGGGTCCCGTCTCTCCCAGCCTGTTCTGAATACATGACACTGAAGCAGTAGAAAAATCCCCCAGAAACCACTCTGGCATGATCAGGGAGTGGAGGACTGTGTGATTGGAAGCTTTTCCCTTAACCGAACTGTGTAGTTGCTGGTGGTTAAGACCACGTTAATAACATGGACATAAACGGATATGACTCATGTTTTCAACCAAACTAATGGTTCCTTGGTGTGCATGCATGTATGTGTGTGTTACCTGTATAGAGTGGATCTGGGAGATGTGTGTGTGTGTGTGTGTACGTACAACTCTACAGCGAGGCCCAGTGAATTACACGCAGCATGCAGTGCTACTCCAGTCCACATTTTGCAAAACAGTTTCTCATTTATTTTTTAAAGCACAAATCCAGTAGTTTAGATGAATGAGAGTAACTCAGGAACACTGAATATCTGAAGCAGGCATGAAGGTTTTCTGATGTCCGTTTTCATTCCTGGATTCTGGGATAGGACACAGAAAACAGCACAGAGGGGCGGGGCACACACTGCCCATATTAAAAGAACACCGTATCAAAGCTTCAACTGAAACTTAGAAACGAATACAGAAAATATGAAACAAACAAACCAAAACACATATAAAAAGAGAATTAAAAAATCCTACAGAATAGACAGATATAGACACACGCAGTCACACACACACACACACCCACACACACACAGTCACACACAGAACCTACAGGCCAAAACATCATCATCATCATTTAAGCCCAATAAAGACCTTAAGAGCAGCAAATGTGTCAGGAAATACTTCGAAAAAATATGTATTTTACAGCATTTTCTTGTTTTCCAAGTCTTTTTTTTCTTTACAGGTTATACTTGATCTGTATACTGATCTGTATATTGTATATTCTTTGCCAACTACTTTTTCATATTCTGACCACAAGGAACAAGTGTGATTGACACTGCACTGAGCAAAATCATGCATGTATAATAGTCTAGTCAACCTCGAAACCTAGAATAAAAAAAAAAGGGTGGAACGAGGGACGGGGCTCCGTTCGAGACAAGGAAGCGTTGCTTGGCGCAGTCTGTCCTTGCCCGCCCTCACCCGGCAGGCCCCGCCCCCTTTTTGCTCGTGCAGCAGATGCTCCTCTGTGAATTTTTTCACGTCAGAAAGCAACACAGAACAAGGCAGGCAAGTGTTCGAGCGTAAATAAAGGCATTCTCTGTTTGTCTCTTTAAAATGGATTCAGATTTATGTTGTTTTTTTGTTTTGTTTTTTGGTTCATTAAAAAAAAAAAAGATTTTTAAAAAATTGTCATGTTTTCATTACATGTGGCCTTTGTTTAGGGAACTGGCATTTACGACCACAAAGTTAGTTAGTTAGGCTTCTGAGTGAAAAAAATTGCCCATTCCTTTTTCTTCGGTTTCCAAAGATTTGGACAAAATCGCATTCATTTTTTCAGTAAATGTCTGTCAGTGCGGTTCATCTGGTCTTCCTCCGTCTTCTCTTGCTGTAGTCGGAGGTTTTCTGTTCCGCCGGGGGGAAGAGGAGAGTGGTGAACATGGAGAGGAGCTGATCGAAGTGAGAGAGTGTGTCGCGTGGCGACGAAACGAGTTTAAAACGACAGCTGACCCTGAGGAGTCCAGTACAAAAACACACCACGAAAGGCACTTGATCAGCGACAGGTGCTTCTGCTCAAATGAGATTCAAGTCGAGAGGAAAGACACTGGTGTCTTTCCTACCACCCTCTTAAACGACAGACAGACAGAGAGGGAGAGAGACAGAGAGAGAGAGAGAAATTTACAGAGAGAGTACAGAAGCTGTTTTCTGTTCCCCAGCATGTGGAATACTTAGCCTCTATCAAACCAGTGCTGCTTTACCTCTCCAGACAGCCTGAACAGCAAACCAAAACTCACAGAGATATATTAGCCACAGCAGAGAAATAAAACGACAGAGAAAAACACACTCGCAAATTACAGCAGGTGACTGTTGACCTCCCCTTCCCTCTTAGCTTGCAGAATCGTCTGTGGGGGGTGGGGGGTCCTAGACACATGGCCCCTATGGCTCATCGATGAAGAACATCCGACAGAGCGGCTCCGGCAGGCCCCTCCCCTAGCCCCTCCCCTAGCCCCTCCCTCTCCCCCATTCTCCCCCACCCTCAGTCCTCCTCGCTGCCGCCATAGAGATCGGCCAGTTTTTTGAAGCGTGGCCCCCAGTCGTTGAGGTAGTCGTAATCCTGCTCTCCAGAGCTGGACGAGTCCAGTGAGCTGACCGACCCGGCCGTGGAGCCGCTGCCCTCATAGTCGAACACCAGCAGGGAGTCGTACGGAGGAGCTGTGGGGTCGTTATCCGCCGCCCTCAGGCCCTGAGTGGAGGAAAGGCAAACAGAATCAGGCATTAACCAATCAGCAGCCAGTCTTCTTGGGTTCTGACGTACTGGAAAATGTCACAAAATTCTGCTGGTTTAGTGTTTATCTTTAGTAATAAAAATGGTTTGGCACATCTGATCCGCCTCAAGGCAGCTGCTAATTTTCAAGTCATGTCTGATGGCGCCCAAGTTCATGTCTAATCTCTGAATAAAGTACTAGGTGAGTAGTTTTACCAAACACTTCAGACATGCCAACAGCATAGCCAAACCATATGATCATATTTAGAAAACTGAAGCCAGCCTGAAGTGGATTATAGGATTAGAGAGGAATCGCCTGTGTAAACAACGTCCCATGCTAATGCTAAAGCTACAGTTTAGACATCTCTAAACACTGAGCTGGTTTTCCGCAGAGACACCAGGGTACCTACGTCAATGATGAACTCTCCGATGTCGCCGGGATGCGGGAGGGTGGTTCGGGAGGGGTACTGCGACTCTGGGATCACGGGCCTCTCGTCCACTCGCCTCACGCCCACCGGCTTGCTGATCATGTGATCCAACGTATCGGGCTGCTGCAGCTGGCTGAGGTCGTAGTCCTGCAACAGGGTCAGAGGTCAGGGAGGTCACTACTCGGAGTGCCGTGTCTTGGGTGAAGCAGAAACAAGCTGCGACCAGAATGTATTATGTATTATGATTTGGAATGTAAAATAATGTGAAGCGTGAAGAAGAAAGAGTGTTTCTTAGAATACATGAGCCTTTAATTCACACAGTTGTGTTGCATTCAAAGCTGCTACTGCAATAGATGGTCAGAAAGAGGAAAAACACCGGGCATCTTTGGTTTGTTTCAAAGAGATCTGCAGATAAAAAAACTGCTCACTCCTTTCATATAAAAAATGTAATTAAACCAAAGACAAAAACTCTGATTTAATAATTTGAAACACATGATTTAAATAAAGGTACTGAATGAAACCCTTGTTGGTCTAGCAAGTGAACATTATAACCATTAGATATTTGCAATTATAGATCAATCACAGCACATTTTATGATTAAGTAGTTCATTCGTCTCTTAACTATTTAGCATATCTAATTAATATATTCCAACACATAATTGAATCTCCTAAACATCTTTAATTTGGTCAAAATTCTTAAACATGATTAATTATGATGAACCACAACAAATCACTTGAATCATGTAATTACATTTTGTTTAATGGTTGTATATGAAATATATACAGTCATGTATAAAATTGTGATAATACCTGTGGGTGAGATAGAAAGAGGGTGGGGGCAGGGAGAGAGAGAGAGAGAGAGAGAGAGAGAGAGAGAGAGAGAGAGGGGGAGAGAGAGAGAGAGAGAGAGAGAGAGA
>JAOYMR010000018.1:4426856-4443778 GCA_025802075.1 Tenebrosternarchus preto | reverse complement strand
ACCTTATTTGGATGAATGTGTGATTATCACATACCGATGGATTATAACAAACAGAGGTGGAGAAAAACCTCTCAGCCGTTGGACTGAAATGTCTAGCAACCTCTAGCAAATCTGACATTCAGATCTTACATTCAAATGCAATTCATGAGCGCGAGGATCAGTATGACTGTGCGACTTCAGATCAGACCACGCCAGACCCCAAACCAACAAACAACACGCAAAAAAAGCTGAAAGGCCCTGGCATGACTAGCCGAAGGCTGAACCGCTTTATCTTCCTTTGCCCACGCGCACCCTCTGGCAATCTGGAGTGGAGAGTTTTAAATGCTCCGCCCACAGATGCCACCAATCCGCCAGGTCGGCGGGGGGATCTATCATCCAATCTGCTGGGTGGGCGGGACAGGTCTATCATCCAATCCGCTGGGTGGGCGGGACGGATCCATCATCCAATTGCTAACACTCCTGAAAAAACATGCCTTCACACTCGAACGTGAAGCGCGGCAGACGCACTGGGGAAAAAAAAAATCATCATCACAAGTGTAAAAGCCCCACCATCATTCTCGAACCAGATAAAGCACGCAGTGCAATATCACCACTTCCTTTCTCATCCTGAATCTCTGGATGCAAATCTGTAATGACAAGGGACACTGACTTGTGCATTCGAGATAAAAAAAAAAGAAGAAGTCAACGGACTGCGAAGTGTGTAAGTCACCATGGGCGAGTGCACTAGAACCTCTAGAAGATTCATGCTCCTGACGGCAGTGGTGCTGACATCCATATGTAATTTAAAAAGATGCAAGAAAAAAACCAAACAATCATACAGAAGCCTCAACAATGTCCTTACCCAAAAAACACCATGTGCTCCAAACACAGAACTGTATCCTCTACGATCATTTCAGTATGTGAACATAACACACTCGAGTCTGTATTATTCACACGTGGCATCATCAGCAAATATTGTCCAAAAAATGGACACTAAAACAAACACTGTCACCAGTCCAAAAGTGACAAAGGGAACAGGTTGAACATCATATAGACATGGGTGCAATTTTGCTTTAAAGACAGTTATGGACAAAAGTTTCCTGGGGGACGTTTTCACTGAAGAGAAATCAGTGGTAGGACTGAGACGGTCATGTTAAAGATTTAACCACTGGGACAGATTTAACCAGGTAGACTGGTTATAGATTTAACCACTGGGACAGATTTAACCAGGTAGATTGGTTAAAGATTTAACCACTGGGACAGATTTAACCACGTTTTGTATATATATTTTAGTAGCAGAACAGTAGTCTCTACTGTGTGTGTATTGTAATGTAGGCTCATTTTATTGTGAGGACTGCAGTGGCGAACATTTATTTGTAAAATCCTCCCTACAGGAATGGCAGCTTTCGATTCTTTTCATCTTAACCCAGAACTGCGCCAAACCCATAAACCTGAAACTCAAACACCATCTGAGCTGTAGGACAAAGTTGCAGTGCAGCTCATTCTTATATGTGGGACACACAGACATGTTCTCCACTCGTCCTCGGAGTGGCTGAACTGTGTTTCCTCCGTCCTCTAAACTTGCAGTTTGGTGGGGCGTGACCACACACCTACACAGCCCCATAACGCAGGACTCTGAGTGAATATGTAAACAGTAGCTTATCTTTGCCATCACCAGCCCCAACAACTCATCCAACAGACCGATTTGGGTTGGGGAGCAGTGGGTGGCCGTGAAGATGATAGTCCGTTTCTAATCCCAAAGCCCATTTAGGACATCCGTCGCTGTGTGTGTGTGTGTGTGTGTGTGTGTGTGAGATGTCCTTCAGCAGTCTGCCTTAGCTGGCATGGGGAAGCTCCTCTGAATGTCTGCACAGAAGGCAGGGACATGTGACGGGGTCAGGACCACGGCGAGGGGGCTGTGCTGCGCCCGCCTGCCTCCCCGGAGAACCCTTAGCCCTGCTTCGCTCTTTGTCATTTCTGGGTCACTTTGGATGCAGGGACAGGTCCGTGCCAATGGGAAGGACGTTCACATAAAGTAGGCACACCGTGCTCAGACCTCCAGAGGGACAGATCAGCCTGAACAGGGAGAGGATCGGAAATGGGGGGGAAACGGAGGACAAATGTTCTGCCGTGAGGGCAATGTAAAAGCAGCCAATCAGAACTCGTGTTCCATGGCAGCAGATCAGGCTGCGTCAGTGGTGGCGAGTCCGTTACCGCCGACTGGTTCAGACAAACATGACCAATCTACCAAAAATAAATATTCAATTTGCACATTTACATAATATAATTAGGTTATGCAGTTTTGTGCACTGCCCACAGTTTACAAACAATTTAAAGCGAGAATGAACAAAAAGAAGGAAAGAAAGGGATAAAAAAAAATCGAATGCAAAGACCAGAAACTTGTTTTTAAATTTCGCTGATTACCTAAGCACAGTTACTTCGTGTTCTATTATTGCATCTCTGGCTGCCGGGTGTGGGGGCGGGGTTTGAGGAGGTGGGCGGTCCTTCCGCAGGGATGCCACCCAGTACATTACCGGTTCTGTTTTAGCAGGGCCGCAGCTTTAACTCAATCAATGTCAATTATTTCCCGCACTCCATTATTGCCGTGTGTGTTGCCGGCAGAATTTTAATCCCGACCCCACAATTCCTTTGTGCTAATCCGCTCCCATTCTGATTAAAACGCCATCGCTACAGGCAAGACACCCACGCCACATATATTACTTCAGATTCTTAAACTGCTCAGGGACACAATTGTGCTTTACAAGGTAGGAAAAAATGTGAGCTGATCTCTCTCTCTCTCTCTCTCTCTCTCTCTCTCTCTCTCTCCCTCTCTCTCTCTCATACAAAGCACATGCCCTATAATGAAATCTCCAGTTGAATATCACCAGTCTGTCTCAGAATTTAATAATAAAGGAGATCCACAAGAACATATAGACTACCTGGACATAATCAACACATGATCAATGATTACAGAGCTCCACTGTTCTGGGAAGGAGAGTTCCATGTCTGCTCCAACACTCATCAGGTTCCAAAGAAGCCAACAGAGTGAGGAGAACGAATCCCCTGTCTGCTCGCTCTGCCTTGCACTGGCTACCGTTCATATTACAGCCACCGTATTACCATGTTAATACATTTTCTTTAGTTGTTACTTCTGTTGTACACTCGTCTCACCTGGTGGATGGGGGGAGGGAGTGTGTGTCCTGCAAGGGCCAGTTTGACGGTGGTCTCCCAGATCTGGGTCTCCTCGCTTCCCCTGGCCGTCACCATGAACTGGACGGGCTCCGACAGGTTAGCGACGTCACGCTCGGCGTAGAGCGCACCATCCGGGCGCACGCCGAACTTCGGGTCGCTGCTCTCGAAGCTGATCCTCTCGCTCAGATGGCAGGACTCAAACTTCACTGGAGGGAGGAAGCGACAGAGAATCTTTGTTGGAGGAGTTCGCTGAGAGGCAAGACAACAACTCACCATCCATACACAGGAACATTTGGATTCATCCGTTTCTACAGAGGATGAGATTCAGCTCTGGCTCTACACCATGAAAAACGTGCTACACCAAGTCCAACATTTACAAGTGCCTCAGAACACAAAACCACATTTTCACTTATCACACATTTGATGATACAGACTTTATCTGGTCTGAGAACAGCTTCTGTGCATGTGTGTGTGTGTGTGTGTGTGAGTGAGGCAGGGATGACATCAAAGACAGTGTCTGTGGTCCCTCTGCTTGACATTATAGGAAGGAAACGAGTGATCACCCACCAAGAGAGAGAGAGAGAGAGAGAGAGAGACAGACAGAACTTTCCACTGGAGGTTGACATGACAAGGGCGTGACCTTGTCCCCAAACTACATCAAATATTTTATATATATAAAACCAAAAAAAACAAAACAAAAAGGGAAAAACTATCAGTGCCTTATATAAAAGGGTCATTCTGTGGTGAGGTTCTGTCTCAGGAAACCACACGCTGGACCACGGTTCTGCTGCTCTGATTCATATTCTGCCATGTCCCACTTCAGGGCTTTTGCTGTCTGAGCATAAACAAAAAAAAGCGGAGATGGAGGGAGAAAAAAAAAAACAGAAATAAAAGCACTGCCAGCCTTCCGAGTGCGTGTGCTCCACTCCCGTTCCCCAGCTCAGGCTCGGCGCTCCGTGTTCCTGACGGAGCCTCTGCCGGGTCACGCTGAAACGAGCGCACAGATATTAATCACGCGGACCTGGCTGCATTCTGTGATCGAAAGTGCCAGTGGAACATTCTTGTTAATAGCAGCAGATGGTCCTCACAAACACCTGAGGTAAACTACTACAGGTGTATTTAGCATGCCCAAAGGAAAGGGGAGAGAGAGAGAGAGAGAGAGAGAGAGAGAGAGAGAGAGAGAGAGAGGGGGAAGGAGAGAGATTTGCAACAATTCTAACCTTTAAAAAAAAGGATTTGTGTTCTAGAACGTGCAGTTCATTGGTTGACTCTTGCTGATGGTCTTCCCAGCTCTCCTGTTTTCACTGAATTCAGCTTTGATGAACAAAAAGGTGCTAATAAGACGGTGTTGATACGATTATTCGAAGCTGAGAACTGCACAAGCAGGTGTGTGTACAACACCTACAGAACGCCGAGCGTCCTCAGACACCACGCCGACACCACGAAAAAGACCAGGACTCAGGAGGAGTGTAAGTAAGGATTTAGTCAAGTGGAGCAGAGCGGTGGAGGTCTATGCAATTTACCTTACAAAGACAAAAGTAACCCAAATACACTGGAGTTTCAACATCTCTCTCTCCATCTCTCTCTCACACACACACACACACACACACTCACTCACTCACTCTCTCTCCATCTCTCTCACTCTCTCTCACACTCACACACACACACACTCCCTGTCTCTCACACACACACACACACACACACACACACACACACACACACACACACACACACTCCCTGTCTCTCTCTCTCACACACACACTTCCCTGAATTAATGGAAGAGAGGAAAAAGAGCATGTCTTAACTGACTTTATCTCTCTTCCACCCTCCTGCTGATAAAAAAGATGAACTGAGCTCATAAATCATAGAACAAAGCGTTTGTTATGAGCTGTTTTTCAAAATAAATCCCACATGAGTGACTGGGGGCCCTGGGATGAAATTCTTTTTTTTTATTTCATATCACACTATCGATCCAATTTGGGGCTCAGCTTACTGTCACAACACTGCACCCAACTACATGCTAATAAGGCACAGACTCTATTAATCAACACTAGATAGTCATTTAGACTATTAATCAACAGTAGATAGTCATTTACTGCAGAGGTTTGTGTTGAGTAATTGTATGAGGAACACATTCTGTTTGATAGCACTGGCTTACAAACACATGTATTCTTTGTAAACAACACTCAAAGTGAGTAAACAAAACACAAAGCAAGCCACGGTCCCGTAACGATGCTCTTGATATGAGCTGGCTGTGAACCTCAGTGTGCACAATACTCAGTACTTTTGCAATTCAGATAACGTTTCGCTGCGAGAGAGAGAGAGAGAGACGAGCATTCAAGCACCTCTAACAGTTTCACTAGTGATAAGATGTCTTTGTTTTGACTGACGGCTAAATTAGGATTCTCTACCTTCACGAAGCATCAGTCAAAAGCCATGGTAAGAGAGGTGAGGGTTAGTGAAGGAAAGGAATGTTTTGTTTTTTGCCAGCCGACACAAGGCAATCATCAGTCCCATAAATGAGGCTAATTTGCTTTAATGGAAAGATCTAATTATGGCCAGCAAAGCCTCATTCTCAGCGCACACAGCTCTGGGACTTGTGCAAAGGTGCTTGCACGTGAAAAAGTGTGAACCGTCTCCGTACCCTGGCAACTGCTGCCTGCAGGACGGGAGCGTTGGCATGGGAACAGAAGAACGAACCCTGCATGGAAGTATTTTGTTTGGACAGGCATGCTTGGATCCCTAACAGGGTACATCAGCAAAATATTCCCTCCCTCCCCCCCCCTTGTCTGTCTGTCTCTCTGTCTGACCTCTCTCACTTTCTCTCTGTCTGTTTCGGCCTGTCTCGCTCTCTGTCAGTCTCTGCGATCGTCCGTCCCCCCCCCCCCCAGGAGGGGTCTCTGTTCGTTCTGTTGTCTCACTCTTCCTGCAGTCACAGCAGAAAAAGCTGTCCGACCTGCACACACATCACGCTGTGAACTTGAGATGAACCGACATCATTTTGCTCTCTGGTGAAAGTGGCATCAAGCAGCAGCCTGTGGTGGAACAGCGAAACAAACTTGCATCGTGACGTCTGGACAGACACGTGTGTGTGGCCACATAAAAGCTCCGCCCCCCTTTCTCAACAGTGGCACCTGGGTGCTTTCGCTCATTAGCAGAGTTTCCACGATCTGCCAGGTACCCATAAAAGAGTATGTTGAGCTGGGCACCCACCAACACTTCAACCCTGGTCTCCAAAGACCTGCACACCTCACAGGACAGAGAGACATGCTGGGTATCAGACTGGGAGAGACATGCTGGGAATCAGACAGACAGAGACATGCTGGGAATCAGACAGAGAGACATGCTGGGAATCAGACTGAGAGAGACATGCTGGGAATCAGACAGAGTCTCCTGATGGCTACACACTGGTTGAAACAGAGAATCAGATGGCTGAGCTGTTGTAGTCCTCCACCCATTATTGAACACTTTTCCAGCTTTGCGGTATGACATTTTGATGATCACTGATGCCTGTTTTTGAACAGTGTCAGTGTTACTTTACCTATCAGACTCACTTCACTGTTAATCGGGATCTTAACTGGGCTGCAGTGAGAAGTTCTCTGCAGGTTCCTGCTGGCTCAGAGGCACGTTCTGTCCACCACCACCTCTCACCTGACTAAGGCCACCTGGCATGCCACAACCAGAGTCATTGAAACACACACACACACACACACATTGCATGCTAAAATGCCCGGTGGGGTTCCGAGTTTGGAAGTTGAAGTTTGAGGCGTTCTGCTTGACCAGCCTGGAATGCTATTGGACAGTGTGTTCATCCGGGTGCACAAAAGGGGAAAATATGGAGGGAACCATAACTCTCTCTCTCACACACACACACACACACACACACACACACACACACACACACACCCCTCGTGCACCTTACACCCAGTCATGTTTGATGACAGATGGCACGTTCGGTGAAGCATGACACTTAACCGCATGCTCTGCTGTACCGTGAAGGTGACCTGTGCTACTCTGAAGGTGACCTGTGTTAATCTGAAGGTGACCTGTGCTACTCTGAAGGTGACCTGTGTTAATCTAAAGGTGACCTGTGTTAATCTGAAGGTGACCTGATCTTCCTGTGGTGTGTCTTACTCTTGCTCCCTTATCCTCTCAAGAGAGGATACCTTTATTACGGTTTCAGAAAATGAACATTTTCAGTGGGTATAGACTCTCCCTCTGAACCACGGGCACACAGAGTACATCCTCTGAGCAGAATTGAGGTGCCATTGTATTTTGAGGGTCATATTGACTGCTGTCAGAAGGGCAGTGGAGATCACAAATTAAACCCAGTTCTGATTGGTGCAGTTTGGTGATGGAGAAGGGTTGGGGAGGGTGGTGCAAGGTGTTGGGACCCAACACACTTACTCAGGTAGGGAAGCACATTTTATCATGTAGGATTTGTTTGTCACATGCAGATCACTTCAACAAAACCTCTTTACATCCGTAAATAGACCATAATAATGGTCTGGTGTTCAAGTACATATATATATATATATATATATATATATATATATGAAAATGACTAAAAACTAGTGAACACAAAACCACTCACACACTTTACTCTTTGTGTTTAATACACAAACACACAATTTCTAGTCATTTTAATTTCTACTGTGTTTCACTGAGAGTCCATATGTATGCAGGTGTGCTACGTCCTGAGATTCCTCTGCTTAGCTGAAGCGTTTCCATGGCATCATGCAGTGCATTTTCAAGAGTCAGTCAGAATATGCATGATAAAATATTAAACACGTCCGACTCCTCCGAAAACGTTAAATGCTTCCGACTACACAGAATCCCCCTGATACGTTAAACACTTCCGACTACACAGAATCCCCCTGATACGTTAAACACTTCAGACTACACAGAATCCCCCTGATACGTTAAACACTTCAGACTACACAGAAAATGTCTGATACGTTAAATATGTCCGACTATTCAGAACACGTCCGAGTTTGGCGAGTGTTAGGAGTCTTGCCTAAAGACTTGGTACGGTACAGAGCACTCACCCAGTCAGGCCTGGACCCCAGGCCTTCCAGGTCCAGCTCTGTGTATTTGGTTAGTGTAGGTTTTATGCAGTTTCTGTAGCCCATTTCCAGCCTTCTTGCTGGTACTCATATACTGAATGCTTTCCCCACCCCGGGTGGCTGCTCCCCTACTTAAACCTTCCTGTGCAGCCGGGGGTAACCAAGATATTTTGATCCAAAATATTTTGGTTCTCTTGAGAGAGAGCAAGAGAGAGAGAGAGAGAGAGAGAGATTAATAATTTTATTAGAGTGAAATATTACATTTCAGTTTAATATTTTTTATGCAAAAGCACCAGGCAGTACACAAGTCCTGCTGATGCTCAGAGAAACTCCAGAGGCTCTTCTGCATATTTATTCAATCCTCTATAAAAACATAAAAATAAACATTTTCTAAGCAAAAAAAAATCCTGCCAATGAACTTAGAGTAGCCATGTTAGAAGTGTGTGTGTGTGTGTGTGTGTGTGTGTGTGTGTGTGTGTGTGTGTGTGTGTGTGCGCACCTTTGATCCCTATGGGCACAAATGCTTTTTTTTTTTTTTTTTTTTTTACAAAAATAGTTTTTTTTTTTTTAATTTGGAAAAACTAAGAGATTAGCGTAATGGTTAAGGCTAAGATTAGAGTTAGGTGTTGCATTAACTAGCTACAATTATCATTATGTCTATTAAAGATCCCTACAAGGATAGTAAACACGACTGCAAGGCTACAACGCTGTGTGTGTGTGTGTGTGTGTGTGTGTGTGTGTGTGTGTGTGTGTGTCCACGCCTGCATTTGTATTTGCATCCTGCTAAAATACCAAACAAACCACAGTTTACAAATCCTGAACAGCTTGTAACACTTAGACCTTGTGTGCTTCCTTTCCTTGGTGATTGAATTTGCGTGTACAGACAGTCTGCTGACACAGGCCGCGTGTTCAGCGTCCCCGTGACGTGTGCTGAATCGGAATGAACAAAGATGGTGCCAGGTGATTTTCTGGGCTTCAGACTTCAAAGCAAAGTCCTGATCTGCATATGAGATGCGTTTATAACAGACAGGCACAGATACTTCACAGGAATGACACAGAAGGCTACATATTAAGGGCATACAGGTAGAAGTCATAAAGCCTTACAGCTTTTACTGAAGATTATTCCAGAAAGAAGAGAGGAAGTAACAAACTTTTTGCTGCATGATGAATCTCACCACACACTGCCTGCAAGGCCACTCTACAAACTTCTCTCATATAAAAAAAGATACTGGTTCATCTTAATAATCTTGTTTTAAGGAGAACAGCCATGCCTGGAGGGCTGTTTTGACTGTTATCTGATAGCACCACACAGCCTTAAGACAGATCACCACTTCTGCTGGAGGTTTATGATAAATATCACTGAAGGCAAGTAGATGGGAATGGTGATGAGATGGGCACTGTGTGTGTGTGTGTGTGTGTGTGTGTGTGTGTTTGAACCATTATGCTAGAACAGTAGAATTGTGCTATTGTGAATGTTGTTGTGTAGGCATATATGTGATGTATGTACCGGTATGTGCGTTTGTGAGTGTGTGTGTGTATTTGTGAGTGTGTGTGAGCAGAGAGAGGGACAGAGGAAATGTAGTCCATATTTTATTGAATAGACTTTAAATGAGACACCATGAAAACTCAAAAAAATGCAATCAAACATAAGAGGGAATGTCCAGGTTGGCCCTGAAATGACTGTGACAACTACGACTCAGGAACACAAAGAACATAAATGGAAATGTCATCTGGAGGAAGGTGGTGTCCATTGGGCTGCTGTCCTGCCAGCACACACTCAGCTTCCAGCTCAGCGGGAGCCAGTTTGAATAAACACCCCGCAAACGGAACGGCTCTTCCCAGACGCCGCAGGAGTGGGTTTGGAGGGTAATCAGCTTTAAATTTGCCTCCTACTCTGCTCTCCTATTTTATCTCCCTTGAACGTTTGAGCTTCCTCTCCGCGCTGCGTTCAGGCAGGCTGACCAAAGCCTTCAGCCGATGTCAGGCAGTGCCCTCCTGCCGCTGCTACTGGTGACATGAACATGTTGAAGAGCCCTTGTACTTGGGGAGATGTTTGAACTATGAACTTGCCTTATTCATTCATTCCTTCATTCATTCATCCATTGTGTTTTCTTTCAGAAAACGAGGAATGTAAGGAGTCAGAGGTTCTCATTGTAATTCAGACAGAAAATCTACAGAATCTTGTAATGCTGCTCTATTGACACAACGTGTCCCCTTGCTGGATGGGTCCCACCGAGTCTGCAGCTGCAGCACCATTTGGAGAACAGGGCGCAGGTTTCACCTACGGGTCAAAGCATCTGTTCCTAGCCAATCAAATTAACCACAGAGGCCTGATGAGGCGGGGTTTACTACAGCAAATCAAATGCCTCCATTGTGTGCAGTGTTCAATATGGTTCAGATTAGTTTCTGCTCGAGGGTTTGTTCTCAATCTCAGCACTCCAAGACCTCCAAGACCTCCAAAACCAGCTACTACCTAAAACTGGTCCAGGCACGGACACCATCCAGGACGGATAATACAATGGCTGGAATCTAGACTTCTGTGGAAAATCACTTTGATTCATATCTCAATAACAGCTTGTCTGTTATTATTTCATACAATTCGCTGCACTTTCTCCTCCATGCTGACAATTATGTTCCTTCTGCAGATTTACAACTTCAATATAATCGTTATCGCTCCTATCCCAGTTTCGATCTGTCCGTTTAATGAAATTAAGAATATGACCCTCTGCCTTGAGACTGAAGATACGACCCTGTTCAATCTAATCACTCCATTTTAGATGATTTGAATATTTCCCAGCAATTCCCAGTGCCAGTAGGGAAGTGTCAGCCCATCAGTCCTTTATTATTCTTTAGAGGCTCGTAAAAAGGTGTGTGTGGGGAGGGGGCGTGGCATGGCTGATGATGGACAGGTCCTTCACACCGACACGGAACTCCACCCACAATGCAACGAAAACAGTTAAAGGTAGTGACATGACTAAATGATGTTTAACTATTCATAAATTCTTATGTTCCTGATGCAGAAAATGTCAGTCAAAAGTACCTGAAGCTGTGGGCTAGGAAAGCAAGAGATAGAAAGAGAGAGAGACAGAGAGGAAAAGAGAGAGAGACAGAAAGGAAAAGAGAGAGAGAGAATGAGAGGAGATGAGAAGAAAGCATGAAATACTTGAGGCTTGAGTCAAAAATAGCCAAATAATACAACCAGCCAATCCATGCTTGCCAACAGCGGCCAGCGCACACCAGTACTGTACAGTGAGGGTTACTTACTGCAGCCTCAAACCTTCACCTGCTGATCAAGGTCTTAATGTATCAAAGCTGTAGAATGCATTACTTTACCATAGCATCATTTTCAAATAATTTACCCACATCCTGCCAACTCGAAGCCAAATTCACTCTGTTTAGACATCAAAAGAGAGCACCCAAAAGTACCTGTGTGAGGGCGATTTAACCAGGCCACCCTTTATACTAAAATATTCAATAGCACAGCTTAAAATATAGTGAAAGAGAATCAATATTTCTTTCAACAGAGATGTGACACAGAAGTGGTCAATGATGCTTTCAAAAATGAATCCATCTCTCTCTTGCCCCAGAGTTATTCTTTGAAGCCCATTCCAGAAATATCTATTAATCCAGGAGACTAATTCATCTGTGACATCTCTCTCTCCCATCTCCTCTTTAGAGCTTTTGATCTCCCTCTCTCTCCAACCAACATGAAGATGTTTCGTGTCAGAAAAGGGGGGGAAAAAAAACATCAGAGAGTTAATGAGAGAGAAATCTAGACGAGACTCTCTTATTAAATTCATTGTGTGCCTCAAGTGAGGCTGCAACCTGAAATTAAAAGTAAAAAAATAACGAAGGAAAGAAATGAAAGGGGGGAAAATGTGGGAATCAAATGAATGTTGCACAGCTCCTTTAAATACGGCCTGTTGGGAGTGAGAAAGGACAGACTGGGGCATGAACGTGTCTAACGATAGTCAGGTATGAGAGGAGACTGGGGTATGAACGTGTCTAACGATAGTCAGGTGTGAGAGGAGACTGGGGTATGAACGTGTCTAACGATAGTCAGGTGTGAGAGCAGGCGCGCACACACACACACACAACAAATATAAACACACACACACACACACACCCATGCACAGAAATACAAACACACACACACATGTACCCCTGCAAACACACATGCACCAACATTCTCACACACACTACACACTGTCTCTCTACGAGTCACTATCAGAGCTAATCTCTTTTGCTGGCGTGTGGTGGCAGGTGCTGCTCTGTTCGCTGCTGTTGTGAGTGGCTTCACTTTCTATGAGCATAAAAGCACAATAGAGGAGTCATCCTCGCTCTTCATCTCCCCCAGGGCCAGGCTCTTATCCTTTACGGCTCTCTGGGCCCAATGCGGAACTAAGGCTCGCAAAGAGCCGACGGAACAGGTGGCCCTTCGGCTCGGGGGGTTATATTCTCATTGGTGAAGGTGACCTCAGGATGTTGACCTCAGGATGGTAGCAGCACTTCTTGACATTCCAGAACCTAAAAGTGTCTTTTTTCATTTTTTTTTTTTTTCAAAAAACCAATCCAGTGCTGTGAGTAATACAAAAAATTTGTTTAGAGCCTATGTGCACAATGGCAAGGCACGGTTCCCTTTGCAGGCTTGATGGGTTCTTTCTGGGTGTAGGGCACCATGTCATAACTATTTCATCCATTTCTTGTAGTACTTGGGGTCACCACCTCTTCTCAAATCCAGACATAAAAAACGCGGCTAAGATGAATCTCTGAACCTGCCAAATACAAACACGAAACCAATCTCCCAGACACTAACGTAAGAGTGTAGAACTACAGGCCTCTAAAAACAAACAACTGACCGAGGCTGTGCATCCACCAGCATCCCTGGAAACTGGTCATATAATGTACTGTGAAATACAAACGCACAGCGCAGAATATTTATAGATCCTGAAGGGAACGGCAACAGGGAACCAAATTTGATATATGAAAGAACCCTGAACCTCAAAGAGCTGCATATTTAACCCACTGATGGCTATTTAGATTTCTGCAAGTGAACTGTATTAATGTCCAGATGCTGGAGAAGCAGTTTAGTCATGCGTGCAAACAAATAAAACTGAAGCCCACAATTTATGGACCTAATAAAACATTCATGTGTGTGTGTGTGTGTGTGTGTGTGATATTATATATAGCACTTTGCTTGCACAGCTGATGGACCTGTGTCCGAAACATCCTCTCTTTGGAACCTTGAGTGTGTGTGTGTGTGTGTATTAGATAGATAAGTGTACAAAGTTTCCAAAGAAACATTTTTATGAATAGCCTTATTTAAATATCAACTTTTTCTGGTTCCTCCTCTTACACGTTCAAAAGAACTTTGCTTTCATGGCTGATGAAGGACCTCTGTCCGAAACGAGTTTAAAATGTAAACTGAGCTGTTTCTTTGGAAACTGTGTAATTCTCTACATTTTTAAATATCTCTACCATCCTGCTGCAGTACACAGCAGTTACTCATCTGAAATATCGTTGGATATATATGGTGTGTGTGTGTGTGTGTGGTTATGTTGGTTATGCTTTATTAATGTAAGAACCCTAAACTAATATGTTACCATAAAATCTAAGAGTTGGTTCAAAGCAAAGAGTAAATCGTGCTGCTGTAAAGGACCCCTGTGCCTGCTCCAATCTGTGTAGTCGTATTATGGGAACAGAAAGCTATCTACATTTGGTCAGCAGTTTATCAGAATCCAAATACCGGTCTCATAAGCTCAGAAGAGAGAAAAAGCGAGTTTCGGACTTCAAACGGAAGTCGGCGGAAGGCTGCGAGGTTGCTCCGAGCGTTCCCACACGGAGGCGCGCGGAGCCGCCTAAACGTGATTCCCGCGTGTGCGACGTGCGAGCTTTATTTCAGCTAAAGAACATCCCCGCGTTCAGCCGCCGCGTAGCGCGAGAAATCTATTAGCCGTTAATGCTGCGTTGGCGCGAGAACCGTTAGGGCAGGCTAAGCGAAATCCTGCGTGAGGATGAGACTGAAATTTTTGCTACGGTAGTGAGAAGTGAATCGCTTAATGCGTTATACAAGCACAATGCGGTGTCAGTCTAATTTAATCTTATTGTTATCCATACCGAAATCACGGCGTGGAAACCACCGCGTAAACATTAATCATGGGTGAGAACAACACACAGCTGTAGTGAGGACGTCAAAATGTTATTTCTATCCATTGAACTTTTAAGAATCGTTTATACCGTGAAGTCCTAATGCGTGTACAGAATACAGTAACATACAGCACATATGATAAAGACACGCCTGGACACAGGGAGAGTTTGTTCTTAACCACACCATATTTTATCTGTGAAATCCATGCAATTATTGAAGGTTATTCAGAAAAGAAAAAAAAAAAAAAAAAAACTTAAAATGTCAAGATGCTTGTTGGAAAAAGGCACATGTGACATTTTTATTGTGCCATTTTGAGGCCAAAAATTACTTCTTTAACAATGCAGTGAATAACCTGTCATTTTCACTCACACAGGAAGAGGGGCTGATTAAATCCATTACACTATGACTTAGAGTAACGGAAAATGAAAAATAACGGAATAACAGAAACAAAAGAGGCCTCCTTGCCGCCTCACACCGGTCCTGGATAAGAAGGCGAAGAGAGACAGGACGAGAAAATCTGTGTGAAGAACGGAAAGGCAGAGATGAAAAGTGAAGAAGTGAGAGAAAGAACAAGAAATGGAAAGAGAGAGAGAAGAGAGAGGGAACCTGAAATCAGCATTTCTATTCAGTGTGGTTTGGTCTATCTACATGTTGCATGTGTTCAGATTCAGGCTTGGAGCATCATTTGGAAGTGAGAGAAAGAGAGAGAGTAGCGGGGGAACATCACAGGTCACAGGTGTTTCAGAAGCATGTGGGAGTAAAACCAGAAACTGTGAGCAGCTTCTAAATGCTAAAATGGGATTTGGACCTGCCAGAGATTAGGATTAGGATGGTCCAATCACAAATCCGACGGTGGTGGGAGGCTACCTTGAATGCATAATTCCTGAAACAAACAAACCCACGTAACTCTGTACGAGCTAATCCACCATGCGATTCTACGCTTTGCATCTCTGACCGAAGAAACGCCTCCAGTATCAATGATCAAAGTTCCATGACTCAGTGTTTGGTCATGATCCGTTTCCATGCTAATCTGCATCACTGTGAGTCAAGAATTAAGAGCTGAAGAGCTATGCCTGATATGTTACGGCTGGTAATGTTCATTCATTTGACAGCGTGTGACAGGTAACGCAGTCGAAAAGCCAGGAGAGAGGTCATCGCACTCTCCGTTTATTAACTTCACCAACCACGAGCTCTGATGCAACAGCTGGAGGTCAAGCTACACCCTTGGAGAAACGCTATCAAAAACAAGCAACATCAGAAAGAGACACCACCCAAACAGACCTCACAAAGCCCTTCTATGACCTACAGAAGCATCCTCCAAGCTGTCAACACACAACCTCCGCTCGTCACCTTGAGCCGCTCCTCCACTTTTATCTACACCTTTCCACAGGAGGAGAAATAAAGAAATAACTCCAACTTTTTTTTTTCTGTCAGTTTTCTGGGCTTCTCTTAAATCCCTTGTGAGATGTGTTATGTGCGGCACGTGCATCTGGTACTCCGAAGAAGACCAGCCAGGGTGTGAGGGGGAGTGTCCATGGCGATGTTCTCCTCTGGGCTCTTTTCCTCTGCCTGCCGAAGGTGGAAAGAGATAAACTGCCAATGTTTGAGAAGCTGTGGACGCAGATTAGCAGGAAGGGGGAGAAAAAATAAAGATATAGTGGGTCTGAAGCCTCTTTCTCAAATATATTGCCCATGGGGTGCTTTGATTCACACACACACACACACACACACACACCTGCATACACCTGTCACAAAGTTAGATAAGGTAACACACATTACAGGTGGGATAACAGCCTGTTCTGTGTGTGTATGTGTGTGTGTGTGTGTAGTGCTGCCAAGTTAGCTTGCATGTGTAGACTTAGCGATGAAACCAGGTAAGAGGGAGAAGCACTGTGGCCAACAGCGATGGGACCTTTCGTTCCGCTGGCAGAGATTCTGCCTGGCATATGAGTGACAGCTTGGGTGACACTTTTATACACGTTTCTCCATCGACAGACATGTGAAACGTGAGACAGAGTACATAAGAACACCCCAACTACCGCTCCTACTGTAGAGGGGGCGCTGTAGTTGGCTGCCCTTTGAAGTTTAAGGTATGTATTCCCCATGTCAGTGTGGAAGGAGTGGTGGAATATGGATTAACAGTGGACCCCAACCTGCCTGGAACGGAAACATTTCTTCATCTCCAATTTTCAGTTTCTAAGTAATCAGTCATGCACAAACTACTATGAATGATGCAGTAACTGTGGTGAAGCCGATGTGAGACGTGTGCAGTTGTGAGAGTGAGGAAGGCTTGCCTGGATCGGCCCATAGATATCACAGAGGTAGGAGAGATCAACAGGAGGAGAGATGATTACAAAATGCACCCGTGTTAAAAAATCATCATAAATGAGAGGGAGAGTGCACAGTGTGACACTCACACTAGCATTTAATGATGATCTTTGTGTCATGATGCTTTGGAGGTGACACTGAGGATAAAAGAATAGAGTATCTGTGTGTGCGTGTGTGTGTTGTGTGTGGGAAGAACTCACCGTACAATA
>JAOYMR010000018.1:4370962-4381276 GCA_025802075.1 Tenebrosternarchus preto | reverse complement strand
AATATAAATATATGGAGATAAAAGGAGGTGTTATGAAATATAAATTGGACTATCTTGCATATTCTAAAAACATTTTATTAAGAGATGCATACAAGTGTTCATTCACATTTTCAAAATACTCATAATTACACACAAGGTATATGTTGGTTTGTTTTTAAAAACAATGTTTAAAACATCCCTCATCAGATTTTACTTGTTGGTTGGAGCCCGTCAGTATTAGCCATAACCCTAACCCTAACCCCTAACCCTAACCCCTAACCCCTAACCCTAACCCTAACCCCTAACCCCTAACCCCTCACCCTCCCACCTGGTTGTTTACGTTCTTCCTCCTTTCCACCTTCCCAAACAACTGCTGTGTCACAGAGGGGTGAAATCATCTTCTTCGTCCATGTCTATCTTCTCATCCCCTAACAAAACGGTCGTCATCTCCTCTTCCTCTCTGTGTTCCTCCTCCGTGTTCCTCTTCTCCTCTCCACCTTCCTTGCTGAAGTAGTCATCCGATGAATCGTCTTCCTCCTCGTCCTCCTCGTCCTCCTTACTTTCCCACCTGTCCCCTTCTCCTGCAACCTCCTGCCCTCCTCCGCCCACGCCCGTCTCCTCTGCCTCCTCGTCTTCGGGCTGTTTCGGGGGCGTCTGTAACCACGCGGCTACGGCAGCCCAAGCCATCTCCGCTCTCTCCGCCAAGCTGCTGCAGAGGCTGCGGAAGGAGCGTCGGCTTGGGCTACGGCTGTACCACCAGAACAAAACGCAGAACCCAATGATAAGAATTAATATCACCAAAACCAGTATTCCCACTGTTTTCATTACATGTGTATCAGATGTGGGCGTAGGGGTTGAACTATGGGTTGAGCGTTCTCCGTGTGCCACATGTCCTGTAGTACTGACTGCAGACACTGTTTGGCTCAGTTTGTACTTTGTGGTGGTATAAAAATGATCTGTTGGCATCAGAGTTGTTCCATTCTCCCTGGTGCTGCGTGAGCTTGTGGAGGGGAGCGTTTCTGTTGCATTGTTGTCCTTTGTCTCGTTTTTTGTCTCTTGAGCAAAAGTTGATGATAACAACCATAGCATGCTTAGCAACTTGAATATCAGGTGATTCATAGTGCCTGAAAGAAAGCATAATGGAATTGTTCCATGCATTAACATCCATGCTTTAAATCTGCTTTGAATCTGCAGCAGCTAAATAACCACACAAGCACAAACATTTGTGTAACGTGTGCAATATTATGTCTGCAGAAAGTACTGTAGCTGTAGAATGTGTTCACAGCATACAGGGAGTCATGCGGCTTTGAAAAGTGTAGCCTATTCTGAACAGTTGGTAGATACAGAAACCAAAGGATGGAGGTGTAGTTTCAAAGATCTTTTTGATTCTTTTGTCTCACCAACAGCAACAGGAAACCACTTTCTGTGTGGTAAGTGCAACTGAACATGCAGAAGAGCACGTGTTAAGGTGACATCCCTGTTCCACACCAACATTTGATTATTGCTGTGCATATGGATTCAAAATTTCTTCATACATGTGCATATTTATTTACATTTATTTATCGCATTTGCATAATTTTTGAATGCTTAAGCTCTGTCCCTAAGCACAGGATGTGGCTGGGCTCTGCAAGTAATGTTGTAGAGCTTTGGTTTTTGAAGAAAACGGTTTGCCCACGCTGGACCTTTTACAGAGCAGGTTGTGCAGAGACAAGTGCTCGTTTTTGGTGCACAAGGCCATGAGGCAGAGAGAGAAAGAAAAAAAATCATCAAATTGTGTGCTGCTCCCTGCTCATGTGCGTGCCAAGCACTGCTCTAACTGTTGAGCAGCGTTCATTGTTGCGAAAATTACCATATCACCACAAATCCAATTAAATCATAATTATATTGTTATACTTTATATATATATAATTATACTTCCTGTTATAGTGCCGCTATTACATTGGTGTAGCTTCTGCCTATGAGATAAAGGAACTTTTTGTTAAGTACTAATTGAAATGATCTTCATATATTTTAGGACTGTTGTAAATTATTTCGCATGTTTTAAAGCTTAATCCCCCTTTGTTCCCCCATACTGCATGTCGTCTGAACCACACATTTTTATTATGTGGTTTTAACCAAATAAGACATAACAGACAATTTTATGTGTGAATATAAAGAACCTATCGACACATTTAACTTTATAACACAATACTAAGCACCTTCTCCATGTTTGTTTATACACATCTATTTACATGCAATGCATATTAACAGCATTTAACATTTTTGAATCCTACATTACTAAGTACAGGGTTATGTCACCATTCACACGAATTCTAAATAGGAGGAGTGCAACCAAAATTAGGCTCATATGTGACTTTAGGTCTCTCGCATGTATAAAATGACACACATGACAGGGGCATTTAATAAACCAAAACAAGATGAAGCCAAGAGGATTAAATTAAATAAACTGAGAACAAGTGTTGAAGAAAATACCACGAAATAAGAGCGAAAAATCACAGATTAATAAGGTACTGGCTAATCAGGTCAAACGCGTGTTTGCGATTGGTCACGAAGAATAATTGGTTATACTCACTTGCGTATTTGAATGATTTCAAGTAGACTGAGAATGAAGCTGTAACAGGAAGAGGCGCAGTAAGAATATGAAGGTCCTACCATGTGTGTAGCAGGTGGGAGAAGGTCATGAAAGAGCTCATACACGGGGTGAGAGAGGAAGGAAAGAGAAAAAAAATAAACGAATAACACTATGTTGTAGATAAGCACAGCAAATTCTGTAGTCTGCAGAGTGCAATAACCTGTCAAGTTAACAGAGTGGTAGTTATTGTTTATTATTACTTGGGGAAATTATACTTGTTGCTTTATTAAGGCATAGAATAATAAAAGTTTCTAGAGAGGAAACAAGTTATTGCAGCAAACTAAGACTGATTTGTCTCTTCTTACACAGCACAGCTGTGGAGAGAATAATCTCAGGTAAACTTCAGCATAGATATGCATAACTGAAAACTGACTGGTAGCGTATTGCTGCAAATATAGAACAGGTGTGTACCTGTGATCACAGTGTGTATTTATGTAAATCTCTTGAGTTGTAGCTTCAAGATTAATGTCTGTGGTAGTTACATTTGGTCATATTTTTTTTATACGTTAAAAGCAACTGGTACACAAAATCTATCTAATTGCACAAGCCAAGCTCGAGTCTGGGCCAACAGCTTGCTAGGCAACCATCAGCCACCAGAGGGAGCCACAGAACAAATCCTCTGTAATTAAAGCAGTCGGTAACCTGTACAAAAATACCTTTATTTGACAAACCTATCACTGTGTTCTCACAGTAGTATATACGTTGCTGAAGTCATTCAAAGCAAAGGCCTCAATGTCTCATCAAATAGCTGAAATATTTAGAACCAAAGATATGGAATTTTTCTCTCTTCCTTTCTGCTTCCAAGATGTCTGTAAAGGATTTATACAAGATACACCTCCAGAAGCAAATTGAGTAGCTATGTGATTTTAAGATGAAGCACAAAAAAAGCCTTGAAATTGAGTTGCTGGAATATAAGTTAAAGGTGGGGTTTGCTGTGAGTGTATAGATGTGAATGTTGCTGTGAGTGCATAGATGTGAATATTGCTGTGAGTGTATAGATGTGAATATTCTTACTAAAGAATAAGGGCAAGGAAATTAACTTGCCTTTTCTTTTATTTTCAGGAAATAAAAAAATCATGAACAAACTGTAGCCTCATTTATATAATTAAAGGGTAGATTTGGTGAGAGAAATGATGAGGAGATAATTATTGATGATTACAGATGATTATTGGGAGAAATAGTGATGGCATATTGCATCTCGGACAGTTCTACCATTTCTGTGGTCATGGAGATTAAGATGAGGTTCCTCCTCAATATCTACTTGGGGTCTGGCAGGATGTTGCTCTCCTCTAATGGTGACAATGTTGTGCAGTATCACAAATGCCCCTGTAATGTCACATGCCCTCCCTGGAGTGACCCTGAGCCCCCGCAGGCACTGAAATCCGGCCTTAAGAATCCCGACTGTCATTTCATTTCTCTTGTTTTGTATAAGTCCAGGTTGTGGCGTGACTGTGGCCCAGGCTCAAGGTCAGGGTATGGTGTCATCTCATATGCTGTGGAGGGATACACTCTGTTTGCAAGGAGGAGACCATCGTATTGTCCTGTAAACACAAGGGATTCAGTGCATCATGCACAGAGCCCAGGCCATTTGGCTTCAAGATTCGTGATTATATTTGTAGCATCACATATGATCTTTATTGAAGATAACAGTAAGTTTATGCAACAAATTAAATGCTACACTTTACACGTTACATAAATGTAACAGAATCCATTTAAGATGGCCACTACCTGTATATTAATGGTGTGGAAGGATTTTCTGCTTACATAATCTCTTTTCATTTGCTGCAGGTGCTTTAAATGGGATGTGGGTTCCATCCGCGCAGCCAATGACTTGGAAATCCTGAAATATTAAAAGATGCAAAGCTTTTTCCACTTTCCAATTATTTTATCCTTTTTAAATCTTTGTTAGTAAGTATAAACCTGCAATGAGTTGGAATTCCTTTTTGCTGTTCATTATAGACTTATGGCCAGGGAACACTACAAAACTGTCATCAAACGCTTTTAATGCTAGTTATACTTTTCGGAAAGGCCGATATATAGTCGCCTTCCCCAATTCCTACACTGTATAAAAAAGATCAATTTGCAAAAAACCGGAGAGCAATGCATAAAGTTTTCAAAGAAGAAAGGGCGGATCCACGACGTGTGATATTGGAAATGTATGGCTTCAGAATATTATTTAAGTATCTGATTGACTGTGAGGAAAAACGGTAAGGTTCGTGGGGATACTCGTCGGGTAATGAAATAATATCCAAACTGGGTCTAATGACTCGTTCCCGACGAAGATCTTGGCGAATAATTTGCGCTTCAATATCAACTGGATCCTCGAGGAAAGGGCACGCCATGTTTGCTAGAGAAGAGCGCATGTGAACCCGGGTTATGTTTAACAGTGTAAATTGCTGTAGTAACTCACATCGGTTTTATTTAATCTCGGTTTCTGGAACGGAAAACCTCGAGTTTTCGTGAGTTAACTTAACCTGCTTTCTGGACTACACCCCTGAAGTAAGCATGTGCTAGTCTTTTGTTGTTTTTTTATTGTTTTAACCGAATTACATTGTTGATTGCTTTGACGTGGTTTTTTTTGTTTGTTTTTTTGCTCTATTTAATGAGTTAGAAGGCTTTTCTCATTATGTTCCTTGGTTTCTTAGGTTTTCTGGTTTTGAGTTGAGAAAGGTAAATTAAAAAGAAAAAAGACCACGCATTTTGAGTTCCCCCTTTATCCTTTTTGTGGCGTTTAACTCTGGTGCCATCTGCTGGGCTGTATGTGTATGTGCGTGTTTGTTCTTCCTTTTGCAGATCTACGTCTACAGTGATCCTCAGAGTGAAGCTTTAGTCCAGCTCTACTGGGTCACTGCTCCGTGGATGGAGTGGTCAGTAGAGATGCTGAACTCGCAGTAGCAGTCTGGACAGCCTTTAGAAAATGAGGACCGTTTGGGTTTTCATATGCACTGCAGGTAAAATGTAGAAATGTGTTCAAGTGTATCCAATATTTTTAGGCTGAAAATCATGTACTGTTTTGTTTGATGGCTGTCAAATAATGATTGATTAAATACTCGTTTTAATTTGATGGATTTTACATTTTATCCCATCCTGCAAAAGTTTTTTACACTCCTAAAAATCCCTCTTTGCTCATAAATGGTCAAAAACCTTTGTTTTACAGTAGATAAATTTAATCCATCTCTGGGTTCAATAAGGCATCAGTGTTCTTTGAAGAAATTGGATTAAATATAATCAGACAGTAGTAAACTACTTATATTTAACTACTTATTTTTATAATCTTAACATTTTTAAGTTATAATAAAAAAGTCTATTTGAGGGGGAGGGGGTGTGTGACATCGGAAATAGTTTCAGTAGCTGCACAGACACCAACATCCACACAGCTAATCCACTGTCCCTTAAAAAAGTTTTTAAAAAGTCATTGTTAAATTGGTAAGAAGAAGGTGAATAACAGAAGGGTAAGTACCATCTTGAAATGTTGAACTGTTCTACCTAAAATGTTGAACTGTTCTACCTAAAATGTTGAACTGTTCTACCTAAAATGCTCTGTATCTTTTTTTTTTTTTTACCAGAAGGGACAGGTTTAAAAAGGTATTTTGTAGGATATGAATTATAATTTTTTGTGTTGCCTTATATCTGTATATGATGGAAGTTCGTGACCAGTGATCACTTTCAGTACACATCACTTTCTCTATCCGTTTTCTCTGATGCCATTGTATCACCAGACATCAGTAGAAAAGTTCAGCACACTTTCTACGACAACCTTATAAAATGTAGCATGCAAAGTCTAGACACACCAGATTTCCTAAGCTGTCTTAGAAACCGTAATGTTTGATGGGCTTTACCCATCAACACAGCAGTGTTCTCTCCCACGTAAGTGACTTACTGATGGCCGTCTCCAGGTTCTTGAAGGAGTCTACCTTCTCCACCCCCTGACCAATAATTTATTAATAATATAATAATGGCCAATTGTGGTGGGTACACCTTCTTTTTCGATCACAAGTTTTTTTGTATTATCTAAGTTCACTACATAAGCAAAAGCTTTATACTCAAAGAACAGAACTCGTTAAGAATGCAAGTATCACTTGAATATATTTTTCCTTTAGAAAAAAAATTGTTACCTTTTTATGATGACAAAAAGTTAATGTTCAAATAATTGTGTAGACATGCTTTGGAAAATGTATTCATATTTTACAAACCATAATGTAGCACTTTCAAAGTCATGTGTTCTAAGTGAATTAATAAATAAAATTCAAGTATTCAACTCTTTGTTTTTCATTTTTAAGCTCTATACATTATAGATCAGACCTTTAACCCATCTTTCATTACAGCAGTGAAAGAGCTGCATACTTATGAAGTCATAAAAAACCAACCCCTTATAATATTTTATTTGAACTTTATTAATCTGTCAGCAATATGTATATACATATACAGACATTGGTCTTACACTTTACTGTTTACATGTTCTTATTCAAAACACAGAGTAATAGAAATAAAAGTATAGAGGTGTAAAAGTGTATTTAAAAAGTTAAATGTTTTTTTATACACTTAAAAAAGTAAATGTTTGTCACTTTTAATGCATAGTTGCTGAAATTTGAAAAAACAGGAAACAGGAAAAAAGGACCCACCCCCAGAAATACAAAACAAAAAAAATGCCCCAAGTTTGACCCTTTCCTGTTCCCCGTTTCTTTCTTAAAATATGTACTTGGCATATGATTTCAAAATTCAGTTTTACATTTAAATATTTTTAGCCTTTCTTAAAACTTTCTGTTTATCTTTTTTGGGTAGTTTTGGTACATTTCATTTTGATTAATTAGCATCCTCATACATTTTCAGTGTTGGCTGTAGAGTGCTGTTTGTTAATTGTTATGCTTTGTGGTCATAAAAGTTCCGCTCTGCACCATAGGATAATCAAATGTAATGCGTTGAAACAGTGGAACTTTAGCGTTGTTATTTTCTGTGAAGAATATAATAGTTCCCCTGTTGGATGAATCTGGTGTTGGCTGCATTTTTGGCCCATTGCTGGTTTGAGAAGGTCTTGGAAAGGTGTTCAGTGAATTATTGCTCTTTATGGTCATACTTGTTGGAGACCCATATGTTGCATTTGGTTCTTTGGTACCCATGGTGCGATTTATAGTTCCTTGAGTGTGAAAAGGTATGGGAATTGTGCTGGAACCAAGTTTGGAAGTGGATGCAGTAGTAAAAACATCAGCAGATGGTGACATGGCTGTCGCAGATCTCTGATTAATATTTGACTCTGTGATCTTGTCCGTTGATTTCAGAGTATTTGCATTCATGGTAGCAGTATTCGACTCTGTGTCACCTGATGATGTCTGAAATATAAATCGTTTGGTTGTCATAGGCTTAGATACTGGGGGTAAGTGTGTTATTGGTGTGGTGGTTTGATATGCAATTTGGGATGTAGAATAACCCTCTGAAATCATAGGTTTAGCAGAAGTGGAATCCACAGTAATATTGTTCAGTGATGAAAACATTGTCGGTCCTGTTGACACTGTTGCTGTGTTGTTTAAATTCTGCGTAGGTAAAGTACTCATCTTTATATCTAAAGTTATGGATTCTTTGGGGGTAATTGTTTCTGTAGCAACTTGAACCGTTGTGGAAAATGTAGATCCTGACAGTATTCCAGCAGAGGTATTCGTTGTTAATGCAGTTGAAGGTGTAGCTTTTGGTATTGTGGTTTGGATATGGGCTCTATCTATCGTATTAGCTGAAATGACTCTTCTTGTTTGCAGTGACATGTTATATATGGGTGTGGACATTTGGACTGTTGTTAGTTTTGTTTCCGGGTCCGAAGTGATGGTTGTGTCCAAGATCATAGTGTCTTTTGTTTGTGTTAAAGATGATGCTAAAGGTAATATAGTTGTGTCACTTGTTATTACATGCTTCATAGTCGTGGTTGTCTCAGAAGTAAATTTTTTGACTGTGGCCTGGATAGGCACATTTTTGTCTAGTGTGGTATGGTTACTAGTGGAAGGAAGACTGACTGTTAGAGGCTTAAGATCTTCTGATGATGATGTTGGGTTTATGACACTTATGTTAAAAGTATTTCCAGTATTTATGGTTTTATTGAGTGTTGATGGTTGTATGGAAGTTATCAAGGGGGCAGTTGTATTGGATGATGCTTCCAAGGGGGAAAAAGGCAGAGGAGATGAAAGAATTGCTGAAGAGGCTGGAGGTGATAATGTGTAACTTGTAGGCACTGCATTTTTGTTTTCTTCAGATGTACTCTCACTGATTTTGTATGAAACATGGATACTGTTGATTGGTGGTTTGGTTGTTATTTTAGATAAGTTGGCTGGGATAGAAGTGCCTTGTTGTGATTGCACAGTTGACTGGGGGAGATCAAGACCGGGTGAATGTGTGGCAATGTCCTTACTGTAGGATTGTAATGACGTTACAGAAAAAGTTGTTAGATTGGTGGAAGACTGTATAAAGGAAGAGAGGGATTTGGTTGTAAGCACATCTGTCAATGAGGGTTTGATGGTTGCAGATGATGGCATATCTGATGTTATGGTAACTGAAGGTAAAATTTTTGTTGGGGTTTTTGAATTAGGTCCAAAAGATGTGCTTGTGACAATGTTTTTACTTGTAGAATTGGATTCCTTATTCTGTGTAATTGGCTGTTTGGAGCTAGTAGATATTGTACTAGAAGAAATAGTTGAGGTTGTACTTGCAGACATGGTAAATGATGCAGTTTCTCCATCAACAGAACCAGTCCATAAACTGGCAGTAATTTCGATGTTTGATGACACTGTTGTTGGACTGATGACAGCGTCAGTTGCTCTTGCTGTAGAAGTTTCATGAGATCTAATGGGTGATGAAGGTGACAAAGTGGATGTTACAGGTCCTGTGTTCGTCTTCGGGAATGCATGTTTTGTTACTTCAGTAGTCTCAGGGACGCTAGAGGTCAGTGAAGTCAATGGTATGTTAGTAGCTGGGATTACAGGCATTTCAGAGGTACTAGAGTTCAAAACCAAGGGAGTACTTGTAGGACTAACTGATACATCTTGACGTGAAGTGTTGGAATGCATCTCTGTAGGGGTTGTTGACTGAAATGTCTCTGTGATCGACTGGAGTGAGACAGAAATATTTTTTGTTCCATTGTACACAGATGTACCAAAATCTGTTTCTGCTGATGTCACAGTAGTAGTATGTGCTATAGAAGTTGTGACTTTAGGGGTTTCTGCAGTTGGAGTCTGGATAACAGATTGACTTGATGCTAAAGATGTTTGCATGGATTCAGTAGTAATAACAACACTGGTGAAAGATGGTGAAATTGTTGTAAACAAACTAGCAGATGATGTATTATTAGTTTTATTCTTCAAATTTCCATGAGTGGTTACTTCTGAAAGGTGTAAAGGTATATTTTTGGTGGTCTCTGTGATTACGGATGTCATGACTATACGAGATCTTGCTTGGCTGGTGTCAGCTGACTTTGTACCAGTTGCTTTTGCAGATTCCTGTCTGTGGTTCACTGATGAAGAGTCACTGGTGACAGTAAAAAACATCTCAGTATTTTCTGATGTGGATATTGTAGTCATTGCAGCTGTGTTTTTAATGTTGCCAGCAGCACTTGAAGAAGCAAGATTCGTACTGATGCTTGTATTTGATGAGGACTTTCCATTTCTGTTTGCAAATGTTGTATGAGTACTTGTTGAATGTGCTGGATCAGGTGCGTGACTGGTAAT